>OX393576.1:67287727-67633463 GCA_947652605.1 Elmis aenea | reverse complement strand
CATTTTTCACGAAAATTAAATATATTATTTAAGAGCTAATAATCCTTAATTTGCTCATATTTAACGTGTATAAGAAGTTTGAAGTTATTCTCGCTAATTTTAAGAAAATCGATTTTTTTGTTGAAAAAAGTGCAAAGACTATAGCCTTTGTACTTTTCCCATTTTTCACGAAAATTAAATATATTATTTAAGAGCTAATAATCCTTAATTTGCTCATAACTAACGTGTATAAGAAGTTTGAAGCCATTTGCGCTAATTTTAAGAAAATCGATTTTTTTGTTGAAAAAAGTGCAAAGACTATAGCCTTTGTACTTTTCCCATTTTTCACGAAAATTAAATATATTATTTAAGAGCTAATAATCCTTAATTTGCTCATAACTAACGTGTATAAGAAGTTTGAAGCCATTCTCGCTAATTTTAAGAAAATCGATTTTTTTGTTGAAAAAAGTGCAAAGACTATAGCCTTTGTACTTTTCCCATTTTTCACGAAAATTAAATATATTATTTAAGAGCTAATAATCCTTAATTTGCTCATAACTAACGTGTATAAGAAGTTTGAAGCCATTTGCGCTAATTTTAAGAAAATCGATTTTTTTGTTGAAAAAAGTGCAAAGACTATAGCCTTTGTACTTTTCCCATTTTTCACGAAAATTAAATATATTATTTAAGAGCTAATAATCCTTAATTTGCTCATAACTAACGTGTATAAGAAGTTTGAAGTTATTCTCGCTAATTTTAAGAAAGTCGATTTTTTTGTTGAAAAAAGTGCAAAGACTATATATAGCCTTTGTACTTTTCCCATTTTTCACGAAAAATTAAGCCATTTGCGCTAATTTTAAGAAAATCGATTTTTTTGTTGAAAAAAGTGCAAAGACTATAGCCTTTGTACTTTTCCCATTTTTCACGAAAAATTAAATATATTATTTAAGAGCTAATAATCCTTAATTTGCTCATAACTAACGTGTATAAGAAGTTTGAAGCCATTCTCGCTAATTTTAAGAAAATCGATTTTTTTGTTGAAAAAAGTGCAAAGACTATATATAGCCTTTGTACTTTTCCTATTTTTCACGAAAAATTAAGCCATTTGCGCTAATTTTAAGAAAATCGATTTTTTTGTTGAAAAAAGTGCAAAGACTATAGCCTTTGTACTTTTCCCATTTTTCACGAAAATTAAATATATTATTTAAGAGCTAATAATCCTTAATTTGCTCATAACTAACGTGTATAAGAAGTTTGAAGTTATTCTCGCTAATTTTAAGAAAATCGATTTTTTTGTTGAAAAAAGTGCAAAGACTGTACTTTTCCCATTTTTCACGAAAAATTAAATATATTATTTAAGAGCTAATAATCCTTAATTTGCTCATAACTAACGTGTATAAGAAGTTTGAAGCCATTCTCGCTAATTTTAAGAAAATCGATTTTTTTGTTGAAAAAAGTGCAAAGACTATAGCCTTTGTACTTTTCCCATTTTTCACGAAAAATTAAATATATTATTTAAGAGCTAATAATCCTTAATTTGCTCATAACTAACGTGTATAAGAAGTTTGAAGCCATTCTCGCTAATTTTAAGAAAATCGATTTTTTTGTTGAAAAAAGTGCAAAGACTATATATAGCCTTTGTACTTTTCCCATTTTTCACGAAAATTAAATATATTATTTAAGAGCTAATAATCCTTAATTTGCTCATAACTAACGTGTATAAGAAGTTTGAAGCCATTCTCGCTAATTTTAAAAAAATCGATTTTTTTGTTGAAAAAAGTGCAAAGACTATTATAGCCTTTGTACTTTTCCCATTTTTCACGAAAAATTAAATATATTATTTAAGAGCTAATAATCCTTAATTTGCTCATAACTAACGTGTATAAGAAGTTTGAAGCCATTCTCGCTAATTTTAAGAAAATCGATTTTTTTGTTGAAAAAAGTGCAAAGACCAGCCTTTGTACTTTTCCCATTTTTCAATGGGGCAGATTAGATTAGAAGCTAAAGCAAACAAATCACTTAACTTAAATTTTTTTTTAGCAACCGTGAAGTACTTTTAGCCTTTTCTCTCTCTCTTTATGAGCACCTTTTCTTTTTTTCCAGTTTTCCTTGATTAAAAACTATAACAAACTTTGATTTTTTCCCTAAACAATCTCATAGCCAACGCGATCACAAGTATGACAAGTATCACAAGTATGACCTTTTGAAAGGACTTTTTTCAGACGGCCGTGGATGATATCAAAAAGTGTTTTATTTGCACTTTTTTTACATCGTTGGATGCGCCAGTTTTATAGCTACATTTTAAACACCGAATCAAAATTTTCGGCCCGCTAATAACGGAGTTACGAATTTTTTCGTAGACCGAGATGTTTTTATTTTTGCGAGCGAACTCTTGGCATATTGCCGGATCTTTTTCAGACGGCTGTGGATGATATCAAAAAGTGTTTTATTTGCACTTTTTTTACATCGTTGGATGCGCCAGTCTTTTAGCTACATTTTGAACACCGAATGAACATTTTCGGGTCGCTAATAACGGAGTTACGAATTTTTTCGTAGACCGAGATGTTTTTATTTTTGCGAGCGAACTCTTGGCATATTGTCGGACCTTTTTCAGACGGCCGTGGATGATATCAAAAAGTGTTTTATTTGCACTTTCTTTACATCGTTGGATGCGCCAGTCTTTTAGCTACATTTTGAACACCGAATGAACATTTTCGGGTCGCTAATAACGGAGTTACGAATTTTTTTGTAGACCGAGATGTTTTTATTTTTGCGAGCGAACTCTTGGCATATTGCCGGACCTTTTTCAGACGGCCGTGGATGATATCAAAAAGTGTTTTATTTGCACTTTTTTTACATCGTTGGATGCGCCAGTCTTTTAGCTACATTTTGAACACCGAACATCAAGTGCACTAACTTTAGAAGTTAGGGCAAACATATCGCGGCCCCAGAGCGACCGGCCCACCGGCCCTGTCCGCCACTGGATAGGCATGACTTCGTCGCTTTACAAATGTATGTTATGACAATTATTTTAAGATATATTTTTTCTTGAGAAAATGGCTAACAAGAAGAACAAGGGGATCGCAAATTAAGGAATAATTTAACAAAGGGCTCGCGCGAGCCCCCGCGAGTCCCCTACAGCTCACCACTGAGTATAGGTACCAAGACTAATTCATGTATTTGAATTTTTGTTTTTGTTGTTATTTTTTTGTTGTTGAAAAAAGGATTATACAAGGTTCTATAGAGCGCCATGGGTTTGCATCCTGCTTAGTATCTCCTCAAGTCTCCCATCTGGTCACTTATATGTTCCTAAGTATTTTAGTATTTTAGTTTCTTTTATTTCTTCTCCCCTTAGTTGCATATTTATATCTTCTATCCTGTTTGCAATTTCTATTATCTCTGTCTTCTCCGTGTTTTTATTTAGCCCAAATTTTCTCATACTTATACTCCATTTTTCCATTCTCTCCTGTAGGTCTTTCTTATTGGTTGCAAATATTAATAGGTAATCGGCATACGATAGTTCGTTTGGGAACACCGGACGAAGTTTCCTATATCCTAGGTGTGTTTTCCTTAGACCTTGGATATCTCGTCCATTATTATAAATTATGATAAAGAGTAGAGGAATACATTTGTTAATTATTAAATAATTATTTTTGGTCCGAAAAACTTGATCCGGTGCTTAAAATGTAGCCAATTGAAAGGCGCATCCGATGACGTGTCAAAATTGCTATATATTTTTTGATATTGGTTTTTTATTTTGGTCATACCAATTTCTTTCTCGTGTAATTTCTTCCTTGCATAATTTTGGCTGTCTAATTTCTTCTTGTGTAATTAAATCATCTAAAGAATAATAAGTACCTATCAAGAATGGTATCAAAGTATTTACTACCTAGATATGAAGACCATATTAACAAAAACCTTTTTGAAATAAACAAATATGTTTTACTGAAATTCGTTGAAGTCTTAAATCTATTTGTTGAGTTAAATACATTTGGTTGACATTTAAAAAAATGTCGTATTTATCTTCATTTGGAGGTACCGCATAATAAGTCGTCGAAAATCAACATGACTTCATTATAAGTGAGTAAACATCGTCTCCGGGAACTTACTCAAGTTGTTGGTGATGTTCGGTTAACAAAACAATTCATTATTACGTGTTTCCTTAACGAAGTTTATACATTTTGATATTGGTGATGTTGTTGTTTGTTTGCCTAATTAAATCTTGACAAATGCCATACATTATACGAAAGGCAAAATTTAAATTGTTTAACGGTCCAATTAGCAGTATTTCCTGGATGTCACATCCAATAGGTCACACAAAGACAGCAATATTTTCCTTTACAATTTTTTCTATAAAAAAAGCAATTGTACACTTTCAGTAATTTTTACTAAGCTATTATTTTAGTGTAAAACACCCTGTGAAAATGTGAAGAGGTATAGAAATTTAAAAATAACTAATGTTGTTCCTGCAAATGTTATATTGTTTTATTATATAGCCTGCCTAAAAACAACGCCCTGAAAATATAAGCTGTAAGTGAAAGTAGGTAAAAGAAATTATTACATTCATATTATAAAAAAAGTGAAAAGGCTATAAGTCTTTGAAATTTTTTCGACCAAAAAATCTATTTTCTTTAAAATTAAAGTAATGGCCTTAAACTTCTTATACACGTTATTAATTGCAAGTGCTTAATTTGCCATTAATAACGCCCTTAAATGTGGTTTTTAATATTTTATCAAAAATTGAAAAAGTGCAAGGCTTATAGTTTTTGCCCTTTTTTCGACCAAAGAATCGTTTTCTTAAAACCAAACCAAATGGCTTCAAAATTCCTGTAAACGTAATTTACACTCCCAATAACAAATTTTTATTTTCTTCTCTCCTGTATAACTATAACTATATAAAAACTTTAATTGTAATTAGCTTATTATCTATCTTTAATTTCATTAATTTGTTTTAGACTTCATGTTCAGATTGGTAGGGCAGTGTGAATTGGAATTGTAGCAGACATAAAATGGAGACCAAAACCCTATCTACAGGAAAGCTGAAAAATAACTAATTTTATTGTACTAGATCGTAATAAATGTTATGTATAATTCTTTCTAAGTGCAATGTTATACAGATACGACTACTTAATATTTTTGCATAAGATTGTAAAAAATGTTTTATCAATAACAAGTCAAATATTTTTGTATAGGTATGTAAGTTTTTATTAATTTAAGGTTTTATAAAGTAATTTATTATTTTAATAATTTATTTATGTAGTCTGATTGCTATAAATAAAATGTCGAATTCGTATTTTATGTATTTTTATTATCCATTACTCTGTGATTCTGATTCTGATACCATAAGTTTATTAAGTGAACAAAAAAATAATTTCTGTGGTCCCAGTAGCAAGAGTGAAATAATTTATACGAAAGTAATAACATTTTCAAAACAAAATTTGTCTTTTTGTATTGGGATCACAGAAATAAAAAGAGGTATAATAATGTAATATCCTGGTAGCAAAAATTACATTTTTCAAAGAAATTAGTGACAATTTTGAATCAAATTTTGTATTCTCGTATCAGGATCACAGAAACGAAAGGAGGTACCTATGAAGTTACAAAAATTACTAAATGTAAATTTACAGTTTTGTGTAAGTTTGGTAAACATTTTAATTTGATGCTTGAGTTTATATATACAAGAATATAAACCCAAAATTTTCAATCAAATTTCGTATTCTTGTATCAGGATCGCAGAAATGAACGGAGGTACAGCGACTTTATATCCTGCTATCAAAATTTAATTTTTGAAACGAAGTTAATGACAATTTTGAATCAAATTTTGTATTCTTGTATCAGGATCGCAGAAACGAACGGAGGTACAACCACTTTATATCCTGCTAGCAAAATTTAATTTTTGAAACGAAATTAATGACAACTTTGAATCAAATTTCGTATTCTTGTATCAGGATCGCAGAAATGAGCGGAGGTACAGCGACTTTATATCCTGCTAGCAAAATTTAATTTTTGAAACGAAATTAATGACAATTCTGAACGAAATTTTGTATTCTTGTATCAGGATCACAGAAAATGAAGGAGGTTACAGCCTAATACAAATCTATGGTGGTAATGCAGTTTCCTGTAATTTTTGCAGTTTTCTGTAATTTTTTAAAATTTTGGATATGCAGCTGAGCATAGCATTTATGAATTGAGGGTTGCCTATTTCTTTAGGTGTTTGTGTACGGTAAAATAAAAACGCATTATTTGGCAATGTTTTTAATATCCCAATAAATGTTATTATACACGTAATTAAATTACAACTTTTGAGCGACACTACATATGAAAACTTGCTTATAATTATGATACAATTAAATATTACACTCAAACTTTATTTCTGACTGTTTTAGTAATCACTTTAATATTTCCATTACTACAATAATTAAAATATTGTCTGCAGACCTTTCACATTGGTCAGAGATAACATTTATTATTTGTAAGAATGATTCAAACACAATAACAGTAATTAGATACACCTTAGGTTGATTATTACAATTTTCTAAATTCGACAATAGGTCTTAATGTAGCCTAGCAAACTAATTTGGAAACACTTTTTATTCACAACAAAATTACATATATTTGTACTTCAAAATTTACACAGACTTGGATAATACACTAATAAATAATATTTAAAACACAATTATTACAATATTTATCATGCTGTTCAAGTGTTTAAATATGACAACACTTATTAACTACCTTGCAGTGTAAATTTAATCAAAAATGATAATTTTTTAATTAAGAATAATAATGATGTATACGTATACATAATCTCTAAATACGAAAAGAGGTCTAAATATTGTCTAGATAATTATTATATTAATCAGTGAAAACATTTATTAGTTACAACAAAATTGCACCTTTTCAGGTTTACACTGATTTATGCAAAACTCTACCAAACAATACTTTAAACACAAAAATTATCATTTTTACAACAGCCGATACACTGTGCATGTGTTTTAAGCGAGTTTATATATTTTATTTTGAATATAATAATAACAAAATAGAAAGCAATAATTGATACACTGTATAAATACGTATCTTTATGAATGTAATTTTTCTTTGGAGTTTAATATTTCTGCTACTCAACATCCCACCCTCACAAAAATATTTGTAATGAAAATATAGGATACTTCTAGTTTTATAAAGCATTAAACAATAAAAAAAAAACAAAGGTAGGTTGCTCTTTAAAACAAGTAGCTTTCGTCTCATTAATTTGACATTGATCCTTAAAATTTAACACATGATTGGTACCTAACTCTTTTATTAAATTCATGTTTCTCTCCCTCTTTTCTTTGAGTTGTTTCTTCTATTCAAACGCCTACTTCGTCTTCTCTTCCTTTTCTTATCTTTAGGAAAGGAGCAGATTTGGGCTAGGTTTCATACCATAATTCCACACTATGATTTTGCAGTTTTAGTAAGTTTGTAATCTGGAATTAAAATTAATATTAATATTGAAACAAAAAAGCATAAATAAAAAAATTACGAAACTACGAATTTCACACAACATTTATCAATCAAAATGGAAAACTTACATTTCTAAGAGCACAACCAGAGTCGATCAAAGAGGCTTGATTTGTTTTTCTGGTAAAAGCTATGCAGCATTTGGTGAACAACTTCTTGGGCATGAGTGAGCTGTGGTAAACTAAATCTGCCTTTTCTCCCAAAAGTTTCGTTAAGAAAACTATTTTAACCTGCAGCATAAACAAACAAATTTGAATTAGCTATATTGCATATTTCATTTTAATGCAAATTCAACTTGCACTTTTTTGACCAAAAAACTGACCAACCAACAAACCAATTTTCTAATGGCCAAATTAAGGATTATTAGTTCTCTATTAACTTAATTTTATCGTAAAAATGGAAAAAGAGCAAAGGTTGTTTCTTAAATATTGCAAACAAAATTCAGGAGGTGATTCCTTATCGAAAATTAAGTGGGGTTTTTCATATAACATTTTTTCTTTAGACGTCTTCTTTCGGAGTTGCACCCCCCTAAACCGGAGCGGTAAAATTAGGTGTTCATTTTATTTCTTAAATTTGGATAAATATCGGAGAATGATATTTGGTAGATCTTTTATAGGTACTTATTGAAAGGTTTTTCATAGTAATATTTTTAATCATCTTCCACCTTCACAGGGGTCTAAAAAGTGCGACCCCTGTTGGTTTATCAGAACTTTTTGGTGGGTTAAAATTTTGCAATTGAAATTTTTTTTTGAAAGCATGGTTTATTTAGAAACTGATAAAAAAAAACAACAGGGGTTGCACCTTTCAGCCACCTGTGAAGGTGGAAGATGATTAAAAATATTACTATGGAAAACCTTTCAATAAGTATAAAAAATCTAACATATAATTCTCCTGGATTTATCCAAATTTGAGAAATAAAATAAAAACCTAATTTTACCGTTCCCCTTTAGGGGGGTGTAACTCCGAAAGGAGACGTCTAAGGAAAAAAAATTGTAAGAAAGACCCCCCTTAATTTTCGATGAGGAATCACCTGTCGAATTTTTTCGCAATACTTAAGAAACACCCTGTATAGTCTGTGCACTTTTTTCGACCTAAAAATCGACTTTCTTAAAAACTAAAGCAAACGAATTCAAACACATCATTGGTAATTTCTTTTATTAAATTTACGTTTCTGTACCTCTTTTCTTTGAGATGTTTCTTCTATTCAAACTCCTACTTCTTCTCTTCTTTTATCTTTAGGAAAAAAGCAGATTTAATCTAGGTTTCATACCATAAGTCCATCCCATGATTTTGCAGTTTTAGTAAGTCTGTAATCTGTAATTAAAATTAATATTAATATTGAAACAAAAAAGCAAAACTAAAAAAATACGAAATTACAAGTGTTATAAAACATTAATTAATAAAAATGGGAAACTTACTTTTAAAAGAGCACAACCAGAGTCAATCAAAGGTTTGATATGTTTTCCTGGTAAAAATAGCATTTGGGGATCAACTCCTTGGTCAACTCGTTTGGCATGAATAAGCTGTGGTAAAGTGTGGTAAGTTAAATCTGCCTTTCTTCCCGAAAGTTTCATTCAGACAACCTTTAACCTGCAGCATAAACAAACAAAGTTGTATGAGCTATATTGCATAGGTATTTGATTATTGATGCAAATTCAACTAGCATTTTTTTCGACAAAAAATCGACTATCAAACAAACAAGGAAATATATATATTATAAAGTGACTCTAACTCCAGATGGATCGGATGATACGGACATTAGAGATGCTCTGTTGGCGATTTTGGCTACTTTAGTTTACGATTTTTATGGACAGTATAATTAAAAAATGCAAACGAAATGTTAAGAGTTTATTAGTAGGAAACAAAAATTTACAGAAAGTCGAAGTATCAGAATGTGCGTTCGCAGACGATATAGTGATTATGGCTAAGAATGAAAGGAACCTAAAAACCAATATAAAAATTTGGAAAGACGTACTGGAAGAGAATGGAATGGAAATTAATCACAAGAAAACAAAAGTGATGACGATAAACGAAGAAAATGAGAATATAAGCATAGAAATTGAAGGAGAAAAAATAGAAACCTTACAATATTTTGACTACCTCGGTGTAACGATTGAAAATTCAGGACAACAAGAATTAGAAATAAATAAGAGGATCGAAAAGGCAATAAAAACCTTTTACGCCATAGACAAAACCTTTATTAATAAACAAGAAGTCACCAAAAAAACAAAAATGAGCGTGTACCGTGCGATATATAGACCAATTTTGACATTTGGGTGCGAGTCATGGGCATTAACATCGAGCCAAAAAAGTAAAATACAAGCGACTGAAATGAAATTTTTAAGAAGAGTAAGAGGCGTAACAAGAAAAGACAAAATACGAAATGAACAGATTATAAATGAACTGGAAGTAGAATCTATTCTGGAATTCATCGAAACTAGGCAACTGAGCTGGTGGGGGCATCTACAAAGAATGGACACAAGAAGACAGGTAAAGAGAGTGTGGGAAGCAAGAATACAAACAAGGAGGAAAAGAGGAAGACCGAGAGAAACATGGGAAAAGGCAGTAGCAAAAACCTTGGAGAAGAAGGGAAAATCGTGGTGCGAAGCGAAAGAAATGGCACAGAACAAAAAACAGTGGCGAAAATTCATGTACAATACATAGATGTGCACACCTCCCTACACCTACGGGTAGAAGGGAATTTGAATATATATATATATAGTGCGCTTTTTTGGCGATTCAAGCAACAATTCACCTGGTCACCCTGAGTGCAAGTGCTATTCTTTTGTTCAGCTCGTATCTTATTCAAGCAAATTATTTTTAAGAAAAACCCCGCTGCATTCCTTCGGCCTCCTTTCGCTTTTGCATAAAAACATATAAAGGCACAATTTTATCTTGTTGCATGCGCCCCCTGATTGAGGCGCCCGGGTGCAAAGCACCCCTTGCACCCCGGAACCACGCGCCACTGCCTACTGCTGCATTTTAAGTGTTAGTCACTAGCAATCTATATCTAGATCTACAATCCGCCTAAACATAAATTTAACCTGCACAAAAGGTCACGTTTGCTAACGTGCCAATCTTAAAACAGAATAACCCTGCGGGTTGATAACATGTAAAAAGGAACACTCCACTTTTCTTTGCACTCTATGCACTACGCTATTTTTTGTGGAATAATCTAGCATAAGTTTTACGTTTGTATGTATAAAAAGAAACACAATAATTTATGTTTGCCAACCATACAAGCTAATGGCGTGGAAAGCATCTTCTGTACATTAATATATGGTGGAATCTAGAATCTAGGTAACGGCACTTATCAATTGTGTCGACCTCGTTTTATTTGGTAATGAAATTTAAACGAGCATTGACAGCCCTCTTTAAATTAATTACACGAATAGTGGCGTGGCACGCACAATGGTAATGTAATTTGACATTCGTTTTTGTACAGAAGTTAAATTTATGTTCGTCGTCACTCTTGGCGTCTGTGAAGAGTAGGTACAAAAGTTAATAAAAAGGATTCTACTCGTTTCTTTGATTAATTTAATAGTACATATATAATTTCTTGTTCAAAGTTAATCAACAAGTTATAACTACAGAACAAAGTTTTGTAATAAATTTGATCTTGCTTTAAATTAAAAGACAAAGGCAAGATGCCATTACATGATTTTCATAACTCAAATAAGAGTAAAGTTGTTGGCACAACAGTTTATTTTAGCTGACAAACAATTTTCAAGGGTCGCAAAAATTTCGACGCTTACCATTGACATCATTTAAGGGCGGCCAAATGAGCGAACGATGTTTATTCATATAAGATCAGGAAGTAAATTTATAGCCTCAAAAAAATCTCAAGGCACATACAAACGAAAAGTGAATTTAGCAAATATTTAAAATCTTAAATAACTCCTTTATTGTTTTTGAAGGAAAACACACTAATGAGCAAGTTATAAATATTTTGACACAGTATAAATAATCAAAAGTTATTTTTTATTTAAATCTTCGCCTTAGTTGCTATACTTAATATCAAAAATATATTTATGATTTATGTACGTTTTAGTAGATTTATTTTGATATTTCGTCGCCTGCGAGTTATTTTGTTCGCCATTTTGGGGCAAATTGACTTATCAATAAAAAGATATGTTTAAAATGTTTCCTATCCTTCAACATAACCAAACTTTGAATCCGTTACCTAATAAGTTTTGAGTGTAAACTAAGTTCCACATCATAAAATCTATTAACGAATTGCGGTTTTACATTATATGTTTTACGTGTTATTTGTTTCTTATTCAAAATATATCTATAGCTACACCTATAAATATAAATAGAATAATAGTTAAGAATCATTTTTGAAACAGTATTTGCGTTATTGGTTTTGGTTTGCAGAATGTGTTTGCTTTACGCAAAACGGAAATTAATTTTTTTTCTATAAACGTAAATATAGCTGCTACAATTTAAGAGCCCATTGCAGTTTTAATAACATTATTTATTGTGCATTATGGCACATAGCCATAGACCGAAGAACTGGTAACAATATTACCAGTGTCCTAATAAAAATTTTAGAAACATCAACATCAAAATATTTTCACTCTCATATTATTTTCTGGTCGAGTTGATGCGTTTCTCAAAACAGAAACAGCGTAATGAGTTCCGCTCTTTCCAATTTTATTTTAAACTATTGTGATACCATTCACATCATCGGGCAAAAATTTTCAGAACACGAACTTGTACAAGAAGTTGATGCCATCCAGAGTAAAATAGAAAAGCACCTGCTTGTATAGTTTAAAACCAAAATTCATTAATTAGAATTATTCTTGCTCCTCCGAAAATCAGAGCGCTATAGCAAAATTTAAAAAGAAATTGTATAATTTTAAACTAACGAAAAGCTGCTTCGTCTCTTTGTTTTAATAAAATACCTTACATGCTAATTAACGGATAATTTATTCTAAAGACAACTACTTTGTTGGGTTCAAAAAAACATTTAGTAAAGAGTTTAGTTAAATAAGTTTCTATGTTAAAATATATGCCAGATGTTGATAAAGACTTAATTAATATAATTCTTAAGTAGTTTCGTTTTAAGTTTTAAGAATTAATTGCGTTGTTAAGTTCATTTATTACAAACCATAATAATTCACCTGTGTACAATATTATTTTACTTTTTACAGTAACTTATTAAAAGAAAGTTAAAATCTTTATGCTTTTATATACAACATTGTATATAAATGTATTTAAAAAAATTTGATGTTTCCTCAAAAAAAAAATCAAAGCTAAGCTTTAATCATCGCAATTTCGTTATTCATATTAAAATCATTGTAATCTAAATAAACTTAACTTTTTATCCAAATACTATTAAAATACCATGCACATGAAACAAACTCATAAAAAAAGTAATAACAAGCTTAGTAGGTTGTTCTATATCCATTTTGAAATTGGTAGTAACTCAAAATTTCATAAAAATTCCATAATTTTGAATTTATCATTTAAGTAATGTACCTACTAGTTTAACGCTTGTTCAGAAAAAATAAATGCATAAATATTTTTTTAAACAGAGTGATAAAAACAGAATCTTTAAAATCGATTTTCTAAAAACGATCTAGGTGCATGTGATATGGAACAAAACAACTCCAGGTCAAAGATTTGGACTTAAACTTAAATAACCTTGTAAGATTTAGGACCGATGCAAAATTGTTCTGTAACAAAAGTTACAGCTTATGCGAGAAATTAAGAAAGACATTGATCAAAAACAGTTGCTCAAAAAAATTCAAAATGCAGTTGCTTTGAAATCACAAGTAAATGAAAATCTTACCTCAGTTGCGTGTGTACGTTTTTTTATACATACATACATACATACATAATTCTCAATTCTTTATGTTCAGATTTGTATGAATTAACTTAAAATTACACTGATCAGAAATATTTATAAATCAAATTAAAATAAAACGATTAAAGAAATTTACCCTTCTTCTTCTTTTTCTATCGCCTTTTGCCTTTTGGCGTCAGCTTTTGAGGGTTCTCCACCCATTCTTTCCATTCCTTACCGACTGCCGTCATCGCCCTCATCTCTGTAACTGTTCTCCTTCGTGCGCGGGCTAGTTGTTCAATGCTGTTTTCCATATTGGTTGTTAGTCTAACTGTCCACCTGTTCCTATACCTCCTTGATTCCGTTACACTTTTTGTCAATGCTTCCGGCGGCATTCTCTCTACGTACCCATACCATTTTAGTTGTTTTTCTTGTACACTTTATGTTACTGGTTTTTGCTTTAGGTTTTTCTGTGAGTCTTCATTTTTACACTCGTAGTTTTTCTAGCAATTTTTCTTAAAAAATTCATTTCAGCTGCCCATTTTACTTAAAACTTCGCAGAGAAGCAATCTGAAATAGAAAGATTTAATGTGTTTAATTGTTTTGATATTTGGACAACACAGTTAACACATTTGTTAATTTGTTATTCATAAAGAAACATATATAAGAACATAATTAAATAAACAAAACTATTACGTTCAGCGCATGCCATGTTATAAAGGAAATGTAAACTTTTATTCGTCCCTGTTAGTTGATTTTAGTTTGGTATAAGTCTGATTGTCGCGCTAATACTTAAACATTGTCCATTTAAAATAACTGCGCTTGTAACAAATCTGTTTTAGAGCGTAATATATTCCCGCTAGCAGATTTAATTAACTGATAAGGCTTCGTTTATTGTGCTTGATTATTTGGCAACACAACTGTATCAAACCGTTTAATTCGCACACTATAGGGAAACACGATGAACTAACACTAATAAAACATCAATTTCTGCTATCGAATGTCGTATTTATTTTGTGACAAAATTATTTCATTTAACAAAACATTCGGTGTAGTAAACTTCTGACTCAACGCCTATCTCCTTAAATGATTAGTTCTTTAAATTAATAACTTCTGTGTACATTTCTGTTTCGTATACAGGTTGTCCAGAAAGCATCACCATACATTTGGAACCATCCAGAAATAACACGCGACGTGCAATCGTCCAATGATGTAAAAATAATTCTAAAACTATTAACCCTTTCACTGCCGGGTAATTTTTGTGTGCACAGGCCGTCTGTCAGGTTTTTTGCTTTTAAAAGAAAAATTTTCGAGAATCAATATGCAACTTTACTATTTAAAATAGAACACCCTGTATATTTTTACGTTTTCTTGTAGATAAATGAATTGCCATTAAAAAATATAAAGCCTGTTTTTGTCTAAAATTAATATTTCTAGAGTTATTATTCTGGTGGATGCGTAGGGTCAAAAATCAAGTTAATTGTAAGACAAATTATTTGTTATCTCTGTTATTAGCAGGGGTTTGGAGCGGAGCGCGGAGCTGGAGCGCGGAGCAGTGGAACAATGGGTTTTTGCCCGGAGCGGGAGCGGAGCCCGGAGCAAAGAATTTTGATTGCTCCACTGCTCCACTTTACTATCATAAACTACAATGATTTTTTTTTTTTATGAATTATTCTCATGGGTACCTATAGTATTAATAAAATTATAAATAAACTAAATTTGATTTTTTTGAAGTAAAATTATTATAATGTAACTTTTCTGAGTATTAATTTTCATTATTTTGTACCTGAATTTTGAAAAATTTTAAAGAACTTTTTTTTCTTTTTTTAACTTTTGAAGATCAATAATTTGTTCATTTATTTAACTTCACTTGTTTCTTAGGGTCAAATATTGTAATTTTTGGTCCATTTCCACATGTCTCATAAAATTTTAGCTTTGTTTTAAAAAACAAATTTTTAAATAAAAAAACTTATTTTATTAATATTTGGAGCGCGGAGCGGAGCGGGAGCGGAGCTGAAGCAGGCATCTTGATGCCGGAGCGGAGCTGGAGCGGAGCAACTAAAAAATTGGACTGCTCCAAACCCCTGGTTATTAGGGTAGTTACAAAAAAGTTTTTCCACAAAAGTTTCTATCAAATGCCATGTCATACTTTGTTTAGAAAGGAAATGTTTCATTAAGTTGTATAAAGTGGATACCAATTTTCGATTGTAAATTACTGCAATAAGTTAATAAAAAATTATATAATTTGTAGTTTCTTTTAACGCCTCTATGTTCCCGTTGTACTCATATGAGTGCGTAAATTTTTTTACTTCTTTTTTATAATACAGGGTGGGGCAGAATGACCTCCCCGATTTGTGAGGGGCGTAACTAGAAGCAGAGTGGACGTGCAGCAATGACGAGTGCACGAAAAGACAGCTGTGATCTTGCCATTTCTAGTTTACATCATGGCTTGGTCGGGAATTCATCGCGCTTTTGTTGTCGAGGAATTTATTCAAAACGGCGGTTCGCCGATATTGACGCAGCGTGCTTTTCGCATTCGTTGCGCGCTCGGCTGACACGATCCCGTTCCAGCGTTCCCGATAAAAAAAACAATTCTCTGGGACTACCTGAAATACAAGGTATACCAACATCGTCCTCAAACTTTGGAGGTTCTTAGGGAGATAATTACCCAAGAAGTTGCTGATATTCCACCCGAAATGACCCGCAGGGTCCTGGAAAACTATCGGGAGAGACTAAATCAGTGTATCGAAAATGGACGTCGACGCTTGAGTGATGTCATTTTTAAATCACGTTAATCGAAAACTGCATTATGTGTACTATTCAGAAATATATAAGTTTTTTTGTAGCTTTCTTGGTATGGTTTTTATTAGCTTCCCAAATCGGGGAGGTCATTCTGCCCCACCCTGTATTTTTGAAAAACTTGCATAATTTGTACTTTGGACATATTTTTAATAATAAAAAACGTTTCATTGAAAAATTTGAAAAAACAATGTTTGTGGAAACAAATGGGTTAATAAAGCTCTTTTAACCCACTTAATTTGCTTTAAAAAGTACCCTAATAATTCGTGTTTAAATCATTTTATTGACCTATTTGTAGTATTAAAACATTCGTTGAAGAAATGTTAGGCTAAATCTTATTCGGCGCAAATTATTCGATGTCTACCTACAACAGGTAGGTTATTAACTGAAGCCGACTTGTACTTTTCATTCATTAAGCCATTATTGTTTGTGTAAAAGTAATTCTTAAATCTTATTACCATTTTAGGCAACTGAATTCTAACTGTTTTAATTTTATCGGTCGAAAGACACTTTCAGTTAATGGAAGCGCCAATAAGAACTCATGAATTTTTATCACTTATTGCCCCCGCGGCTAGCCTTCGTCCTGAAAATTCTGAAAGGAATATAAACAAAATTGGATTACGTCTGAATAGAAAACTGACTATTTAATTACTTAGCTTCCCATTATGCAGAAACCGCATTTAATTTACCTTGAAGTGGTAAAAACTATTATCCGACAATTTGTTATTCAGATTTATGCTCATAAAAATAACGAGGCTAAAATTGCTACAATGATATTTTTCCTCATCTCTCTGTAATACTAAACTTTTTGATGGTTTGTTACTTATAAAAAAAGATTGCGTTTTTTTACGGACTGCTTAAAATGTTTTCTAAAAATTTGCACCATTTTACTTTCGATAACCGGGACATCAGGTAGTAAGAAGCTAGTTTTCGGACCAATATGCTCGGGTCTACAATACGTGGCGTCATACCAGCATAGCTGGCGCAGCCGGTCCAATTTATTAAAAAACTCTTTTGTGTGAAAACCAGATGTGATATCAAAAAACTAAAAGCAGATTCGTAATCAGCGCCACCGAATTAGTAAATAACACCAATCAAATTCAAAACAACAAAAATCATTTCGAAAGAAATAATGGTTCTAAATTTTTTCGTTTTTAATCAAATTGTTTTTACGATTATGTTTAATATAAAATTGTGTTATTTGATGTTTTTGTGCAATGTTATTATAATTGATGAGTTCCAAATCAAAAATGTGTATGATTAATAATAATATCACAACATAGATATAAAAAAAAACGCAGAGACAATTTTTATATCATCCACATTACATTTTCATCAAAATTAAAACTTAATTTTCTTTTTAAAAGTCTACTCTTCAAAGTAAATTTTGAGAATTGAATTTAATCTGTAACGAAGTAAAAGTTTGCTGAGATTATTAAATTTCCTTAAAAAACAAGTCTCAATACAACAAAAAATGAATAAATCAATGTTTTAATCAGAACATGTTCTTCCTTTGTAACATGAAGTGTATATTTATAGCCCTTAGACTCAGAAGCTATTCACCGGAAACCATTTGGTCACGTTGAATGTACACTAAAGTTACATAACCGTAACTTTATAGATGCCTTGCCTTTGTAAAATCAGTTTGTTTGAAGACATTTGGTTTCACGTTGTAAATTAATATAAACTGATCGACAAGTTATAATTAAGTTCCCGAAAGTTTCCCGTTTTAGTCGTTTACCGGTAGTGCACAATGATCTGAAGTTGCGATTTAATTGATGGCTAATAAGTTTACAGAATGTTAATGAAATGTTAAACTTTTGCGACTTCTGATTAAATTTGCTAGTAAAGCAACTTTTAGAGAAGATGTTAAATTAAGAAATATTATAAAGTTCTAATTTTGCTTTATGTCTTTGTGGTATTGTTAAGGTCCGAGCTGGTGAGTTTAATTTAATAACGACTAGCAAAGCGCACGAAATTGAAAGCAATTGACCCCGAAACAGAAATTAGAAGTGAAGCAAGTTTGATTAGGCAAGATAAAACAATTTAAATTTTTAATGAATAGTGGTTTATCGAGGATAATTTGAAAATTAGCAAATCGAAATAGGCTTGCCAGCAGCCATTCGGGTACAGACAGTGGCGTAGCTAGGGGGGTGGCAAGCGGCGGTCCGCCCCGGGCGGCACTTTTTTTGGGGCGGTAGTTTAAGTCTACCCAAATGGGGTAAAAATGAAAATCGCGGGGGTAATTAAGAATCAGTAGGTATTATAATCAGTACCGGCACTAGCGCTATTAAATTCATAAAATTTCTTTAAAAAAAAAAAGGAATTCTTATCGAAGGAAGTTCCAAGTAATAAATTTATGATAGGGTACCAACCAGTCAATAAAATTATGAAACATTTTGTTTATTTTAGACATAAAATTCCATGCAGTTTAAACTCTATTAACAGCGCAAAAAATATTATTTTTTAAAAAGATCATGCTCTTAAATCATTAATCATTTTGATTCGTTTAATCAACTTTGTATCTCTTGTCGTTAACGAAATTCCCATGCTGTGCATACACCCTGTGTAATGCAGCTATGCTGGAGAATAATTAAAAAAAAAGACGCTTAAGAAAATGTTGTAACAAAAACTACAAATTCAATATATTAGCTGTATGAAAATAATAAATATACCCTGGATAAATGGCCGAAATCGATGAAATGGAAAATTTACTACATCCTTCCCCAATATATTTGTTATATACGAACTTCTTAAAACAAGAAAACGCTGGTGTGTCTAGGAACTAAAATCAACGGAGCGCGAGATATGGCCTCGTCACTCGACAGCCAGAAATCGCAGAAATAATTTAATTTTACGATGGGCAAGATTTAATGGCGTGTGTAATCCAACTAAAGCCATTCTGCATGCTACGCCATCAGCCCTACACATCTGTGGAGAACCTCGATTAAAACATAATTTCACGCAAAATGAATTTTTAAATTTTAGTGGACAATCTCATTAAAGTTAAAAAAGGGCAATTAGTAAATAGTTTATTTTTATAACGTTTTTTGGTCCTCTTTTTACTTTGCATCTGAAATAAATCACATTGTTATAATGACACGTACATTATAAAGTTTTTAATGTATATCAACGGTTTGGTCTAATTAGCTAGTATGACTATAATGCTATATTACATAACAAGATTTGTAAGAAGCATATTACGCACGAGTGGAAAAGTTGCGCACGGAGCCGCGTAGCGGCGGGTGCGTATTTCTACGAGTGCGTAACTGCTTTAAACTCGTGTTATGTAGCTTACTTTTTCTACGATCACATAATATCTACGATTTTAACGGCTTTTTGGCTAATATACACATGTAATTACGTTGTCTTGTCAATTTCGACGTAAGCCTACTTTGACATTTCTAGACAAGTGTGCGTTTTGCTTACCGTGCGTAAGGACCCACTTACTATGCATTCAGGCTGTATCATTTACGTTAGTGGTCGTAGAAAATATAACTTTTACTCTGGTTGGATATAATGTCCAGATACGACACTTAAAATATCGATTATTTTAAATCCTTAGGACCAGCTTTTAAATAAATACGTTTTCAATAAAAATTAATTTAATGTGTGTAAAAACCATTAGTACTTAATACTTTCTTCAAAATCATTTAATACAACATTTGACTAAGTACTCCATTATTAACAGTCAGAAACTGGTTGTTAAAAGTGGTTGTGGACCAGAAAGTGAATTAATTATGTAATTTTCCATTAAAAAAGAGTAGATACATCTTTATCAATAGGTACATAAAAAGTATACAAATTACAACCTTACGTTATTTATTAATAAAAGAGTTAAAACAATTTAAACGCTTTATTTAAAATTAACCCAAAAAATTACTAGGTAATTTAAAATCAAAATCACAGTTTTTTGTTTATAGCTCATAGGTACGCACCATTTTTGTTTTTACGGTCCGTGATATGACTTACTGCAACCTGGAAACCCGCCTATCAACCCATAGTACAAATTTTTAATGATACAGTTAAATTCCTTGGTAATTTTAATTGTTTCAAAACATTCTGTTTCATCTAATGTTCTAATGCAGGGGTTCTAAAGGGGCACGTATCAAATACAATACCCGGAAACATTTATTGGTGGAAAGCAAGAACAAACAATTTTTGCACTAAATATTTTTACATTGTGTTTTATGGATAAATAAAGTTCTTTTAAAATGGACCAACTGACAAGGAGTAAATGACGCTTCACAGTGAGGCCAAGGGGCACATTAATGAAAAAAGGTTCAAAACCATTGCCGTAGGACAAAACCTCGTATAAGATACAATAACTAGAAAAGTATTTAAGTTATGGTTCTAAAATTACCTGGGTATGTGTAGCTAACATAGTCCAAGCCGTTTTTGTCAATTTTAGCAAAAGACGCCCAAGCGTCGGTACCTCTTTTTAAATATATAATTCATATGGGAATGATAATATTAATACCGTAAGACAACACTCCGTATGAGATACAATAATTTGAAAATTATTTAAGTTATGGTTCTAAAATTACCTGGGCATGTGTAGCTAACATAGTCGAAGCCGTTTTTGTCAATTTTAACAGAAGACGCCCAAGCGTCGATATCTCTTTTGCAATATATACCGCATATGTGGATATATACATTAATACCGGAAGGAAATACTTCTTATGGGATTCAATAACTAGAAAATTATTAAAGTCATGGTTCTAAAATTACCTGGGCATGTTAAGTAACATAGTCAAAGCTGTTTTTGTCAATTTTAATAAAAGACGCCCAAGCGTCGATACCGTAAGCCGTATAAGATACAATAAAAACAGTTGTTTTCAAAGTAATGCACCATGTTTTGGCATTAACAATTTTATCTGCGGGTAAACTTTAAATTGGGGAGTTTTTCATGGAATGCACGTTATATTTGACCGCAAAATTTGAAGAAAAATGAAATTAACTTTTTATAAATTAACAAAAAAAAACGCCAACTATAATATTAAAAAACCCAAGGCTTTCTGTTTTACATTAAAAAAACTTTAAAGTCGGAAAGAATAATACTACCTTCAAATTTTCAACAAACTTGATTAAACAAGAAACGTCGAAGCAACGCTCACGTTCAAATTTCGTTTTTCAGCGAAATTTCTTAAAACAAAAACAAACGTGCACCGCTAAAATGTTGAAAGCAAAGTGAACACGTAATATTTCAGAGGCGTTGGCTACAGAAGCAAATTATCATATCCGGCGTATAATGTGTTCTTTTACATTTTAGTCCGGAAAATTCCGCTTGAATTAATCCCAGGATCCCGTGCATAATGGCCGAGAGGTGCGAGGCTGTAAGAAATGATTACTCACTGCGCGAGATCCGTATTTTGATGCAAATGTATGTACATACACGTTGTTCTCTACAAAGTACATAGAGAAGTACTTCTTTAACAATTAGCAAAAGTTTACGAATTAATTGCTGGAACGAATTTCTATTTACACAGCAATGAGTTTTTATCATCGCGCTTGCATTTTTCATTCATAATTATATCTGGAATTTTATGCTACTTGCAATGGGGATTGGGGACACTTTAAACGTCTAAAATGATTCATTAAATATGTTCGAACTCATCATTTTTAATCAATTAACTCATGCTTAAAGAAACGTCTTTTTCTCAGACTCTTTCAATGTATCTTTAATTTAGTTGATTTAGTACCTTTTGATATGAAAACGTTCAATAGCTCAACGAAAGCTCATTATTACAAAGTAATACTTTAAAACGGAAAGTATATTATTGGTCGTTTTTAATGTGTTGCTAATTAAAATACCGGTGAAGATAATGGGGGTAGAATTTCCAGCTCGGCTGTAAAGTTAATTAGAAAATACACGTAAAAACGGGGATTAAAATCTCAGCTTTGCTTATTTCTTTTGCAGGAAACACGCTTCCGCGCAAATTATAGTTACTATAAATTATGTGATAAAATTTGTTTTCGTTTAAACCTTTTAAGCAAGCCTCTGCTTGACGTTATATTTCGTTACATGTAATTAAAATTTAAATATTCCTGCCTGTCTTGTGAGAATTCTGTTTTGCTATGAGACGTTGTTTATGTCTCTTTATAAGGTCTCATTACCGAGCATTCGTAATGACTAACCCTCAAATAAATGAGACGTCTTTGGGCCCATTTATTTGTTGGCGTGGCATGTTGTAATAAGATGGAAAATGTTTATTTGTCTCTAGAATGCACTTTAAACACATTTTTGGTAAGTGACTGAAAACCAGAACAACTCAAGTTTCTCTTAGTAATTCAGTTTTATATTTTAACACTTACTGGTTTGGTGGTACACGTTATGTGCCATTATTTTTGTTACCAATGTGGCATGGTGGTACTGAAATTGTACCACAAAGAGGCGAAATAAAAGACAATATTACAATTTGTGATAAAACAAACTGCTCAAAATTTCTCATTACAGGCATAGTGTACCACCTCACCAGAAGTTGCTGAACCCGACGGGGATGCTAAAACATATTTTTCTCTTTTCAATTCTGAATTCTGCATCCTCTTTCAAATGTATTTAGTTTAATTGTTAATAAATAATTCTTAATTTTGTTTGCAGCCTGGGCAATAAATACTATGTCTGCTTTTTATGTACCTGTAAGGTGACAGCAGTAAAATTAACTATTTTCACATTTATTTGCAAAAGACAGATCATTTTAATATGAATTTACATATTGTAGCATCGTCAATATCAAATAAATGTTAAACACAAACACAAATGATAAATATGTTTTTTCAAAGTTGCCAGCACATTTAATTAGTTGGCTTCAAAAATATACTTTAGATTCATCCTTTTTTATTTTCGACAGGCAAATTATTTAACAAACCATTCAAAATTAGCTTAATTCCAAAACACAATTACCTTGTTGATGGTTAATCTTTTGTAGGTTTCAAGTCTCTTTATTCATTTTTACATTATTATACATAGAAATAATATTTTTTTAAATATGTTTTAGTCAAGTTTTAATAAAAATTATTTAACAAATTTTCAATGATAGTTGATAGTTATTGCAGTTAACTAACGGTAAAAAAATGTGTTAATGTTATACTTGTACATATAATTTTTTAAGATATTGTTTTCTGTTTGTTGTTTTTTAATTTATAATTGGATTACTATGAAGAAGTTTATTTGCAGAATTTGTATAATTATTTTTCGTTATACTCGAGCACAGTTTTTCTTTGCATCAATTTATCAGCTGCATAGAAACAATATGATTTTATTAGTAGTTTGGTTTACAACACGTTTTATAAGGATAAAACTATTTTACTATGCATTATGTTATGTCACAAGAAACTTAATTTTGTGTAGAAAACTTTTGTAGAACACTTATTCACATTTAATTTAGTTTTATCGGATAGACGTTTTATTGCTTGTTGCACCAGTTTTGTCCGCAAATGGAGTTACGTTTCCAGTTAACGTTTTACATTTGCAGTAATAAATGTTAAGTCTGACGTACATTGTATGTACTCATGTATATTAAAACATTTAACCTCTGCAAACATACAGTGTGTCCAAAAGGTAAGGAATATGCTATATATCTTAGTAAATATCCACTTTAGGGAAAAATGTTTTAAATAAAAGTTGTTTTCTATCATAAGACAAAATTTAATTTTTTTTCGATAATAGTAGCGCATTGAAAAACAATAGATTTTTTTTAAACAAAATAAAAAATTTGGGATAAGTTACGTCTTTTAAAATTTATTTAACATATATATTGCACAATATACTTGTACAGGTGTACCCCGCTTAACGTAAGTGAGAGATTATATCCTTAAAATCATTCAGTTGTCATAAGTTTGACCTTTGTCTTCTTACTTTTATTTAAATAACTAACTGTTCATGTAAAAAAACTTGTTGTTTTGTAACCGTTCCTTGTTGTTTTATATTTTATTAATGTTTGGTAGTGCTAATACAAGTATAATTTATTTATGTGCTACAAATAAAATTGAAATGCTGTCCTAATGGTGTATTTAAATTTAGGGATACATATGTACCAGATTAAATTAAATCAAAAATATTACTTTGGCAGGCATTTAAATATTACGGATTAAAATTTAACAAGCATTAATGTTTTAAATTTTAATTTACTAAGTTATGTGGGCATAAATAATCTTCATTTCTGAAATTTCGTATTTATTATAAGAGCTGTATTAATTTAGGGGGTTTAGTCTTAATACACAGGATATTTCCCTGCGTGCAGGAAAATTAAATGTGTTGAACATGCTAGGGTATGGCATCAACGAAATCAGAAGTGGTGATTACCGTACTAAGTGCATGTTTTAAAGGAATTAAAGGGATTTGTCTATTTAAGGTTTAATACTGCATTACAATGTTAGGTAATTATTAAATTGAAAATATTTACTAGTTAGAATGTAGTCCCAACAAAAATTAACACCAAATAATTTAAAAGATTCGTATTTTAGTGTTCAACCTATAATTAAAACGTTCATTTTGATAACTTTTGAAATTCAGGTAATTTTAATGTTAACGAAGCATTTTACACCTCAGTATTTACCAGGGAAAATTAATTATATTACCCTACAACAGATTCGCTGTAAATACAACTGTTTTCACAAAGTTGAAGTATCTTTTAATTCTTTTAATTTGAAAACTTTATCTGAAGTTAATTGGCGGTAAATTTGCGATATTAACTTGTTTTGTACATTTTCGACATTTTTGGGAGTGTAAGTTTTTTTAATAACTTAATGGCATACAGCAATATAATAAAGTTTATGCTAAAAATATGATTTGCAAATATACAGGGTGATTGATTGAGACCGGTACTTAAAAATATATAAAGAATGAAAAAGGGTAAGGATCCGAAATTTTGTTTATGACCGTAATGACATCTGATCTGTTTATTGAAAATATTTTCAATATGGTCACACTTCCGGAAATACCGGAAGTTGATGTCTACTTTCTTATTTCAAATACAATGGTCTATTTTTTATTGCGTATTTGGATTTAAAACGTTATTTTAGAGGGACTTGTATTATCATTTCCTATACCTAAGTGCGGCTGTTTTTAGATTTATGGACTTTTTTGAAAAATTTTCGATTTTCATCGTGATGCTTAATATTATCTACCGCCGCCATTTTTGAAGAGAAAACGCTCAAATTTAAACTATGCATAGAAGAAACCTTGGAGTTCAAACTGGAATTTTTGCAATCGATACATTACTTACAGGGTGTCCAAAATTTAATTTTCTTTTAATACAACTTCATACCACTAAAACTCGTTTTTTTCAAAAACAATGCCCAAATTTTTGTTTCATTTTCTAATGCAAAATTAAATTCTGCATCAATCTGTATTAGCGTTTCCTATACCTATCTGCAACAATTTTCGAGTTATTAAGAATTTTTGATAAAGTTATGAGAAATGTTGCAACATTTAAAAATAGTAGGCCTTGGAAATTACTACATATGCTAATAATAATGACTGTAAACCACTTTTATTGCATTTGTCTGAAGTATCCATAGAAATTGAATATTAAGAGTATTCAAACATGGATATTTTGAACTTACTTCGACGTAGCGAGCCGTAGTTTGCACACCCCTGTTTTAGACAAACATCTTATAACTAATTTCGAAACTAACTGCCAAAATGCAATTTTCAACATCGTAACCAAATTAATAATATTATCTTCAATGGCCTAATATTTAGATTCTTTTTTAATTATCAACCATTAATAATGATGCGCATTTTTGTAAGATTGTTGATCTTTTTTTGTTTTATCTTATTTACAAAAGACCAAAGATATTAATTAACTTTTTTTACAACCGCTCCAAAGAATATTTTATGATGTAGACATAGCGTAAGCAGAAAATTTAAAATGTTTAATTAAATATGAACGTCCAACTGGGTAAGATATCAATAAAGTTTAATTTAAATAAATGCACAGTACCGCGACTGGACTTCTTAATTTAATTACTTTTTAACAAATAAGTTATCTTTATAAAATTTACAATGGAAATAGAAGCCTTATTATCATGATCGTTGTTGAATCCACGAAAAACAATAACTTTATTCATAAAATTAAAATGCAAAGATAAGCAGTTCATAAAACGTATATAAAGATAAAGAGATGCAGGATCCCTCTTAGATCAGTTTAATTATAATCTTGCTACCGTGTAAGCATAATCTTTGCTCATAGTGTCCTGTGACGAGTCGTGTGGCTGCTCTGATGTCTACTCTGCTCATCCTGAGCATTTCTTCTGTCTTTTCTTTAGAAACCATTGACAGGATAACCTTAGAATTGGCTTTTCCTGCAACTTTTTTCCAATGAGCATTATGCCTGAGTATTAATATGACTGTCATTGAGACACTGCTTGGCTGTTCCATAGGATGTACCAACTGTGGGTTCTGGTCCGAAGAAAGGTGTCTCGCTGCCAATTTTGGCTAGGCGATCTGCTTTCTCGTTCTCTGGTATATTAGTGTGCCCTGGGCACCATACCAGTTTGACATTATTCCTGCTTCCTAGCACGTTAAGTGTCCGGGTGCAGTTCGGAACAAGTCTTGAGTTAACTTCCGACGATCCAAGAGCGTTTAACGCAGCTTGGCTATCGGACACTATGAAGATTATTTTATTATTAAAATCTATTTCTAATACTGTTTCTGCACATAGGTGCATAGCGTACTCCTCGGCTTCACACAGAAAGATGAACAATAAGCACACAAGCAGCTACCACATCCTTATCCTATATGCCAAAAGTAGAAATAATTATTGCGCAACTTGATTGATTGTGTGATTCAACCGTTAAAACCTTAATTTTTTTTTGCAATGATTTTAATTAGGCATTGCGTTTTTGAAATACTAGGAGATGCTTTATTTAGAAGTAAATATCTTAAAGCTCTAAGCCGACAAAATGAGAAAAGCTTAGGTGTAATGTATAAAGAATATGAAACCATATTTAATAAAGGTAACCAATATAAATGGATTTGTACGAAATAAATAACGTTTAAAGTTTCAAATTTAGAAGTAAACCGAAGATGCCAGTCGTACTGTGAGAGAAAATATACGTAGTAATAACAAAACAGCAACAGGAAATAAAGGGTGAAGAAATTATGAAGTTGATGCAAGTTAATGTTAGGATTCTGGCCATTTCTAGAACTTATTAGGACAGTAATTGCGATTAAATTTCTTATGTTGAGGATGTAAGCGCAGTATGCCTATAAAAAATATTATTGGAATGTTCATATGATATATAAAGAATAAGCAAAGCCTATGAACCACGAGATCTAAAGGATTCAGGAGTCTGTGGTTATGGGCCCCGAGGGCTCTCCGTCGCAACTAGACTAGTGCGGTGTAAGCGTAGGAGGCATAAAAACGACCACATTTGAAGCCTATCTTCAATTTTTATGATTTACTTATAAATTTAAGGTTTAATATGCTGCAAGTTTCACTTAAAAATAATAAATTATTGAATACCTTTTTGGCATAGTACGTGCAATATTTTGAGAATAATCTTATGACAGTGTTAAGCATTGTAACTCAGAATTTAGATTAACTATACAGAAGAAACAGAACACTGCTTGTATTCCTGTGTGTTTTAGTACTATTAACATTTTTAAAATGTTATTAAACTTTTATTTTAAAATGGATATTATAAATAGGTGTAAAACATCGGCGCATTAAAGTATAAAAACCTTTCAAGAAATTTTCAACCAAAAGTAATAACAATAAAAACTGAAATGGTAAAATATGTATAACTTGACAATAACAAATATAAAGATGTTACGTTTCTAACAGGACTTATATAAGTATAGACAACAGATTAAAACTATAAACATTTCTTTTTGCTACCTATGCAGTGCCTTATTGACATTGGCAATATAGCAAAGCAAAATGAAGAGTATGCCGTGAATGCAGCGAGATTAAATGAAGCATAAGTAGTAACGGAGTACGACAAGCTGATGTTAATAACAATGGCGATAATCTATACTTTGTGGAGAACATAGTCCTCGTCGTGTCTAAGCTTGTTTGATTTATTGAATGAGTTATGTATGTACTCTACATCACGAAACACTTTATTATCAGTTCGGTTATTGGTAGCTGTATTCTAGAACAAAATTCAACCGATGTTGTACTGCTGCACAATTTCGTGAAAATATGTTTGCATTGCACCACTCTGTAAATTGTCAAATTGCGCCACATTAAATGTTTATAATTATTTTAAGCTTTAATATATAATATATACAGGGTGTGTAAAAATTGGCGGAAGCGCTACACGTGGCGATGTTCTTCGTAAAATTCTAAGTCGAAAATCTTAATACGAAAATGTCGTACCATGCTTGCTGTGTCTGCAAGAGGTCCTCAAAGTTTTGACATTTAGTCCTTTAATAAGCGTTATTATTTAATACTTGCAAATGAAAAAGCTGCAATTTGGAATAAAAATAAATTGCGAATAGTATTTTTTCCTAGATATTGTGTTCTTCCTTTCAAAAATTGGTGTTGAAAATATGTAAATCACTGATTTGAATGAAAATAATACATATGGCAACATTGTCATTAGCTGTCATCTCTGTTTTTCTCGTAATTATTTCTAGTTTGTGTTTTACGATACCCAAAAGTTTGCAGCTATGTTTACGAACTGAAGGCTTTCAGTTCGAACAAGAATTGTAAATACCTAAGTAAAAATTGCTGATAAAAAAAAGTCCAATTGCAAATCAATGTATGCAATGTTGCCAATTTTTTTTTTTCTTTAAATGGTTCCTGAGGCCATAGGAAGCATGGTACAACATTTTTGAATCAAAATTTTCCACTTGGATTTTTACGAAGAACATCGTCACGTGTAGCGCTTCCGCCAATTTATACACACCCTGTATATTATGAGGTTAGCAACTTATGGAATTTTTGGAGGTTTATTAGTATTTAAGATTTTTTTCTTTGAAAATTAAATAAAGGAATTAATTTCGCTTTCGAGTATTTATTTTAAAAAATTATTAAGAAATTGTAAATAATATTTAAATCAACCTATTGATAGTAATATATGCTATATACGACTTACATTATATGTCTGTGATATGAACAGACGAAGCACATTTGTCATTATACATAAAACAAAGTTTCGAAGGTGAATATATATTGGAACGAAATGTTATATAGTAATTTATGGGAAAACTAGATTCGCCTTTTTCAGTCACACCTACCCATAAGTCATTATTTGGACAAATTTCTGAACATTAGACACAATAATATATCTACATTAGGTCACGCGCGTCACATATTTGGCCGCAAGAGGCCTCTAAATCACATATCACATACGTTATCCACTATTTAAAGTTACCATTAAATTTACGCGTTTTTGTTATTTTAAATGTACGAATTTTGAAAAGTTGGGTAGGTATGGTACGTGTTCACTTGAGTTTAATTTCAGCCATTGTTGATTTGTCGATTTAAAAATGTGTTAAAATTCACGGCGGGTATTCTAATACTCCAAAATTCGCGTATAAATTAGGTGGGGTTTGAGAAAACTGTCTAGGAGAGAGGTGTGGCAGATAAATAATGGGATAACCGTCTGAGATTGCGAGTTTCCGCTTGACCAACGGCCATAGCCGCTTTTGAAAACTCAACCAAGCAAAAAATTGTTTAGCATAAAACCTATAAGCATATCAGCAATAATTTATTTCCAGTATTAACATGCATTTAATTCCGAATAACGGTGAACCCTATTTCACTGTGCCATGCCTCCTGCCATTTCGTGGAAGTTGCATATCTCACACGCGCCGTGCATACGATGAGGAACGAAATCATTTCAAAAATAGAAGGTAATAAAAAAAAAATGAAAATGCGTCGTTTCACTAAACATGTTTATACTTATATTAGTTATTTCAAACATATGTATTATTGTTACTTAGTTCATTAAATGGAGCTGTAAACTTTTAAGAGCTTTATAATACACTAGGAGATTTACCCGGCGTTGCACGGGTGATTGCAATACTCTTTTATCAATCACAGACTACTCGCGCTCCGCGCTCGCGCCCAGCGGACGTTCCCAGACGTTCAATTACAGACTACTCGCGCTCCGCGCTCGCGCTCGGCGGACGTTTCCGGCCGTTCCCAGGCATTTCCGGCCGTTATTTATACGACGTTTGATCCGTCGGGTCCTAAATAGCAACTGTGCAAAATTTGGTCCCGATCGGTCAACGGACCTAGGATTCTATAGCGAACAAACAAACACACAAACACACAAACAAACAAACAAGCTCTTTTATACATATACCGGGTGATTCAGTTTGACTGTCGCACCCCTATAACTTTGTAAGTATTGAGAATAACCCCAACAACCCTTATATATTTGAAATCAGCGACAAATTCTCTATTGAGTGATGTGTTTTTGTGTTTCAGAATTAAATTCTCTATCCGAATCAACAACAAAAATGTATACTATGTAATTTAAAAAAAAAACAGTTGCCTATCACGGATTTGACATACGTCATCGTAGAGGTAACAAAAACACATCACTCAATAGAAAATGTCTAGCTGATTTCGAATATATAAGGGTTGTTGGGGTTATTCTCAATACTTACAAAGTTATAGGGGTGCGACAGTCAAACTGAATCACCCGGTATATAGATACAGTGTGTACAAAAAAAATCGTAGCGTCGATGTCGCGTCTTGTGATAACTTTACTAAAAAAGTTTTAAATAAAAGTTGGGTACATTAGGTACCTTAAATTATTTTTAACTATGCACAGTGTTTTGTTTTTAGGAATTGATAAGTAACTTTGTTTTTAAATAGAACACCCTGCATATTTAGTATTTTTTAGGAGCAAAATTTAATTCTTTTTCAAAAATGTAAAAGATTTTATGTACCTGAAATTAATCGTTTTTGAAGTTTTTATGAAAATATTTACAGAAACAGGAATAATATTAATGGGTATTTTATTTCACAACTTGGCAATGTCAAAACAAATTCCTGTGTTACTTTGTTCGAAAAGAGTGTCAAAGTGATTGCTGATCGGTTAAAGTTTAAAAATAATACACAGGGCGTTCCTTATACTCGGTCTAATTGGCAAAATTTCTATCAAAAGTTTTAAATTTTTTTGTTTGAAGTACTGTGCAGTCTCTGTAACGTACACTAATTAACCCTTTCACTGTCAAACCCGTAAATATACGTTGTGCAATAAATTGTCAAACCCGTAAATATACGTTATTCTCCCCCTCAAAATTAAAAATTCTGGTGAATGCGTCGGGTTACAAATTAGCTAATTCTTAGACAAATTATTTATTATCTCTGTTATTAGGGGAGTCACAAAAAAGTTTTGTTTACAAAAGTTGTTGGAATTCATTAGCCATTCAATTATTTTTTAATGCACAGAGCATTTAGTTTCCGAGAATCAATATGCAACTTCACTATTTCGAATGGGACACCCTGTAAATATTGTAATATTTCTAGAGTTATTTTTCTGGTGGATGCGGCGGTTAAAAATGGCTAGATCAGGTATCTAGAACGCTGGAGAGCAGGAAAACATATAAAGCACGTATTGAAGAAAAAAATCGAAAAGGAAGATCAGAGAAAACTTGGAATGAGGCGATGAAAGAAACAACCACAAGCAGAGGGTTCGAGTGGAGTATGGTTAGCGAAGTAGCAAGAGATAAAATGATGGAGGGAATCATACAAAAAGAGGCCACATACATAAAAAGAAAAAGCCTTATACCTAACGGTCAAGAAGCGTAAGAATAAGAAGAGAAAAATAATAGTTACTATTAGGAAAAAATGTTACCGTGATTTTATATTGAATCTATAATTAAACAGAGACTGAAAAAACGAGCGGCAAGTAATATCTTAAACAATCTAAACAGGACTTTAGATAAATAAGTTAATACAAAACAACTACTATAATTGAAGACCTTGGTGCAAGAAGGGGATATGTGCAAAAAAGTAAAAAAATAAGACTTGTACAGAAATGGATTTTAAAATTTGCGCTTTTCATATGGTGCAAATGTGGGATAAGTAGGGCTTAGAAAAATAATTTCTATAAGCCCTACTTATCCCACATTTGCACCATATGAAAAGCGCATATTTTAAAACCCATTTCTGTAAAAGTTTTTTTTTTTTACATTTTTGCACATATCCCCTTCTTGCACCAAGGTCTTCAATTATTGAAATTATGAAAAAGCAAATATTTTATACGCTAAATTTTATTGCAAAAACATCGGTAGAGTTTTTGATTTTATGTATTTTCCCAGTATTCCAACAGGTGAGGGTTAAACGCCTACCGCGTCGAATTCTCCAATCCATATTTAGCCAGAGCAAATCTGCAGCTATTACATTATTCAGTAAATTTGTTCGACGGTTATGCTATTACAGATTTTCAGGTAAGTACGGCTCATATTCAACAGGAACATCAATAAGCAGGAACATTGGCACTCCCGTTATTTTTACGGCGTGGTTATACAATATTTCTCCATTAACAATATGCGCTGTCACACATAAATCTGTTGTATTATCTGTTCCTACTTCCCTACAGTTTCTTTATACCTTCGTGGGACTATAATCATCCAATGGGGATAAAACGTAAGCCTCTAAAGCTGGAAAATGTGCACTTAGCGGGCTTGATTCTGAACTGCCTAATAACGGTGTCATGAACTCGGGTCAAGCACATCATTATCGCAAAGTATTTCATGAACTTTTAAAGTCTTTCCGAAAGCTTATAGAATTTACACTCTTGTACTTTTAAACTGCAGTGACGATTCGATTATTTAGTTGCCGCAATGAATTTTCATTTTGAAACAATACTAACAAAAGTTAGATTATAACATTAATAACGTAAAACAATACCCCGTGTAAAATACAATAACTGGAAAATTATCTAAGTTATGGTTCTAAAATTACCTGGGCATGTGTAGCTAATACAGTCAAAGCAGTTTGTCAATTTTAGCAAAAGACGCTCAAGCGTCGGTACCTCTTTTGCAATATATACGCATAGATAAACGATAACATTAATAACATAAGGTAACATCCCGTATAAGGTACAATAACTAGAAAATTGTTTGAGTCATGGTCCTAAAATTACCTGGGCATGTTTAGCTAACATAGTCGAAGCCGTTTTTGTCAATTTTAGCAAAAGACGCCCAAGCGTCGGTACCACTTTTGCAAAATATACTGCATATATGGATGATAACATTACTTAATACAGTGAGACAACACCCCGCACAAGATACATTTACTAGAGTATTGTTTAAGTCATGGTCCTAAAATTACCTGGGTATGTTTAGCTAATATAGTCGAAGCCGTTTTTGTCAATTTTAGCAAAATACGCCCAAGCGTCGGTACTACTTTTGCAAAATATACTGCATATATGGATGATAACATTACTTAATACAGTGAGACAACACCCCGTACAAGATACATTAACTAGATTATTGTTTAAGTCATGGTCCTAAAATTACCTGGGTATGTTTAGCTAACATATTCGAAGCCGTTTTTGTAAATTTTAGCAAAATACGCCCAAGCGTCGGTACCACTTTTGCAAAATATACTGCATATATGGATGATAACATTAATACAGTGAGACAACACCCCGTACAAGATACATTAACTAGAGTATTGTTTAAGTCATGGTCCTAAAATTACCTGGGTATGTTTAGCTAACATAGTCGAAGCCTTTTTTGTCAATTCTAGCAAGAGACGCCCAAGCGTCGGTGCCTCTTTTGCAATATATATATCGCATATATGGCTGATAACAATAATATCGTAAGACAGGTGTTATATACCAAGGCTCCATCTCCATGGACTCCCAAGGGTGACGTGAAGCTTCTACAGGGGGTATGTGTCAAATACAATGCCCGAAAAAATGTATTAGTGGAAAGCAAGAATTAACAATTTTACACTGTATGTTCTTTTATCAGGACCAATTGACAAGGGTACATGACGTCTCACAGAGAGGGCAAGCGGTACATTGGTGGAAACTTGTTTAGAATCGCTGCTGTATTTCATGCTAAAATAAAATGATTTTGCATGAATTTTAAGTCAGTTTACATTATAGCATTACAGTATAGCATTAATTTTTATTAGGAAGATTGTTACCACGCTTTTGGATGCCACCTACAAGTTTCGTTTGCAGCGTAATTTTTATAAAACCAACTTTTTATGTTCGACGTTATTTTGAAAATACTTATATGCCAATAACTCCAATGCCTTGCAGCCACAATTTCATTTTAATAAGTCATTGTTGATAGTAGCTGTGTCCTGATATCCGTGATGTTTATTTTTTAGAGAGGCAATTTTGTAAAAGGATAAGATCGTCTTCGACAACGTGCTGAATTGTTGTAGATGATTATTTCTTCTTTGTACTTCTTACCGTTTTCTGGGAAACGTTGCGCGGTACAAAGTAGTTATTGGTCACGTTCGGTTCGTTCTCCACGCGAACTGTCTCTTCTTTCAGGCGTGATATTTCTAAGCCGTCTTTGTATTCGACGCGGTTCATACCCTCAGGCCCGCCTTATTGCACGGGTATTATTGCTGTCTTATTTATTATTCCGTTCTCATTTCAAATATATAGACACATTTATAATTAAATTCACAATGCTTTGACTTTGATTTATGTACAACTGCCATATTCGCAAGATTGCTTTGTATCGTTCCTAAACAAAGGAGTAAAAGTGAGTATCGGAAAAACAGGAATGTCATCAAAACAATTACTACAACTTCAGCAATAACACGAAGAATCTTTATAAACGTAAATGCATCAGAATTAAAGTGTCGTCTATTTATTTGGCACAATTTTTGTGGTACTTTTCTAATACATACTATTATTAAAACTGTTATGCAATTACAGAACTATTGCAAAATACGAGGTAAGCGCCAAAATTTCCCGGCCTAGGTATCGCAGGTGGGTCAAAATTTTTTTACACGTTGGTTCAAGTCATATTAGCCTTGGAAAAAACAAAAATGGATTTTATGTCAATTACTTTTCTTATAACTGTCATTCGTTCATCACGATGTCAGAAGTCACGAAAACTGCGTGTCGAGCTGTTAAAAAATTTATTACTAGCGAAGGTCTTTCCCCACAAAGCATCAAAGTTCGACCGAATGGGGTGTACAGGGACGATTACCCGTCTTATTCTGTTGTAAAAGATTGGTCAAAACGGTTTCGAATGGGGTAAGAATCCTTGGAAGATGATGCAAGAACAGGTAGGACTGTGGAAGTGGTGACGGACGACAAGATTGCCCTTGTTGAGGAACTCGTATTGGGCGATCGACGCTTGAAGGTGAACCTGTCAAAAATGTCGGGGCTGTCAGATACAAGCATTCGCAGAATCCTCCACGATCGGATAGGCATGAATAAAGTTAGTGCAAGGTGGGTGCCCAAACATCTCTCAGCAGTTCAGCGCCAGCGTCGTGTTGAATGTGCTCGATCCTTTTTGGAGCTCTGTGGAGAAAATCCTGTGGACGCGTCGAAGACAATTGTTATAGGGGATGAAAACACGGTTCTCTACTATGATCCTTTGTCTAAAGAGAATCGATGAAATGAAGGCGAAAAGGAGAAGCACCGCCGCGAAAGTTCAGGGTCTGTCAGTCGACAAAAAAAGTGATGGCTACGATTTTTTGGGGTTGTGGGGCATTCTTCTCATAGATTTTTAAGAACGCAACGCCACGGTCAACGGGGAATATTATGCAGCACTCATTCACAAAATATTCTGGAGAAAAGACGTGGGAAACTGACCAGAGGCGTGCGTTTACTGCACGACAATGCCCCCGTGCACACTGCTGGAATTGCTCAAGCCGCAATTCGTGATTGCGGTTTTGAACAAATCGATCACTCTTTTAATACCGCAAGAATATACCCCGTATAAGAGACAATAACTAGAAAATTATTAAAGTCATGGTTGTTCATGAAGTTTTTTTTTGAAATGGACTAATTTACAAAGGGTTCACGATGCTTTACATTGATTTAAACTGGTTCAGAACCGCTGCGATAATTAAACACAATATGTGATTGAAAGGTGCAAAAGTGGAATATGATTAAGATAATTATATCATGATTTTATAAAAACTACATAACTTACTATATATAAATAACGTTTGATTTGCAAATAAAAGTTTTCTTCTAGAAGTAAAATAAAATTGGTTGCCTCCTAAAAATGTGCTTGCATTACCTTGCAAATGTATCCCGAAAACATATTTACTTACAAAGAAAGTTATTAAAACTTGAAGAGCTTAGGTTTTGCTTCCAGGTATATATTTATCAATTCAACCAGCAGGTTTTGAACGGTTCCATTAAAGTTTGATAACCAAATCACGCAACTCGTATGGCCTTTCAAACCGAGCACTTCTCTTTCACTTGTCAAAACAAGCAGTTAAAAATCTGCATTGTAAATTCCAGCGACATGCCAAGTAGAAATTTCGAACCGCTAACACACAAACACTTTGTACAAACATGTTATTAATGCTTACATAAATATATGTAAATAACGCGCGATTTAAAAAAAAGCAAATTGGGGCAGGCCTGGAAACAGCTACAAGTAACCGCTAAAATTTATTTCTACTCACAATGGAAACTGTCATGTTAAAAAGTTCTTTTATTCTATTACAACAGGTTTTTTTATCACAGCACAAAGCTTTTTCGTTGTCGAATAATGTTTTACGCCTCGGTTATACCTACATATGTACTTTATTGTAAAAATACATCAGTTATTAAAAGCAATGCATCTAACCTACACTTAAAATTCGTTAGTTTATGTTACATTAGAAGTTTAGTAAATGATTATATTAAATTACCCGTTCGTTCTAGGTTTTTATTGCTTGAAATGATAATGCTATTGCTACAGAGAGATTTTAATTACTTTTTGTGTTACATAAGCGTAGCAAATGCTGATATAGTGAACCATTGCTTCCCTCATTATTTCCATGAAAAATTTTAACTATTTTTTACTCGCTTAAAGACGTTATTTGTTCCATTCCATTAAGTCCCGGCATTATTAAATAAAGACTCATAGTAATTCTAGAAGGAAACGCAAGTATACGAGCAGTTAATACCGTTGCAGTGGGGTAAAGTCTCGAGTATTTAATATACTTCACGATTTGAATTATGTGCTGTTCTGCCGGAATATGAATCTGCGGCAAATTCTCATGTAATTTAAGGTGCTCGTTTTAAGGCTATATCTTTGTTCCACCAACTGCAACAACTGTAATAACGGTAATACACCAGACTAGATCGTTGTTTTTTCATAATTTCATAAATTTCGCTTTTTCCATTATTTTATTATAGCGATTTTAATTAATTTATTACTCCGTTTTGCAGCACGAGCGTTACCGTATTTAAATGCCAGACAATTTTATGATCTTGGGCTTTACAGGTGGTACTATTTAATTGAAAAAACGCCCGTGTAATAAACTGACACTTCGCGTATGTCAATTTACGACATTGTAACTTGGCAACAGCTGTACAATCTAGTATAAATTTTTTTGACAGCAAATTGTACAAGAAATTGTGTAGTGTAATACAGCTTTAATACAGCTTTAAGACCGCCTTATATTTAAGACCGACTCAAGATACCGATGCGTTGCACAGAAAACATATTCCGGAATTTGTTAGACATCTCAGCTAACAATAAGTTAGAATTCGGTTTGGCAACGTTGCAAGAAGTCGGCACATTTAAGCGGCAGATTGAAATGGCTAATTTTCATTGGCCATTTACATCACAGCTGTTAAAACGGCTCCCTGTGACATCTTGTTGTTGCTATCAGCTGTTAGTCACATATAAAGTTACAGTTCGGTGTTTATTATTTTATTTTGTGTTGAAATGGTGGACAAAAAAAGAATAAATTATACCATGGAGTAAAAACAATTATTAATTAGCTTGGTGGAAGAAAATAAAATAAATAGATTATGTATACAGGGTGTTTGAAATTCGAGTTTAAGCATGGGGTTCTCGCTTATTATAATAGCTAGAGTATAGGTTTAAATTTGGCAAAGTTGCTAAATTTGGTGCTCATTAATAATCCAAAGAGAAATTGGAAATATCTCAAACGGTGTCCGAGAAAATTAGGAAAAACTGGAAAATACGATTTTTGAAAATCGTTTTTAACTCCTTTGGAGTATGAAATATTTCAAATGTGTAAAAACATTGCCGAAGCAACTTTTTAAGCCGAATCGGATGGTAGTCACAAATTTTTCTTAGATCGATTCGTTTTTGTTTTATGACAACCAACTTTGTTTTTGCTTATGGGCGCAAGTTTTGGTATTTACATTATCAAATAGCATTTATTTTTCTAAATCCATTGATGTATCACACATGGTATTTTACTTTTTCTTTTATTGTCAAATTTCAAAAAATACGTTTTAAACAATAACCATTATAAATCAGGTTGGCCGGTCATTGTAGTTTATGTTGTTTCCATGACAACCGATCAACAATCTAAAAGTTTTAAAGGCCTGTTAGTCGTAAAAATGAACTTTAATAACGAAGAAAAACGCGATATGCTGTCCATCAGAAAAAACAAAGTTGGTTGTCTAAAACAAAAACGAATCGACCTAGGAAAAATTTGTGACCACCATCCGATTCGGCTTAAAAAGTTGCTTGGGCAAATTTTTTACACATTTAAAATATTTCAAACTCCAAAGGAGTTATAAACGATTTTTAACAATCGTTTTTTCCAGTTTTTCCTAATTTTCTCGGATACTGTTTGAGATATTTCCAATTTCTCTTTGGATTATTAATGAGCACCAAATTTAGCAACTTTGCCAATTTTAAACCTATACTCTAGCTATTATAATACGCGAGATCCCCATGCTTAAACTCGAATTTCAAACACCCTGTATACTCCAATTGAGGCTCAATTTGATCTAAGATCACAATAACTGTCTCTTTTGTGAGGCGAAAACGCATAAAAAAACGATCGTATTCGAAATCCGTAAATGGATTTGCGCGAACAAATCGCCTTCGAGGAATTACAGGGTCGTACAAGTCATCATCTGCATCATCTATCATATTTATAAAGTCAATATCCATATTTAAACTTAAACCACAATTTAAACAAACATTTAACTACAAAAAAAGCAAATACAAGATAATTTTAGGTTATGTACTCCAGCTCAAGTTCTAGTAAACAGCGACTCAAGATGTGAGCTCAGCTCAAGTCGAATATGTTCTTAAAATTGCTTGGTGCAACACTTTATACCGTTAAGGCGAACTTAAGATTCAGCTAGATCTTAAGATGTGTCGGAGAAACCGGGCATTAGTTACTTTCAAACCTTTTTCATTAAAATTTGGCTTAAATATTTGGTCAATCCTTCATGTACTAGTGCGTAAATTAGTGCAAAATGCATTCTTGGAACAAACCTAGAGAAAAGCAGAAAGATAAGTCAGTTGGAGAAAGATGCCACACCTAGCCAACGATGGTAAAAGGAAAATAGTTCAGCACTAGAAAAGCACACCAATGCCAACCCGGTTAGGAAGAAGAAAAAGGAGAACAAGAACAAGAAGAAGAAAAACAAGAACAAGAACAAGAAGAAGAATAAGAACAAGAAGAAAAAAGAAGAAGAAGGCAATTATCAATATTTATATAATTTGACGTCATTAAATCTTTAGAAAACAAAACTAGAAAGGTAAATATAGGTGACAATAAGCTTATGCCAGTGTACTTGTCAGAATGTGTCTTTGCTGATGATTTGATGATTTGTGCCCCAACGGAAAAGGCCCTAGAAGAAAATCAATTGGTGTAGGAAAACGAATTAAGGTGTGTTAGGGTGATACCGCCCGGTCTGAAGGGTACCTAATACCGTCCGGTCTGAAATATCGCCTATGTTTGAATTTCCCGCTTTGCAACATTTATTTTATTAGCCAAGGGTCGTGTCTGTGATTATTGAAGAATATAGTTTTTGTTTGCAGCTAATATTTTTATTTTTAATCTCTGACCACATTTTTTTAAAATATACAAAATAATGTCTTAGGTGGGCGGTATTACCCTAACGCACTATATATAAAATGAACTTAAAGATTAGCACGAACAAAACAAAGGTAATGATGATAGGTAAAGAACAAAAGCAACATGGAACTGAACCAGGAAAAAAATAGAACAAGTGGAGTAGTATAAATATCTGGGAATTTGGATAGAGATAGAAGGTAACATAGAAAATGGAGAGAAAGAATACATAGTGCAGCAAAAGTATATTATAGTATGAATAGATCGGTATAAGAAAACGAGAAATAAGCAGAAAAACAAAAATAACTATTTACAAGACAGTATTCATACCAACCCTTATGTATGGAAATGAGAACTGGGTATTAAAACAGTCACAGAGAAGCAGATTACAAGATATGCAGATGAAATACTTAAGAGCAGTAAAGGGCGTCACACGTAGAGACAGAATAAGAAATGAACAGATTAGAGAAGAACTAGATACAGAATCAGTACATAGTGTAATCGAGAAAAACCAGCTGAAATGGTTTGGACACATCAACCGAATGCAGCAAAAAAGACAAGTAAAACAGATATGGGAGGCAAAAGTACAGAATAAAAGAGGAAAGGGGAGACCGAAGAAAACATGAAATGATGAAGTGGCATTGATTTTAAAGAAACTAAACTAGAACTAGACAGAGACAAGAAGAATGACGAAGAACAAAAACATTAATGGACGAAATTCGTACACCTAAGTTAACCACACATACAAACACACGGACATCATCGCTAAAATAGTCAAAATTGGGTCACGGGACCTTAAAAAGTGTATATCAGTCGAAATCTAGAATTCGAAAATTTTCGCGATACCTATGGCTAAAGTAACAATTACAATAATGATATCTTTTGGCATCACTTACTTGGTTTTACAGCTTATAAGGTACCGTTTGCTGATATTCTCAAGCTCGTGATTAAACTAACCTTAGGTATGCATCATGTTATGAAGTTTGTTGTTTCATAACAAAAACGAACACCCAAAGCTAACTTATTAACATGTAAGTGAATTGGTAAGTAAATATATGTAAAAGGTTATATAAACTTTCTCCTCTATATATGGGAAAGTTGGCAACATTAATTATGCAGCAACGACTCCCCAGGTGCGCGTATCTGCAGCTTTACCTAATCGTCCATGCGTCTTGATCACCCGTTCCTGAATCCCCTACACCTACTTGGATAACAGTGCCAATACCTGCTACGCGAGTCAATAGCTCTACGGGGATAAACTAAATGTTTCTATATATTTTAAATTCCCGTGCAATTTACTTGCCGCTTTGCGAAACAATAATTTTTTTCGCAAAAAAACATGGATATATTTTTCCGGTTGGTAAAATTTCTATTCAGTGCTCCTACAAGTTAGTTATCTGTTAGTCATTTAAAGTTATTGGCAAAAAATGTAAGCGCAAATTTCCTTACGTGCGTAAAACAGTGGGACACTGAAAAAGAACAAGTATAAGATAAACATCTAATACAGACAATATAACAACAAAAATAAGAGAATGCATAAACAAAACACCAGAGCCATATAAACCATCACATACACATCGAGAAATCATATTATAAAAATGGTAGAAACAATTATATTTAAATATTTATGTACAGGGTGGTCCAAATTCGATGGGATTGCATCTCGGTTAATATTTAAGATAGAGAAACGGTTAAATTACCAAAAATGTGCAGTTTTTGAGACAAAATCAAAACCGTTTTCAAAAATATTTTATCATTTCCGGTTTTCGAGTTATTGAATAAGAAGTGTTTTTTTGTCATATTAATAATGTGCTCAACAACAAATTAGAAAACCTTGGTAGCTTGTATCACATGAGTTTTATAAGGTTTTATACCTTGTTTTTTTTTCGTTTTTACAGCCTACTATGATTTTCTTAGAAAAAAAAAACTAAAAAACCTTCACAACTTGCGTATTATTAAAAATAAATACATCGACCCTTATTTATTTGGAATGAGAAAAAATCGTACAAATCAATTAATATCTCTGTTCTAAGACAAGCTATGAAAAAACTTTAAATACAAAAGTTATTTGGCATCACAAACTGCATAAGCCTGCATAATTTTTAAATATACAGAGTGTTCCGTTTTCGAGAACCAACATGCAAGTTTGTTATTTTAAATACAACACCCTGTATCTTTTTACGTCTTCTTGTAGAAAATTTAATTTCCTACAAAAATTATTCAGCGTGTCCTATACCTAAAATTGATATTTCTCGACTAATTTCGATTTTTAAACTTTTTCGAAAAAATAAAGGTTTAACACAAATTATTTTTGTGCATCGTGATTTAACTAGATACGAAAAAACTTTAAATACAAAAGTTGTTTGCCATCACGATTTGCATAACCCTGCATAATTTTTAAATATACAGAGTGTTCCGTTTTCGAGAACCATTATGCAAGTTTGTTATTTTAAATACAAAACCCTGTATATTTTTACGTTTTCTGGTAGAAAATTTAATTGCCTACAAAAAACCATTAAGCATGTCCTATACCTAAAATCAATATTTCTCGAGTTATTTCAATTTTAATAATTTATTTTTCAAAATGGTGGAAGTGCCGGGTATTTTAATATGGTAATACAAATCAATTAATATCTCTGTTCTAAGACAAGCTACGAAAAAACTTTAAATACAAAAGTTATTTGGCATCACGAACTGCATAAGCTTGCATAATTTTTAAATATACAGAGTGTTCCGTTTTCGAGAACCAACATGCAAGTTTGTTATTTTAAATACAACACCCTGTATATTTTTACGTTTTCTTGTAGAAAATTTAATTTCCTACAAAAATTATTCAGCATGTCCTATACCTAAAATTGATATTTCTCGACTAAATTCAATTTTTAAACTTTTTCGAAAAAATAAAGGTTTAACACAAATTATTTTTTTGCATCGTGATTTGACTAGATACGAAAAAACTTTAAGTACAAAAGTTGTTTGCCATCACGAACTGCATAACATTGCATAATTTTTAAATATACAGAGTGTTCCTTTTTTGAGAACCAACAAGCAAGTTTGTTGTTTTAAATACAACACCCTGTATATTTTTACGTTTTCTTGTAAAAAATTTAATTTCATACAAAAATTATTCAGCATGTCCTATACCTAAAATTGATATTTCTCGACTAATTTCGATTTTTAAACTTTTTCGAAAAAATAAAGGTTTAACACAAATTATTTTTTTGCATCGTTATTTGAGTAGATACTAAAAAACTTTAAATACAAAAGTTGTTTGCCATCACAAACTGCATAACCCTGCATAATTTTTAAATATACAGAGTGTTCCGTTTTCGAGAACCAACATGCAAGTTTGTTATTTTAAATACAACACCCTGTATATTTTTACGTTTTCTTGTAGAAAATTTAATTTCCTACAAAAATTATTCAGCATGTCCTATACCTAAAATTGATATTTCTCGACTAAATTCAATTTTTAAACTTTTTCGAAAAAATAAAGGTTTAACACAAATTATTTTTTTGCATCGTGATTTGACTAGATACGAAAAAACTTTAAGTACAAAAGTTGTTTGCCATCACGAACTGCATAACATTGCATAATTTTTAAATATACAGAGTGTTCCTTTTTTGAGAACCAACAAGCAAGTTTGTTGTTTTAAATACAACACCCTGTATATTTTTACGTTTTCTCGTAAAAAATTTAATTTCATACAAAAATTATTCAGCATGTCCTATACCTAAAATTGATATTTCTCGACTAATTTCGATTTTTAAACTTTTTCGAAAAAATAAAGGTTTAACACAAATTATTTTTTTGCATCGTTATTTGAGTAGATACTAAAAAACTTTAAATACAAAAGTTGTTTGCCATCACAAACTGCATAACCCTGCATAATTTTTAAATATACAGAGTGTTCCGTTTTCGAGAACCAACATGCAAGTTTGTTATTTTAAATACAACACCCTGTATATTTTTACGTTTTCTTGTAGAAAATTTAATTTCCTACAAAAATTATTCAGCATGTCCTATACCTAAAATTGATATTTCTCGACTAAATTCAATTTTTAAACTTTTTCGAAAAAATAAAGGTTTAACACAAATTATTTTTTTGCATCGTGATTTGACTAGATACGAAAAAACTTTAAGTACAAAAGTTGTTTGCCATCACGAACTGCATAACATTGCATAATTTTTAAATATACAGAGTGTTCCTTTTTTGAGAACCAACAAGCAAGTTTGTTGTTTTAAATACAACACCCTGTATATTTTTACGTTTTCTCGTAAAAAATTTAATTTCATACAAAAATTATTCAGCATGTCCTATACCTAAAATTGATATTTCTCGACTAATTTCGATTTTTAAACTTTTTCGAAAAAATAAAGGTTTAACACAAATTATTTTTTTGCATCGTTATTTGAGTAGATACTAAAAAACTTTAAATACAAAAGTTGTTTGCCATCACAAACTGCATAACCCTGCATAATTTTTAAATATACAGAGTGTTCCGTTTTCGAGAACCAACATGCAAGTTTGTTATTTTAAATACAACACCCTGTATATTTTTACGTTTTCTTGTAGAAAATTTAATTTCCTACAAAAATTATTCAGCATGTCCTATACCTAAAATTGATATTTCTCGACTAAATTCAATTTTTAAACTTTTTCGAAAAAATAAAGGTTTAACACAAATTATTTTTTTGCATCGTGATTTGACTAGATACGAAAAAGTACAAAAGTTGTTTGCCATCACGAACTGCATAACATTGCATAATTTTTAAATATACAGAGTGTTCCTTTTTTGAGAACCAACAAGCAAGTTTGTTGTTTTAAATACAACACCCTGTATATTTTTACGTTTTCTCGTAAAAAATTTAATTTCATACAAAAATTATTCAGCATGTCCTATACCTAAAATTGATATTTCTCGACTAATTTCGATTTTTAAACTTTTTCGAAAAAATAAAGGTTTAACACAAATTATTTTTTTGCATCGTTATTTGAGTAGATACTTAAAAACTTTAAATACAAAAGTTGTTTGCCATCACAAACTGCATAACCCTGCATAATTTTTAAATATACAGAGTGTTCCGTTTTCGAGAACCAACATGCAAGTTTGTTATTTTAAATACAACACCCTGTATATTTTTACGTTTTCTTGTAGAAAATTTAATTTCCTACAAAAATTATTCAGCATGTCCTATACCTAAAATTGATATTTCTCGACTAAATTCAATTTTTAAACTTTTTCGAAAAAATAAAGGTTTAACACAAATTATTTTTTTGCATCGTGATTTGACTAGATACGAAAAAACTTTAAGTACAAAAGTTGTTTGCCATCACGAACTGCATAACATTGCATAATTTTTAAATATACAGAGTGTTCCTTTTTTGAGAACCAACAAGCAAGTTTGTTGTTTTAAATACAACACCCTGTATATTTTTACGTTTTCTTGTAAAAAATTTAATTTCATACAAAAATTATTCAGCATGTCCTATACCTAAAATTGATATTTCTCGACTAATTTCGATTTTTAAACTTTTTCGAAAAAATAAAGGTTTAACACAAATTATTTTTTTGCATCGTTATTTGAGTAGATACTAAAAAACTTTAAATACAAAAGTTGTTTGCCATCACAAACTGCATAATCCTGCATAATTTTTAAATATACAGAGTGTTCCGTTTTTGAGAACCAACATGCAAGTTTGTTATTTTAAATACAACACCCTGTATATTTTTACGTTTTCTGGTAAAAAATTTAATTGCCTACAAAAAACATTAAGCATGTCCTATACCTAAAATCAATATTTCTCGAGTTATTTCAACTTTAATAATTAATTTTTCAAAATGGTGGAAGTGCCGGGTATTTTAATATGGTAATACAAATCAATTAATATCTCTGTTCTAAGACAAGCTACGAAAAAACTTTAAATACAAAAGTTATTTGGCATCACGAACTGCATAAGCCTGCATATTTTTTAAATATACAGAGTGTTCCGTTTTCGAGAACCAACATGCAAGTTTGTTATTTTAAATACAACACCCTGTATATTTTTACGTTTTCTGGTAGAAAATTTAATTGCCTACAAAAAACATTAAGCATGTCCTATACCTAAAATCAATATTTCTCGAGTTATTTCAACTTTAATAATTAATTTTTCAAAATGGTGGAAGTGCCGGGTATTTTAATATGGTAATACAAATCAATTAATATCTCTGTTCTAAGACAAGCTACGAAAAAACTTTAAATACAAAAGTTATTTGGCATCACGAACTGCATAAGCTTGCATAATTTTTAAATATACAGAGTGTTCCGTTTTCGAGAATCAACATGCAAGTTTGTTATTTTAAATACAACACCCTGTATATTTTTACGTTTTCTTGTAGAAAATTTAATTTCCTACAAAAATTATTCAGCATGTCCTATACCTAAAATTGATATTTCTCGACTAAATTCAATTTTTAAACTTTTTCGAAAAAATAAAGGTTTAACACAAATTATTTTTTTGCATCGTGATTTGACTAGATACGAAAAAACTTTAAGTACAAAAGTTGTTTGCCATCACGAACTGCATAACATTGCATAATTTTTAAATATACAGAGTGTTCCTTTTTTGAGAACCAACAAGCAAGTTTGTTGTTTTAAATACAACACCCTGTATATTTTTACGTTTTCTTGTAAAAAATTTAATTTCATACAAAAATTATTCAGCATGTCCTATACCTAAAATTGATATTTCTCGACTAATTTCGATTTTTAAACTTTTTCGAAAAAATAAAGGTTTAACACAAATTATTTTTTTGCATCGTTATTTGAGTAGATACTAAAAAACTTTAAATACAAAAGTTGTTTGCCATCACAAACTGCATAACCCTGCATAATTTTTAAATATACAGAGTGTTCCGTTTTCGAGAACCAACATGCAAGTTTGTTATTTTAAATACAACACCCTGTATATTTTTACGTTTTCTTGTAGAAAATTTAATTTCCTACAAAAATTATTTAGCATGTCCTATACCTAAAATTGATATTTCTCGACTAAATTCAATTTTTAAACTTTTTCGAAAAAATAAAGGTTTAACACAAATTATTTTTTTGCATCGTGATTTGACTAGATACGAAAAAACTTTAAGTACAAAAGTTGTTTGCCATCACGAACTGCATAACATTGCATAATTTTTAAATATACAGAGTGTTCCTTTTTTGAGAACCAACAAGCAAGTTTGTTGTTTTAAATACAACACCCTGTATATTTTTACGTTTTCTCGTAAAAAATTTAATTTCATACAAAAATTATTCAGCATGTCCTATACCTAAAATTGATATTTCTCGACTAATTTCGATTTTTAAACTTTTTCGAAAAAATAAAGGTTTAACACAAATTATTTTTTTGCATCGTTATTTGAGTAGATACTAAAAAACTTTAAACACAAAAGTTGTTTGCCATCACAAACTGCATAACCCTGCATAATTTTTAAATATACAGAGTGTTCCGTTTTCGAGAACCAACATGCAAGTTTGTTATTTTAAATACAACACCCTGTATATTTTTACGTTTTCTTGTAGAAAATTTAATTTCCTACAAAAATTATTCAGCATGTCCTATACCTAAAATTGATATTTCTCGACTAAATTCAATTTTTAAACTTTTTCGAAAAAATAAAGGTTTAACACAAATTATTTTTTTGCATCGTGATTTGACTAGATACGAAAAAACTTTAAGTACAAAAGTTGTTTGCCATCACGAACTGCATAACATTGCATAATTTTTAAATATACAGAGTGTTCCTTTTTTGAGAACCAACAAGCAAGTTTGTTGTTTTAAATACAACACCCTGTATATTTTTACGTTTTCTCGTAAAAAATTTAATTTCATACAAAAATTATTCAGCATGTCCTATACCTAAAATTGATATTTCTCGACTAATTTCGATTTTTAAACTTTTTCGAAAAAATAAAGGTTTAACACAAATTATTTTTTTGCATCGTTATTTGAGTAGATACTAAAAAACTTTAAATACAAAAGTTGTTTGCCATCACAAACTGCATAATCCTGCATAATTTTTAAATATACAGAGTGTTCCGTTTTTGAGAACCAACATGCAAGTTTGTTATTTTAAATACAACACCCTGTATATTTTTACGTTTTCTGGTAAAAAATTTAATTGCCTACAAAAAACATTAAGCATGTCCTATACCTAAAATCAATATTTCTCGAGTTATTTCAACTTTAATAATTAATTTTTCAAAATGGTGGAAGTGCCGGGTATTTTAATATGGTAATACAAATCAATTAATATCTCTGTTCTAAGACAAGCTACGAAAAAACTTTAAATACAAAAGTTATTTGGCATCACGAACTGCATAAGCCTGCATATTTTTTAAATATACAGAGTGTTCCGGTTTCGAGAACCAACATGCAAGTTTGTTATTTTAAATACAACACCCTGTATATTTTTACGTTTTCTGGTAGAAAATTTAATTGCCTACAAAAAACATTAAGCATGTCCTATACCTAAAATCAATATTTCTCGAGTTATTTTAACTTAAATAATTAATTTTTCAAAATGGTGGAAGTGCCGGGTATTTTAATATGGTAATACAAATCAATTAATATCTCTGTTCTAAGACAAGCTACGAAAAAACTTTAAATACAAAAGTTATTTGGCATCACGAACTGCATAAGCCTGCATATTTTTTAAATATACAGAGTGTTCCTTTTTTGAGAACCAACAAGCAAGTTTGTTGTTTTAAATACAACACCCTGTATATTTTTACGTTTTCTCGTAAAAAATTTAATTTCATACAAAAATTATTCAGCATGTCCTATACCTAAAATTGATATTTCTCGACTAATTTCGATTTTTAAACTTTTTCGAAAAAATAAAGGTTTAACACAAATTATTTTTTTGCATCGTTATTTGAGTAGATACTAAAAAACTTTAAATACAAAAGTTGTTTGCCATCACAAACTGCATAACCCTGCATAATTTTTAAATATACAGAGTGTTCCGTTTTTGAGAACCAACATGCAAGTTTGTTATTTTAAATACAACTACCTGTATATTTTTACGTTTTCTGGTAAAAAATTTAATTGCCTACAAAAAACATTAAGCATGTCCTATACCTAAAATAAATATTTCTCGAGTTATTTCAATTTTAATAATTAATTTTTCAAAATGGTGGAAGTGCCGGGTATTTTAATATGGTAATACAAATCAATTAATATCTCTGTTCTAAGACAAGCTACGAAAAAACTTTAAATACAAAAGTTATTTGGCATCACGAACTGCATAAGCCTGCATATTTTTTAAATATACAGAGTGTTCCGTTTTCGAGAACCAACATGCAAGTTTGTTATTTTAAATACAACACCCTGTATATTTTTACGTTTTCTTGTAGAAAATTTAATTTCCTACAAAAATTATTCAGCATGTCCTATACCAAAAATGGATATTTCTCGACTAATTTCGATTTTTAAACTTTTTCGAAAAAATAAAGGTTTAACACAAATTATTTTTTTGCATCGTTATTTGAGTAGATACAAAAGAACTTTAAATATAAAAGTTGTTTGCCATCACGAACTGTATAGCCCTGCATAATTTTTTAATCTACAGAGTGTTCCGTTTTTGAGAACCAACATGCAAGTTTGTTATTTTAAATACAACACCCTGTATATTTTTACGTTTTCTTGTAGAAAATTTAATTGCCTACAAAAATTATTCAGCATGTCCTACGCGTACATGCGACGACCTTGAATGAATTGCTCCAGTAACTTCCAAATACTTCCACTTACTTCCAAATACTTCCACTAACTTCCAAATACTTCCACTAACTTCCAAATACTTCCACTCACTTCCAAATACTTCCACTAACTTCCAATACTTTCACTAACTTCCAGATACTTCCACTAACTTCCGCTAACTTCCACAGTTTTGTACACCATACTTCCTCAGCGGTTTACCCTTCGGAAAAAATAAGGAATTTAAATAGATCCTAGCCAACTATCACTGAATATGTCTCAAAAAGGGGAACAATTTGTCTAACTTAAACTTCTTTGTAGCTCTTACCGTTTACTAGATGCCAATAGTGGTCCTTCTATGTACACCACCCTGTATGTATATAATACATATTTTCATAAATGATTATGCATAGGATACGTGCTTTTTTTTTGTTGCATATTATAATTCGAACGCTACTTATGATACCCAGTAAAACTGCTTTTAATTTTGAATTATAAAGATGCAGCATTTGCAAAGTAGATAAGTCGCTGTTGAGTGCAATGCCATTAATTTTGTAAATTTCAGGTGATTCATTATGTCTGCCATATAGTAAATTCAGTTATAGAGACAGCTTGATAAATCGAGTAGGTGTTGAACTGCTTCTCAGTTATATCAAAAACTGTTTGTTTTAAATAGCAGTTTTTAGTTTTAAAACTTCTAATTTTTAAATCAAATTTTATGGGTTAAATCTTAATTTAAAAGTCTATATTTTTTTTCTGTCTAAAGCAATTTTAAGAGAATAACACAACAATAGAAACTGATATTCGTAACAAATTATGCTCAAATAAACAGAAAGCTAAAATTATAAAAACATAAAAAAAAGACGATGGAAAAATACAATATTTTGTTTTAAATCCTGTCCGACGCAATATGTTTTTTAGTTATTCCTTGTGCCTCTTGGCATTAGACCTACTTGTATTTTCTGAAGCTGTGCGATCCCTATCATTTTCATTTCTGTCACCTCTTTAATATTCTCTTTCCACGTCTGATTTGATCTCTCACGTGGTCTTTTTGCTTCGACTCTAGTTGCCAACATCTTTTTAGGATTTTTTCCTCCAATTCTTGTTATATATAAATCCATACCATTTCAATTTGTCGGTTTTTGTTTAGTTTTTGTTGTTGCAAGACGAACCGAGAAATTTCTTTCACCCTCTTATCCTCTCAAACACGTAGGAATATAAAATATTCTATAATAAATAACCCAAATTAAAGGTGACCATTTTACTCTTTTTTTTTGTGTATATGATGCATTGAAGATCAGTGTAGATATTGTAAATATGAATATATTTCTGCAAATTATACATAATTTTTTGTTAAGGGTTACAACTCTTACTAAAAATTAAATAGCAATTAAGATTTACACTGAATAACAAAATAATTCGTTGAATCCAAGTCATACTAACGAAAACCAGAAGGAACAGTTTATTTAAAATTTGGCTTAAATGTATCATCAAAAGTTTAGAATTTATAGATTAATTTTTTGTTTATGACACCAACTTTTTAATTAAACACCCTGCACTTTTTATCGTGTTACTAGTTTTATTCTTTCCGAAAAACCGAAATGTTTTTTCCTGTTTTTATCCGAAGCTGACAGGGTTTCATTAACACGTAAGTTCGTAAGGTTTATTTAGTTCTTAGAGCGTAATCAAGATGGCACATTAAGGGCGAAACGATGAAGCACTGAGTAATACGAGCTTACTAGGCATGTTCTTAGAATATCGAAACAAAAAAGGCCAGAAACGCTGACAAAAGATGCTTAGTTTCATAAGCCGACGATTATGATTCGAATTGTTACCGCACCCACCACATTAGTTACCCTTAATCCTTTGAGATTTTCATTCCAACGTGACACTTGCGAACATTTGGGTCAAATACATGTTACAAATTTATGAGCGAAATGTAAAGAAAAACTTAACTGGTTAGCAAACCGACTTAGTTGGCTCATATTGATAATTAAGTTAATTAGTTTTTGTACATTTAATCATCAGAAATAATAATGGAAGAGATTGATTGAATTTTGTATGTTAAATAACCTAATAGTAACGTATTTTTTCTTCGAACATAAATATGCACATAAACATACAAGAGAAAGTATAAGTAGGGGAGAAAGTTCAATAATGATTATATCATAGTCAACAGAGAATACCTAAAAGAAGTAAATGGCACAAGAGTAAGATGAAAACCTGAAATATATTCGGACCATTATTTAGTTTTGTCAATAATAAAAATAATCAGGATAAAGCAGCAAGGAAATTTTAATACGAGTACAAACAAAAACAGTGCAATGAAGAAAGTAATTAAAGCGTACAAACTAAGAGAAAAAGAGACAGCTCAATTATACAAAGAGAAAATAAAAAAGGAGATTAACAAGATCAAGAAAACATGATAGTAGAGATGCATGGAGAAATATCGAAGAAATAATAATGAAAACAGCAAAGGAGACGTGTGGATGTACTCAAATCAACAAAATTCTAAATAACAAAAGTATCGAGAACTACAATAAGTATAAAGAACAAAGAATGAAAGTCAAAGAACTGGTAAAATCACCGAAACAACAATCCTGGGAAGAATTTGGCCACAAGATGAAACAATGTAGCAAAGGAAACCAAAAAGTATTCTACAGAGTTTTAAAATCACTACGAAGAGATAAACAAAATAAAAGCATTATTATCAAGTCGAAAGACAGAAACATAATAGTAAATGAGAGCAATTTAATGGCCCGGTTGGAGGAATACTTTGATGATATGCTAAATACAACGCAAGCTAATACAGAAAATGTAACAGAAAAAAATAATGAATACAGAGAAAATACGGAGAAACGGAAAATACATGAAGAAATAAAGTCAGAAGAAGTAATTGAAGCTATAAAAATGCTGAAACGAGGCAAGGCGGCTGGGTATGATAGAATAACAACAGAAATGATAAAGAACGTTAACAACAATGGAATAAAGTACTAGTCAAATTATTTAACAAGATTTAGGACCAAGAAAGGATACCTACCTAGCCATAGACTAAAACCAAAGTTATGACTATTGGAAAGAGATAGTCAAGCATAACAATAAAGCTAGATGGAAAAGTGACACAGCGAACAGAAACATTCAAGTATTTGGGAGTAATAATATACATAAGGATGGGAAGGAAGAGGCTGAAATCAACAACAGAATAGTGAATACAACTTAACTTCTATACAAAAAAGAAATATCGAAGAAAACGAAAATGACATACGGATGCGAAAGCTGGGCGTTAAGCAGCCAAATGAAAAGCAAAATACAGGCGCTATAAATGAAGTATTTAAGAGACGTCAAAGGTGTTACCCGAAGAGATAAAATACGAAATGAGGTAACTAGCGCAGAACAACGTTAAACCAGTTTTGGAAAGCAAAGAAAAACAACATCTAAAGTGGTTTGGGCATCTAGTAAGGATGGAGGATGGAAGACAAACGAAAAGAATATGGCTAGCCAAATCTACACAGAAAAGACAAAGAGGAAGACCGAGGAAAGCATGGAACCAAGTGGTGGCTGAATGTCTGAAAGATAGAGGAATGACCTGGAGTGAGGGGATGAGGAAGGCAAGGAACAGGAGAGAGTGGTTGATGTTTTGTAACGCACCTTAACTCCTTCGGGTATATGTATAAGGATATGATTAATAAATAAAAATAAAATAATAAAAATCAATACAATAAATGTTGTTTTAAATATGTTCGAACAAACTATACGTCTTAGGATATTACATCAACAAGAAAGTCCTTTAAGTTACGAAATCTTAAAGAAATTAAAATGTCAACGTTACTTCACAACTAATTAGCAAAACGAACACGAAACAAGTTGTTGGGCATGTCAACGTTTCAAAATTCAAATATTATAGCTGTTTATAGAAGACTGAGAACAAGGCGAGTGAATAATTTGACGGGATGACATTATAATCCCGCTTTTTAGTGAAACTGCATGCAGACAGGCAGCGACGCTTTACAACTCTTACAAACAGTGGAAAACATCGTCTCGTAGTTTGCCAAAGCTTTGCTTCCTACACTCATATTATCGGCAAATCCGAGCACAAAGACTGCATCAATTCTTTCAGGATTACAGTCGGAATTAAAGTACTAGTTAGGTGGGTATATTAAATGAAAATTTAATTCCAGATCTGCTTCACAATCAATTCTATAGTTCTATTGTCTGTGAAGTCCAATGAAAAGTTTGTTGAATTATAAATAAAATTTTGAGCGCCATTGTGTCCAAAATTTTACACTGGGCGAACTCTAATAGCTGTATAAACTGCTGTATTTGCACAGCGCAGACAGTTATAAGCATTGCTATGTATTGTTCTGTTCCTTACAATAGATGGCTTTCCATCATATTATTTTACGCAATAAAATAAAACACACAAAAAACAGGAAGCTCTCTCTAAAACAATAAAGTTCTTCGTTTTAGAAAGGGTTGCTTGCTACCGCGCCTTTTAATTGCGCATCTTCGAATTGGGGCTTTATTTAACTGCAACATTTTCTGGCCCTTAAAGAATATGTATGTGGTTAAATGCAAAATTTTGTTTATAATATTTATTATCCTACAGAAAACATTTTCAACTGGTACTACAGGAGTTTACAAACATAAGAATTCGAGCAAAAAGCGTTTTGAAAACAATTTTTGCTGCTGATTGCTAAATATTCCTCTGTTTAACTGTTTAACAGATAATTCTAAATCTTTATTGATTGGTTTTGGATCTAAATCTAAAATAAAGGTTACATTCTAAATTAGACCTTAAAAAAGTACCTACTATTAAAATTAATTTAATGATTAAGACAAAAAGTTATGGTAACCATAAGAAATTCGACATATTCATATTTTTTGCTAAAACATCTGACGCAAACGGAATTTTGTACTTTAAAAAATTGATTGTAGCTCCTCACATACTTAGGAATAATTAATCTAATTTAAGCTATTCTGTATCTCTTATAATAAGCGATAACCCCATGCTGGAAATGTTATCAGGGATACCCCGTATTAATATTCAATAATGCGTTTCAAATCGGAATATCTTGTGTAAATGTATATTTTTCAAAATTTATTAATCATTGTATTTTTGTATTCACTATAAAAATCGTCAACTGTTAGCATACAATTCATATGTAACGTAACGTCAAAAACTAAACAGGCTATCAATGTAAATTTAAACACTTTCTTGATGAAAAAATATCCAATGAAACAGTATTCAAAGTTGTTTGATGCTCAGCCCACATATTTTTGATTGGAGCTAACATTAGAAATGTACCGAAGTTTGAATATTATCTTACATTTTTGAACATCGTAAGCCTTAGGACCTAAGGAATAATGACTTAATCTTTCTTCAAAAGAACCTGTTCAGAATATATTTACATCAAGCGCGCCATATTTTATCGTGTACTTTTCCGTTCCACGTTTGCTTTTAGAATCTACACCTTTATAGTTGATGCTTTTGTTCTCTGAGCTTCAAAGATCCGTGGATTAAAATAAAATTCTTGGCCTAAACTCTTCATTTAAGTTAATTCAATAATGATGAAAACGTTTTTCGCGACCGCAAATTTATAATAATTAACCACGGTCTAATGAGGTTGAATCAAATCGAAAAAAAAATTAAATTAAAAATGTAGAGTTAAAGGTTTTCAGTTAATTTAGGATATTTCGGCAATTGGGCACATTTACATGTTTTCAGATTGTTGCTAAGTATGTAAAGACACAATTTAACCATTTCTAGAGCTTTTTGAAGTTTCCGTGTCCTTCATATTGACAAAAAACTTTTACTGAAAGTTGAAAAAACAATCGCTTTATCGACATCAGAATATTGTTTTTTTTCTTCATACGGATTATAACGTCAACACACATTTATTTTAGATTTTAAAAGTTGGCCCATTTTAGGTGCTTGCAATGTGTTTTTATAAAACCCAGTATTGGCTAACCAGAAAAGGTCACGAGATGTTGTCGCTAGAATCTGATCAATGCTGTGATTATTGCATCAAGAACACCAAAACTAAACGTTTTGCAGAGTTATACGTGCCACTGGCCAATTCCTTCGGTAAAATAGGGAAAAAACTGAAAAGCTGAATTTAAGAGGAAATTTTTGCGGTCGCGTTGGCTATGAAACCGTCAAAGATAAAATCGATATTCTTCTATTTACCAATGCACGCATCTTTTGCAAGTGAAATAAATGGTGCAAAGTTTTTGAAAATATCTTAGACGGTTACGGAGAAAAACGTCAAACTACGATTTGAGAAGTTTTCGCCTCGTTTTTCGCGTTTTTCTCCGAAACCGTTAAAGAGTTTTTCAAAAAAATTGCACCATTTAACTTGCAAAGGAAGCGCGCATTGATAAATAGAAAAATTTTGATTTTATCCCTGACGGTTTCATAGATAACGCGATCACAAAAGTTACCTTTATTACTAAACTTTTCAGTTTCTCCCCTATTTTTCCGAAGGAATTGGCCAGTGGCATGTATAACTCTGCAAAACATTTAGTTTTACTGTTCTTGATTCAATAAACACAGCCTTGATTAAATTGTAGCGACAGTATATCGTGACCGTTCCTTGTAAGTAAGTTTTTGATACACGCTAAAGTGTTTAATTTAACGTTTTCTAGTTTTAACCATTTTCCGATATTCTCATAGCTGAGTTTATAGCTGGATCACTCTGTGTGCCACCAACACGTATATGTTTAACTACAAATATTTTATTTGTTGTCGTGGCTATTTGATAAATACAGGGGGTCGCGTGATTATGACAATGGTTTGAACAACAACCACTAAAGAGCGATTGTCTTTGCGTCTAAAACACTACATCTTGGCGACAGCTAATATAGTACACGTCACATAAGAGTAATTGTCTCTTACTTGGAGAACTGTAATTCTGAAACGTAAAATAACCAAACTATTTATTGTTTTATCAAAAATTGCCAATTTAATTGAAACACAGACGCATTAAATCTCATGTAAATAAAACTTAAGTAAAATAAATTATCATTGTTAAGTATAATCTTACAATCAAAGGAGCATCATTTTTAACGAATAATTTGACATGTTTTTGAAAATTTTAAAAGTTTATGGAATATGCAAATACAACAAAATAAGTAATTTTGTCACAATTTATCTTCAGTGCTGTTAAATATACTATACAATATCTGAACCTTTCATTTATTGCAAGATGTATAGGTTGCAAAAAAAATGTAGTGATGTGTTAAAATCATCATATAAAAGCTAAGCCTAAAACAAAAGTCGTGCAACAAACAGTGCTTTATATCATTGAATGGGCCAAACAAGTGGTAATATAAAACAACACAGTAGCGATAAACGCTGTACATATACAAATAACAGTAATGCAACAAAAAATAAAAAACCAATTAGCGATACAAAATGAGCCATCACTGAGGAAGTTAAAGAAATGTTTTATTAAATAAATGCCAATTAGCGCAAATGAAAAATAAACAAATATAAAGGTAATTTAAATGAAATGGAAAAATCAAACAACAAAAAATAAGGAAATGAAAAACGCAACAGCAAGCCAGAGATGGAAATCAAGCCAAAACGTATAAAAGGGGTAGCGGAATAGAAAATGGAGAATTGCATGAGATAAAATGTTATGGATCAGTTTAAAAAGTTACAAATATTGACTTTGACCCTGACTCAGAAACAAATGAACAGAAAATATTGCGTATTTTATTAAAAATAAAAACATATTCCCGTACTTTTGTTTACAAATACAAATAAAATTTAAACTAAATAAAGATAAATTAATTTAGGCAAGGGAGAAATCTATTAAAAACTTAAATCTAAACGAAATCAATAACTAGAACAGTATATAGTAATAAAACTAAACAAAATAGATTCTTTGAACTACATATGACAAAATATTTTAGTGTGTAATGTATAAATAAAAAGTAGTAACATCTTAATACTTTATGAAACAAAGAAATGATGATAGGTTGGAAAATAAGTTTTTTTTAATGACTAACGAACCTTTTCCGACTTGCAATATTTTATATATTTCTTTGGTTTACGTTAATCAAAATCTATTTTTATTAAAATGTAATAAGAAAAGAACAACACTACTGTCAGATTATGATTAGTGTTGGTTAATTGTCTCGTTGTTATTTTTCTTTTTATTTATAGATATGTACATGGTAGTAATTTAATCGTAACAATAAACAATTCAAAAAATTGTATATTACAATTTATTATTTACCTACGATTACTCGAATCATATACAGAGTGTACAAAAAGTAACGTAACGCGTCGATATCTCGTCTTGTGATAACTTTAAAAAAATGTTTTAAATAAAATTGTTGGTGGTCATTTACTACATGACCTTAAATTGTTTTCAACTATACAGTGTTGTGTTTTTGCGCACCGATACGTAACTTTGTTTTCTTAAATAGAAGACCCTGTACATTTTATATTTTTTAGGTGCAACATATTTTTTTTTAAATGTACCAGGACTTTTGTACCTAGTATCAATTGTATTTGATTTATTTAAGTTTTTATGATGATATGACAGGAACAGGATTAAATATTCATATTTCAAAAATTAGCTATGTCAGAACAAATTCATTTGATGCTTTAGTTGACAATAGTGTCATAATGATTACTGACTAGTTAAAATTTTAAAATAATACACAGGGTGTTTTTTATACCCGGTCCAATTGGCTAAACTTTAAACACGCATGTCAATTTTTTTAATGGATCACCTTCTATAATTATTCATTTTTCTTATCGATATTTGATTTACCTCTAAAAATTAATTGGAATTAGTATTTCTCGAGTTATTGTAGTTTTAATGATCATTTATGGGCACCAACACAATCTGTAATAGAATAAAACTAATAGGCTTTGAAAATTTCTCAAAAATTTGTTTTAAATGTCAATACAACGCCATTTAGGCGTTAAGCGAGGGAGCTTTATGAATAATTATGTAGAGTGAACGGTCACAGGCAAAATAAAAGTTGCCAGTGCAAGTAGTAAAAAAATAAGATACTGAACAGCAAATACATTCCATTACAAGCAACAAAAGGCTTACAAGGAAGGGTCAGGATATGTTGTCGCTAGAATCTGATCAAGGCTGTTTACTGCATCAAGAACATCAAAATTAAATGTTTTGCAGAGTTATACGTGCCACTAGCCATTTTCTTTGGAAAAATAGGGGAAAAACTAAAAAGTTAAACCATAAAGGTAATTTTTGCGATCGCGTTGGCCATGAGACAAATTCGAAATTCTTCTATTTACCAATTCGCGCATCCTTTGCAAGTAAAATGGTGCAAAGTTTTGGAAAAAATCTTTAACGGTTCTGGAGAAAAACGCGAAAAAAGATGCCCTTGTAAAAACAGTTTTCCCTATGTTAAACGCGTATGCAAGTCGCATAGATTTAGTTGTAACAGATAGGTACCTATACCTCAAATTGTAGCGCTATTGCACGGGTTTCGTTTTTGACGTTTTTCTCCGGAAGTGTTTAAGATTTTTTCAAAAACTTTGCACCATTTTACTTGCAAAGGATGCGCGCTTTGATAAATAGAAGAATTTCGATTTTATGTTTGACGGTTTCATGGCCAACGCGATCGCTAAAATTACTATTATAATTCAACTTTTAATTTTTTCCCCCATTTTACCGAAGGAAGTGGCCAGTGGCACGTATAACTCTGCAAAACATTAAGTTTTGATGTTCTTGATGCAATGAACACATCCTTGACAAGATTCTAGTGACAAAATATCCGACCTTCTCTGGTAAGCTTAAAAATGAGTAAAAACAACAAACACGAAATTTAAATATGCGATGTTAAGAGAGAATGTCACATTTATTTAAATCTAATTAGTCCATTTAAAACTTTTCGTGACTCATTCTCATTTTAGGATATTTCCAAGAAGTTTATTAAATATACCGCTAATTTTCTAAAACTCTTGCACTTAAACTTTGGTAATCTTGTTAGCTAACGATGATGCGCCCATGTTGATGACTCAGTTAAACTGACAAAAAAGTTTACTACAGATTTAAAACTGTTTAAAAATTTTTCGTTAATACTCGTGACAGCTAATTTACGGTTCAGATCAATTTTAACGAAGTGACGAGACTTCCAGTAACTTTGAAGTTGGAAAAGTATTATTTGCGCATGTTGTGCAATAAATCAGGGCTCTTACATTATGACAGCATCTTCTGCTATTGTTGACATCTTCTAATACGAAATACGTCAAAATAGATGAGTTCTTATCACAAGAGGCGAAAATTAACGCCAAAATTGAATTTTAATCAAACCTGTTTTGATAGTATGGCACACTTTAATAGAGAGCAGTTTTCCAGTGCGTAGATATCATATAATGTTATATTATATACCTGCTGTAAATATTTCTGTGAAATTTTTAGAAATTCCAATATAGCTTCAAGCAGTGTTTCGTGCATCAAACGGTTTTGTGGTATAGAATTTTTTATATTAAAATACTTTTATGTAGAATTTTAAATAGTCTTTTTAAGATTGATTTTAAATAATTTGTTCAATTAATTGTTATAGTGGAACACATAACTTTTGCTTTTTTAAATTTAGTAAACGATAATAAATGATTTGTTTGGGTTAACCTTGTACATGAAAACATTAGTTGTGTACGTAAGTAGGTGAAAAAAAAATTAAATACTTGTAATTTTGTTTTGCCTTAAATGAAATTTAATTAAATTAATTTTTTTTTTAAAATCGAAGGATTGCATTCTCCATATGTTGTTAATGAGTCATTTAAAAAAGGTAGAGGTTAAAGTTGTGACAAATGTATTTTATTTTACAAGCATGCACAAAACACTCCTTAGTAAACACATGGGATTACTTTTTAAATTTTGCTAAATTTAATTTTCATTTACATGTCAGACAAGCAAAATTTACTTCTAAAATTAGAAGTTTCCTCTTAGCTTATTGATATCTGTTTTATTTTTACCGTGTGTTATGGCACGTTCGAAAACCACACTTGACCCGACTGTGAGTGGTGAATCAGTTAAAATTCAGTTATTATCAAACTACATACAGTTTGCATTATTTATAAAATTTACCATTGTATGGAAGGAACTAGACTAACTAGAGCAAACAATTTTTTAAACTAAAGCTCAATAAAATTAATTCCAGGTTAAAAAAAACTGTTTACAGAAGTCCAAGTATGATATGTTACAACGATACAATGATAAAGGAAGAGTATTTTGCGAGTCATTTGCATGTCAAAAGTAAGTGCGACTTAGGTGTTTAGAGAAGTGCTCAGAGTCACTCATTTTACACTCGAGGCAAGTGCATGTAAGCATATTGCTGCCTTTCAAACTAAATCTGGATACAAGTACACTTAAGCTGACTATCTCTATGTTTGAAGCAACGGAAAGTAATATTTACCACATGGAGTAGGTATGTGGATTTTTATTTCAAACATTTTTGCAATTAATCGCTGTCCAAGCAAGTTATTTACTTGATTTAACAAAGCCAACTCAAAGCCAAACTACAGAGACGTATACAATGTTATGGAACTTAGTTTCTAACAGTAGTTTGTAACAGAACTTCGCAATTCAGTTTTGCAGATCTCTGTTACAACTTCGGTTGGTAATGTAAACGTGTCCGTTGATAATTGGAAGATACCTGGATTAACGAAGAAAAAATTGTAAGTAACTATATGTAACATAATGATCATCTTCACTAAATTTTCGACATTACGCTTATTACAGTATACAGGGTGAGTCAAGACGGACGCCACGGAGTTTATGGCGAAACGGTATATATTTTCACACTTCTGTCGCGGAAAGATTATGTAAGTCAATAAGGGCTACATTTTAAAAATATTTTCAAACATACAGGGTGCTCCAACAAAGAGTGGCATATTAAAGTTATATTTTTTCTTAATGGACACCATGTATATTTTAACATTTTTGGATTTATCTTTAAAGTTACTTCAAAAAGTGTATTAGGTTGTATGGGTCTAAAGTCAACCGTTTTAGTGAAAATGGAATTTTCATGAAAGTGCAGTACTTTCAAAAATTTTCAACATTTAGAAACTTTAAAAAGTCTGAAGTAATTCGCTTGGAGATTAGATTGACAATAGATATTTAATACTTTGCATTACCTACATTTTAAAAATATTATACAGGGCGTTTTTTACGTTTGGTCAAACTTGTAAAATTTTAAACATCGATAACTCATTTTTTAACACAACACTATATTTTATTACAGAATCTTATAGAAAATCTAATTGTCTTTCGAAAACATTTAGACTGTTTTCCACCTAAAATTGATATTTTTCGAGATATCGCGATTTTATTGTTAATTATTAGGGCAAAGTAATATTTTCAAGTAGGCTATGAAGGTAGACAGCGGTAATTCGAAACAGCTGATAGAAAAAACAAGAAACCTATCATTTTTGGCTTTCGCCTACACATTTTTGAAATATTTTTATAATGAAGTTGTAGTTTTTCCATTTTTACGTTTAAATAGAGGTTTCTTAAAATTATTTTAGACAGAGTAGAATAAGTATCACCTTAAATTACAAGCTTAAAGTGGCCCCAAAAGAAACAAATCAACAAAATGCAATATTAAATGCAGTGACAAATTCACTTGTGATTTACCTAATTTTGCTAAATTTCTTTACTTTTCATCATGGTAGAGCAAACGCTTTTGTCAAATTTTCTTCCTTTGTTTACCCCAAACACATACGAAGACACTAAGGGCAACTTAATTACGTCCTGATTTATTAGCCGTTTTATGTGTCGCCCTTGACAAACACCAAATTTGTTAAATGTTAAATTACTTAATGTTAATTTAACATCGAATTGAAAATTTAATAATGGCTTAAAGTGTGATGCTCTAACAAATTAATTATTTGTATTTGTTGTAATTTAATTAAGCAACTGACATAAGGAAAGTTTTCTTACTACGTATTATAGGCTTATTGTACAAAATGAAACACTTTTGGGACAAGATAATTAATTTTATAGGTACTACCAACCTTCACTACTGCCTGATGTATTAGTTAATTAAGCAGGGACTGAAAACGAAAAATATTTCGTTGGTTTCTGATCGGAACGAACGCGAAATATTTCGTTACATAATAATAATAATTGTATTTCCAATGCATTAGTTAAATCTTTATTATAAAATTCCTGTATTTTTGAAATGTTATCAATGATTTTTCTAATTGTCAATGTTGACAGAGTTTTTGGTTTTTTTGGCAGCAACGGATAGAAACATCAAATAGAAAAACATTAAAAGCTAGCACAAGACAGAAAAACATGGAAAAAACAGTAGAAGGACTCATGACTAAATAAATAAATAAGGATCATCATAAAAAAATTACTTAGTTGCATTGCTTCTGTTATTTTACCAGAAATATGTTTTATTTAAATTTAAATCAAGGTCAATACTGACGACCAATAAAGATTTTTTTTTGACCAACTGTATTAATGTTTGTTCAAATACGTGCAACCGATTGGTATTAAAATTACAACAAAAACTTGTTTAATCACGTATTTTTAATTCGCTAATGCAGTTGGCTTTATTACAACAATTCTTAACATGTTTTGATGTCAGACATTTTGTTTTATTCAACAAAACCGGCAAATGTAATTCGACAAGTTTTATTAGCTTAGAGCAAGCATTTGCTCAAGACGTGCTATTGCCATGGCCAATAAATTGATTCTGTGTGTGAGTTTCATATTAAAGTTTGAACGAAATTTGATAGGAAAGTTACGACTAGAAATATTAAAACTTTCAACAGTGTATCCTACATCCTGCATTTTGATTTTCAGCACCAACAATATGAAAAAAAATCACTTCCTGTGGATAAACCGAGGTAACGAGAAAAATATATAAGCTTATATTATACTTTTAAGATGTCATTTTCACAGAATATCATAACAATTCGTTGGCGTTGTTCTTAAATTCTCACACACTTAGAATGCCGTTAGTAAATAACCGCAAAACCTATTTCCTTTCATAGATTGGTAACTGATTCTAAGATGAGCAAGACTTTAGAACTTCCACAATGCATTCTTGAAGATAAATATTAAGCAGCTTAGCTGAACTTCTCAAAATAAACATTACATTATGCGGATAATTGTGTATTTGTGTTTCATGAAGTTCGGAACGACAAACCACTATAGTAAGTAATGCGGTCTGGCATTGTAGCCGTTGTGCTACTTATGCAATACTTATTCTGTTTCCCAAACTCTACAACTATAACCAAAGCTGAAAAGTTGCTGTTTACTACCGATTCAGAAATACGAACGCTGACATTTATGTCATTCAACGAAGTTTTCTTTAGAAATTAATTATGAATATTTTGAAACCAATTCAAAATTAATTTTGCGTGCTGTTGAAAAATTAATTTATAAAATGTTGTGATGCTTTTGATTATGCAACACAACTATTTTGCTGCATAGTGCAAATAGCAATAAAACTTACACGGTAACTAAATACTCGCGTGCTAATAGTTCCGTGATGAGAGCAGATATTTTCAGGTAAAAACAAACACTAATTACAAGCCTTAACGAGCAAACATTCCATTAAAGAGATACACGTTATTAACAGTACCCGCTCCACTTTCTGTAAGACTTGGAAAATAATTCTAAAAAAAATAATAGAAAAACATCTCAATTTATCATACAAGAAATCCAATGTTTTGGAAGAATAGCCTTGTATTATAGGTCTTGTCTTCCGAATACAGTTATATCGTTGGAATTATCGATTTAAAATCTGCATTCAGTTGAGAATGGCCTACTTCCTGTAGGGTGGCTGAGAGGAAACAATTGCGAGCGAGCGATACGTGATACCGCGGCATGGAGCTTTCTGAAAGCTCCAGGAACAGTACACCGTTCTTCGATATGCGATGCACTGTATAACAGTATATAAGCTAAAGCGGCTGTTGTAGTTCATATATCATGATGAGTAACTGACTGAGAGTAACATATCGTTTTTGAACATAAACGTATAATACGTGTACACTTGTTTCATTATGCTCAAGGAAAAGAAGCCTGCGGTTTTGAATTATACGTAGCTTATCTCAAAGTAATTTATTGTACGGTTTATTAATATGATAATATATTATCGATAAGACCATATCTATGTTTTCTTTTGATTTAACTACAAAAATGCCATTTCGCAGAGGTATAAAGAAGCAAAAAATGGGCTTATCTATTTCATTATTTTATAAGATGGACACGAATCAATTAAGATGGTTTGGACATCTACTATGCATGCCAGAAAGTAGATACGCGAAAATAGATGGAAAATGAAGATGGAGGGAAAAAGAAATAGAGGAAGACCAAGAATAACATGGGAAAAAGAAGGGAGGCAGAGATTAGAAATAAAAGGAGTCAGCTGGAGAAATGTGCCACAATAAAATAACGATAGGCAGGAGTGGAGAAACATAACACAGAAATAGAAAAGCATACCTCGACACCGAAATGTACAAGAGGAACCGATAAAGAAGAAGATATGACAGGGTCTATTGCTTGCCAAAAACTACAGCGTTTAGTTCGATGTAATTCTGTAATTTAATAATTCCCATTTCTCGATTGTCGAAAACGTAAATTTTTGCTAAGTGTAACTTATGTCAAAATGTCAAAAATATTAACATCTAGTGGTTCTATCTACTTTAGATCCTAAACACGTCCATCAAAGTTATCTTTAAGAAATTGAAGGTCATCATTGTGCCTTTTCGGTTGATAATTTTGTTCATTATCTTCTGCATTTTTTTTTTGATAAGGAATTTTCGTATTTAAAAGTTTTTAAGTGAGAAATTTGTAAGTACAACTTCTGCTCGCGGGCGCTTTGACATAGCTAGCGGTTGGACATCACTGACCAAATACAACGGTGGATCCAGATCGGTTGGAATTATCACAATAAACCGTTCCGTAACACTATCAGAACGTTTTATCTCTGGTAATTTTTTTTCTACGACACTTTTTGAAAACGCAGTTGACGGTAAGATTATATTTACGTAAGTGTATTTAAAGTTCGGTCAAATTCTACATTTAAACAAAAAGGTCGAATTATTTTTATGCCAAGTTTAACGTCAAAAAGTTTAAATCAGTTGCAAGAATTTTCCTTTAGTGGAAAAGTGTAGTAAAAATAATATTGCTCATGATTTTCTGTGCGTGTCTTATTTCTGTAGGATTGGGTGATTCAATAAAAATTGAAAAATTTGCATAATCCCAACAACAACCAACAAAGTTTTCGTTTTTTGCCTGCTTTTGCTAAAAATACATTTTTAAGTTGGGAGTAATATTTTTTGTGCACAAACTCTGTTGTATGATACGAAAAAATCTTTTGAGCTATTTGAATTATACATTTTAATGCACAATTTTATTGTCTACATCAGTGACTTTGAGTAAACTAAAAGTTATAAATGATCGCTTACTTGTTGAACAATAAAAACATTAAAAATCATGTTAGTAATACACAATTAGTATTTTAATTTAACTAAAATGCGCCCTACATCTTACGAAGCTTTAAATTTTATTAAAATTCCCAAGAACAAAATTTACTGTCGAAAGATAAAATGCGGATGTCTTTTTATTGTTTTAACTTAAACTGCGGTATTTCAAATTCTAAACCTAGACAATTCACTCAGATTACGTCTAAAGCTGAGAATGCGTTCTTTAGAGGTAGATTGCTAAGTAAATCAAATGCCCTATGCAATCTATCATGAATGCGCAAAACAAAAAATTAACTTAAAGTATGTGATATAAAGCATAAAGTTACTCTACTAACAGAGATAACAAATAATTTGTCTTAAAATTAGCTTAATGTTTGACCTTACGCATCCACCAGAACAATAACTCTAGAAATATTAACTTGAAACAAAAACATACTGAATTATTTTTAATGGCAATTGATTTATCTACAAGAAAACGTTAAAATATTTAGGGTGTTCTATTTGAAATAATAAAGTTGCATATTGATTCTCGAAAACTAAATACTATGTGCATTTAAAAATAATTGTGGGTTATATAGGTAATAAATTCCAACAACTTTTGTGGAAAAAACTATTTTGTTACTCCCCTAATAACAAAGATAATAAATAATTTGTCTTAAAATTAGCTTAATTTTTAACCCTGCGCATCCACCAGAATTTTTCTTTTAAAATCAAAAAACCCGACACATACGACCTGTGCATACAAAAATTACCTGACAGTGAAAGGGTTTATTCTTCATATTTTTTGGTATAATATCTGAAGTACGAGAAATTTTGTACTTTTAAAAATTCTAAGGAATAATTCATCTAATTTGAACAATCTTTTATAATAAGCGAGATCGCCGTGCTGGAAATGTAATCTGGAACCCCCTGTATAATTGAAAATTTGAAAACTTTGTTATTCTCATAATCGGTTTTTCTATTTTAACAAATGCAATGATGTTTTGGTAACTGCGTTACTAACTAAAATTTTCTTATCTCATTGAAAATAGGTCAAAGTGCTACTTTTTTCAATATAGCTTGAGCTTGTTTTTCAAGGCGACAAATAAAGTTGCTTGATTATCATAAACCGCAAATAAATCGATTCACAATTCATGAAAACAAGTCAAAAACTGGTTATTATAGTTACAGAAACGCAATTTGCAGGGGACTATGATAATTCCTAAAGTTATCTATGGTTTTGGACAAAAGTTTTGCGTCGCCTCGCAAAGTTCTTTTCTGAATTCTTTTTTGAATCAGCGATATTCTATTGCACGATAAAGTTTTCCCAACACTGTCACAAGTCATTTATCTTGTACAAGTACAAGTATGTTGAAAATTAGTTTGGCAAGTTTACTGCTATTATTAAATTGTCGCAAAATTTATTTAAAATCAACTACTGTTGAAGTTATACAAGGTGACTATAATCTACATATGTTGTGTGAGTAACTTAGTTATTATAAGAGTTACATGGTCGGTTAACTTAGCAAAGATGGACAGAATTTCAAGAACTGTATTGTATTGTAACTCTTATAATAACGAAATTATTATTGATTATTGTCACACTGTAAAACAATAAAACGATGGTTTGACTTGCAGTGACATGGTTTTTCAAGTTTAATAACGAATTATACGAAAAGTTTTCTTATTGTCCTAAGAACATATAAATTAGCTAAATAAACAGCTAAGGAAAAAAATTGAGTTCGTTTTTTAAACTAATGTATTTTTTTAACATCGTCATTAATTTTGCTGTTTTAGGTACCAAAAAATAAAACGTTTACATTTTTTATACACGTATGTAGCTGGGCATGTCCTATGACATAGATCTGTGTATTACAGAGCAATTATCAAAAGGCATAATCGAGATTTTACCATATTTACTGATAAACAATTTTTGTTTGTTTGCTTTTACGTTTAAACTAAAAAGTCCGTTTATTTAACTGCGCGCTTATTTGAGGGAGAGCTTTAAACATATTGTAGCTTGCTTTGTTTACAGATTTACTTAGTGAACAAACAACATGCTCATCAAATAAAAGCACTTTGTCCCGGTATTGCTCTGCCCTATTTTAACTTTATTGTGTTAAGCTTTTCAATTTCTCTTTAAGCTTATAGACCCAAAAATCTTTTATATTTGATTACCTGCATCGCATGTTTATTCTCTGTATTTTCAAGTTTCAAACGCCGTGTTACTAATTTGTAAGAAAAAAACACATTTAATCTATCTTATTGCTATTTTAGACTTTTATAATAGACTCTCTGTTCAAGGTGATATACAGGGTGATTGATTGGGAACGTACATTAAAAATATATGAAAAAGGGTATGGATCTGAAATTTTAGTTATGGCCATAATGGCATCTGATCTGTTTATTGAAAATATTTTCAATATGGCGACACTTCCGGAAATACAGGAAGTTGACGTCTACTTTCTTATTTCAAATACAATGGTATATTTTTTATTGCGTATTTGGATTTAAAACGTTATTTTAAAGGTGCTTTTATTAGCATTTCCTATACCTAAGTGCAGTAATTTTTTAGATTTTGGACTTTTTTGATTTTCATCGTGATGCTTAATATTATCTAACGCCGCCATTTTTGAAGAAAAAAACGCTTAAATTTAAACTATGTCTAGAAGAAACCTTGGAGTGCATCCTGAAATTTTTGCAATCGATGCAGTATTTACAGGGTGTCCAAAATTTAATTTTCTTTTAATACAACTTCAGACCAATAAAACTCGTTTTTTTCAAATACAATGCCCAAACTTTTTTTTCATTTTCTAATTTAAAATTAAATTTTGCATCAATCTGTTTTAGCGTTTCCTATACTTATCTGCAAGAATTTCCGAGTTATTAAGAATTTTTGATGAAATTAAGAGAAATTATAGCAACATTTTTAAATAGTAAGCCTTGGAAATGACAACAAATGCCAGTATTAATAACTGTAAACCACTTTTATTGCGTTTGTCTGAAGTATCCATAAAAAAATTAATTTTTTATGCAAAAAAAATTTTTCATCCATCTGTACTAACATTCATAGTAATTATTGCAATAGTAATTATTACAATAAAAACCATAACCTCAGGTTATGTAATTTTAATACAAAAGTTTTGAGAAGTAAATCGAGTAAGGTACATTATACAGCAGCTATTTAATCTTGTTTTAATAATATAAACTGATAAATTTCACCAGGTGTTGTGTTATTAAATAAGCTTATGACATAATACATAGATTACATAAATTAATTAAAATCGGAAATTTAATGAAGTTAAAAGAACATAAAATAGTTTTAAAACCCAAAATAAAAACATACGCTATTGGTTTCTTAAGTTTTTTTTTTAAAGTAACTTATTGTTACTTTTGACGGATTCGATATTTTAAATAAGTTATTTAATAATCTAGTGTACTGTGCACGGCCCAATATATTAGTGTTCCCTTATAAGTCAGTGGCGACCGCAAGCGACATTATAATACACTAGTCGACCCTTTTGCACCAACATTAAATTGCTTATGGGACTCAAGGTGTCCTCGTTAATACTTATTTATTCATTAGTTTATTTACATTTACCACCAGCGTGCTGTATAATTTGTTGTGTGCGCTTATTATAATATAATACTTGTTCGCATGACTTGACGTAAGCCATTTTTACATTTTTGCAAAATTATAACAGTTCGACAACGAGTTCTAGTAAAGCAAAGATTAAACTTGTGTACAATATGAACGTTACATTTAACAAAATACAACGATCTGGAAGCAAGTCAAGTTTTGCAAAAAGCGTTCATGTATGATTATCTAACACAGTGCCTTAAGACTTGGTAACTTTATAATTATATTCATTTCAGTTTACTAGAAATTATTTACGTGGGGTATTTTGTTGTTATCCAGTTATAATTGTATTACAATGAACTTTCCGCTTTTACAAAACAACATTCCTAAAATATTGCCAAAGAAGCAGTAATTAAAATTGACCAAAAAGAAAGCTCTGGAAAACTTATTAAGTTAAACGAAATTTATCCTTTTTTCCGGTACAATATCCTATAACAACATCAAAAAAATATTGAAGGTCTCATAACATTATAGATTTAATGAAAAATCTGTATTTTTGATATATGTCCTACACAAAATCTAATCAGATCACTGTGTAGAGTAGAGTAGGTATAGGTTCCCAGACTTATTTTTCCTACTGGTCATGGAAAAAACATAAATAAACTAGTTCTACTTAATTAAACGCATAAAAAAACTGGAAGCTTTAATTATTCAAGATATTTTTATATTTCATAATAATTAATGATCTTTTACTATTATCCTTGAAAATCAATGCTATTACTATTAAATCTAGATTATAACTTGCTTTTAAAGTAGAGCCCTGTATCTGTGGCATGTTTTCTAACATGGCTTAATTGTCTTTAGTGTAACAAAAATTTTCCTACAATAGTATAGCACAAAATAAATGGCAAACATTGTTGTATTGTACTTGTGCGTACCTCGGCCAATTGAATTATCAGATGTTCCTATATTAAGAGATGTACAATTTTTAAATTGCTAGCCAAACAATGGCATGAAACGTGCAGTAATGAGAGAAATTCCTGCATTAATTTGCATATTATATTATATAATCAGAATTTGCATTATTGTATAGAATATTTGGTCGGAGCATAATACAGATGCCCATATCACAGTTCAGTTGTATTAGTAATTGTGCTATTGTATTAATGCAAATAGCGAACATAACTAAATTTTTAGGTAATAATAAACATTAAATATTTATAGTGAAGGATCGTGTTCTTCCTGTTTGAACAAGTAGCATAAGAATTCTGTAACTTAATAAGCGAACCAATGTTATGTTTCTAATACAGAATGTCCAAATCAAGACGAATAATGCGATAGCTTTGTTATGAATAAAACTTTAAAGAAAAGTTTAGAATTAAAGCTAATTTTGGTTTATAACTACATAAACTAAATTATTTACAAGTATACAGAATGCTTTGTTTTTGGGCCATGGCGCAAAATTTTACTCCTGTTAAGTAAAAAAAAAACCCTTTATATATTGTATGAATTTGAAACGAGTTTTTTTAAAAACATTTTCAGCCTTTTGCCCCTAAAATGATTTAAAGTTATTAGTGTATAAATTTTAGCAAAATGAAGTGGTTGTTGTTTGAAAACACTATTTAGGGCTGGCGAACAGGGAGTGCAGGGTGCAGGGTATGTTCCGTACAGGGCCCCACGGGCAGTTCGCCCCTGTGTTGTTTGGTTTCACAAAGATACTGTGTTGGAAATGGTACCGTATGCAAAAAGCTCCTGATTTCAGTAGACAAAATTCATTATCAACTCCGGCCCAAAATTCAAACAAAATTGCCTTCTGATTTCCCCACTTGATGTTAAATCTATTAATTGTTCCTCTTCTTCAATTTATAGACATTGGGAGGAAGTTTTACCCACTCGTATGTTGCTAGAATGTTTTCGTTGGTTTTATAACCGGTCCTAAAATTCTTAGTCAACATTGTTAAATTATTTTTAATTGTGATAAATAGAACTTTTTTAATGTTTGTGATATAACTGACAGTAGAAAATGAACAATGTTTCATCTCCTCTTCATGGGGCTGTAACTTAGCAACGATGCAGCTTTCTATAAGGCCTGATGGGCTAAATCGTCCTATTTTTTAATGTAGATTCACCAGTAGAAATTACGCTACATCGTTCAGAAACACCCTGTATAACTTTAATAAAGCGGCAATTTTAGATTGAACACGTAACATGCATAAAAAAGACATTGCGCTCACAGCTAATTACAAAATGTATGCATGAATATGTTATTAGTCGTTATAACGTGAATATTCCATAAGTTTTGAGATGATATATAACCTAGTTTGTGACGTAATGAAAGTGTATACGTACACATCACGGTAATGAAAACAAATTGCAATGTCAGTAAACCACAGCTGTCGGGAAAATGCTGCAAGAGTAATTCAAAAATATAAAATGATCCAACACTTTCAATACTAGAAACTGCAAATGAAGCCTTTCTGTCAACTAGTAAAGAATGATTTATTGCAGCAGCTACCATAGTGAACAATACATATTTTTCTTTTATATACGGAAATACTTGGGTTTGCAAGGTATCGTATGTACAGACGGTGAAACGAGGCTTCTGTGCAGTTATTTATTCAGGGTACTATAGAAACATGTGCAAATAAAAGATTAAAAATATGTTTTTGTAAGAGATTAAAACACAAAAGTTTTGGAAAGATAATATATAACATAACTGTTCAGTAATAATAATAATTAAAAATGTTAACTGTAGGTTTCGAAATTATTACTAGAATTAAATTTTTAAATATTTTATATTTTATTGTTGAATGTATTACCATTCGTATTGGCGCCCTCTTTTCTATGTACTTTTTGATTGCGCTCCCTTCCAATTTGATATATAAAGTGTGCGCCAAAATGAGAGCCGGTAACGCTAATTTTGTTTGTACGAGGTTACTTGTTATAGAAACAGTTTTATGAATCAGAAGCAGTTATCATGGACGTGGTTTGTAATAAGTTTGCGTCTACTCGAAAATAATAAATACTTAACACGTTAACTGCCATATGTATCCATCTGTATACACAGCATAGTGGGCCCTAGGCGCTGCGTGTATTCTATTATATACACATTCGTTTTTAACTTTGAAGGCGTGTGTATGAAAGGAACTTACTCTACATGGTTTTTAAAAGGGATATCATTTCGTTCGGCGTGTATTTACATGTATTTCAATTTGGCCCATCGAAGTTTAAATAATTTTGCATTTATGAGGTATTATTTATTAAAGATATAGGTAAATGTACCTGTATATAGAACTAAATATTGATATAAGTATCTATGATAATATGGAATATATCATAAGCAGGACATGAAACCGGTTTTCCGGTTCTTAAACCGGTTAATCGTCATTTTTTGTCTGTAAAAGTGATTTTTAACCGAAACCGTTATTTTTAAAGGCAAAAAAAGGTAACCTCTAGCCAAAATAATTAAAAACCGGGTTTTTTAGCATCTTTTTTTAAAAATTACTTAAAAAATACAAACTCTGCATTAAATTCGATTAGTTTTAAAAGTCATTACTGAGCGCGTGATTGTACATACATAATAAAACTATAAATAGTTGATATATTTTCCTACTTTGCATTCCTAATCTAAATAATGTCAAAAACCGTTTTTTTACCGGTTTTTAAAACTGTACGAACAAAATTTTAAGTTCAATCTTTGTGATAGTCTAAACTAAATTAATATAAAAGCTCTAAAACACATTAAGTGTAATAAAATTTGATATTGTTTTGTTCTTAAATTATTATTTTTTACTAAAGATGGTCTTAGCGTTTTATTGTTGCTTAAAACTGAATTTAATTTTTTTTCATTACAATAAATTATATTAATTAAACATGTCTATAAACGAAATATACACTAACATAAATAGGTACAAATAAAAAACATGGGCTGGTTTAGTGCAGAAAAAAATTACTCAAAATTCTTATTTCATTTAATTCGCTTTTCCGTCAAAATTGGATAGTCGAACAACAATGCATAACAATAAGGGCTGGAGGGTAGCGAAGGTATAACCTTGTTTGTCGGCTTCTATTCCTGCAATTGATGTAACAACACAATTTTCACAAAGTTCATTATTTCTTTAGGCTTCTGAATATATAGGGCATAATGTATTCTAATATTCCAATATAACGCGATACGACTTTATTGCATGGGTGTTGTTGTAGGTGAAACTGCGGGGTTCTAAAGCCTCGTTCCAAAGAGAAATTGCTCGATATCGAAGCCTCCCACCATGTCATCAAAGAATTTCACTACAAATAAATATTCTCGGAATGCAAAATCCGTTGCTGTGTGAATAAAAGCTCGCCCGTGAGTGGTCAATAAATCTGACCACACATAACCAAAAGCTCGAAAACATTCTATTCAACCGAATATATAGAACGGATCCCAAAGTCAAACTTTAGATTGTAAAAACATGCAGAAAAGTTGGTTTTTATGATATTCCTTTACACAAAAACTTTGCTCTTTGCAACGCAATGTGTTGAAAGTAGGTACTATATTTGGTGTTATGTTGAGGTTTTATTTGGTTATTAGGTGCGATTTAGTTTTTTTACGTTCTTTCACACACTGATGCTTCCAGTTCCAATATCAATGTTAATGTTTTTAATTTTTATGCCATATCCTGAAAAGCTTCGAAACATTTATGTATTCGTGTGGATGGCATTAATGTAGAACAAATAAAATATGGAGGTAACGAACTAAAAGGAAAATTATATATACTAATTAGAAAAGTATGGAAAGAAGAAGAAATGCCAAAGGAATGGGAGAGTGGACAAATAAAAAAGGTGACCAACAAAAATGTAAAAATTACCGAGGGATAACCTTACTTAATGTAGCCTATAAAATCTTATCGTCAATAATACAAAGGAGGTTAGCCAAGAAAACAAGAAATATAATTGAACAATACCAATATGGATTTACGCAAGGAAAATCAACCATTAATGTAGATCATACCAAGAAAAATCTACGTACGCTGAGAGTACCCAAAACCCAACTATGCTCCTTCTTTTAATCCAGTTACTTAACGCGCGTGCTAAGTATGGTAGCTCGAAATTTAAGCACAGGGATTTACATAACTGCACAAACAAAGAATACTCTAAATTCTATGTACATTAAGTACCATTTACAAAACATATTTGACTGAGACATTAATGTTATACTTAGCGAAATGTACTTAAAAATTATTATTAAGTGCAGTTTGTACAGAGTTGTGTTTTAAAAAATTAAATTATGCAAAAAAAATCGACTTCAATTGGTAAAAGAAAACATCTGTAAAAGATTAGAAATTTAAAATAGATTCAGATTTCAGAAAGCATTATAAAAAAACACGTTTGTACAGAGTGTCCCAAATAACATTTTCAAGACCGAGATCTCGCTTATTATAAGATATACAGTTTTTTTTTAATGATGAATTATTCCCAAGTATGAGAGGAGCCACAATCCATTTTTTAAAGTACAAAATTCCTCGCACTTCAGAAGTGTTTTAAAAAATAATTTTAGTTTTGATTATGTATGACATAATGTTTCGGAATAATGAAATTAATTAACTTTGTAATCCAAATTGTTTAGCCTTAGCTTCAAAACTTATAACTGCATACCAGGTGTCATGTTCGTTGAAATGGAAAGCAGAAATGTTACGTATGTTGTGAGAGACTATCACACACACTAAACTGCAGAGTTATGTGCAATTCAAACATTTGTCATGAGCGATGTCTAATTAAGGTAAATTTAGAAATTACTTTGAAATGGAACTAGTTACCAGTCAAATAAAATTTTGTAATAATGGCAAATTTATTTTTTTAAATAATTTCATAACTTTTGTGGAGATTCAATTTCTGTTAGTATTTTTGTATGAAACAATTTGTGTTATCTGCAAAAATGGCACTTTTTATGCACCCAATTTTTTTGTAATTTAATTAAATGTGCCTTTTTCAATTAAAAACAGCTACCTACATGGTGTAACTCGTGGAAACAATTTTAATTAAATTCTTGATTGGTTTTTAAACAAATATACTAATTGCTTAAAAAATGAGCTAACTCGTTGAGATAGGTTGGATGTATTTAAGCCTAAGACAAAATAGTTTTTGAAAAAATTATCCCCATTACTATTTCAGTTTCATTATCATTTATAGCGTTTAATCGGAAGTGGCAACAGAAAGTTTATTTTAAATATACATAAATTGTGTAAATTATATTTCTGGCCAAATACGTTAGGATTATATTCTAAAAACACATCGCAACGGCGGTAATGTTTATACAAAGCTTGATATTCATGAAAGCATGCAATAATCATGCAGAGCATCAAATTGATAGTATTGATTTCTATCCCAGATGGCCAAATTTATACAGATATTCTGAACTAAGCTAAAGCACCTCATGTATTTAGTGCAGCTATTTCAAATCAGCCCAGGGTATTTGAACGAATAAACTCTGCATAGCCAATAGTCGCATTGCTACTTAAACTTAAATATCCGTTCATTGGCGCTCAATGAACCACTTTGTATACTGAATATAGTCGAGTATGGGATCAATATTCATACGGTTTAAGTAAAACATTGTTTTTACATTTTATTGTGAACAACTAAATCCTTTTTTTCTGTAAGTATCTAAATAACCAAAGAAACGATATAAATATTATAAAAAGTCCACGGTTGATCATGTTCTTATAAATCATAGTTGCTTCTTGCATATTAAGACAGTGTTTATTACAAAAATAATTATTTTTGTTGTCCCCGGTTTAGACATATATTTGTATTTTATACGAATGGGTCTAAAATACACAGGTGAAGTAAAACTTTTTCCATTTGCAGACATATTTAACATCGTTATGGTTTATTATAGGTGTGTTATAATGTGATGAAGTTAAATTATTTTGCAATGATCATCAGAAATTCTTAACATTTATAAAATATAAGATGTCAAATTATGTCTGCTCAAAAATAAAGTCATAGTGTTTGCTTACAAAAATTTATGTTTTAGTAATAAAAATAATGTTTACCTCCTATATTTAATTACAAATTCGCGTGCAAAATGCACCCGACGTAATCAAAGACCTACAACACGTAATATTGTTTTCCTTATACAAAAAAAAGTATATCTTAATAAAACGAATAATATTTTCATTCTAACCTTACTCAACATTTTACCAATTCCAAGATAAGCAAATGTCAACCTATGAATAACTATTTGTTTGGTCACAAGTTATTTAAATTGAAATAATATTCCTTAATGAAATACAGACAAGTCATTAAAAATGAGAAAAGCACCTATGATGAAACAACCTTAATACAAAAGCTGTCTAAAGCAGAATAATTAACAAAAACATGGTTAATATTTTTTAATGGCAATTAATTGATCTACAAGAAAACGTAAAAGTATACAGAGTGTTCCATTTGAAATAGTAAAGTTGCATATTGATTCTCAAAAACTAAATACTCTGTGCATTAAAAACTTTCAACTCTCAAGGATGGACAGGTGCCAACCAGAAACAGACACCTAATAAGCTGTGCCACCCACCATGGGTATCACCATCTAATATCTAACAAACCACACTTCCATCATGCAGAAGAGGACTGTACTTGCCGTCCGTGGAACCGGCCAGCAGATAAGTACCACATAATAAAATGTGAGAAAAGAAGAAGCCGGTCACTAAGGTGGCCACTCACTTGCGGACTTTTGAGAGACCGTTGTCTGACAGACCACGGACTGAAGTCGGATATCGCCACTCACAGGCAGATTTCTGACGGATTTTGGTCTGCAGACAATAGTTCGAATTCAAAAACTGCATGTGTGTGGCGGTTTCAGACAACGGTTTGCAGACCGATGTCGAACAGACCGTGGTCCGTTGTCTCATCGACTGAGGTCTGAATGCACCACTCACAAGCAGACATCGGTCCGCAGACAACAGATCGAAACAAAAAATGCATGTGTTTGGGGCTTAGTAATCAGTCAACGGTCCGAACCAAAATCTTTAAGCCGGTCAGATTTTGGTCTCAAAATGTCATGTACAAAAACAAACAACCCCGAGTCCTTAAGAACTCCTATTGAAATATATGAAACACATCCATCACTTTGGAAAGTGAAGGATAAATGTAACCATTTCTTGACCCAACATTTTCTTTTTTTTTTTTTTCTTCTCCGTTTCTAAAATTACCAAAACCGAAACACTTTCTTTTGAGAAAGAACCATTGCACGACAATTTTGCACGACAACGCTTTTAGATTGAGTTCAAACTGCAGGTCGCGGTTCATAGACAATCAATGACTAGTGTGTAGTGAAATGAGACAACGAACGGTCTGAAGACCGTTGTCTGAGAGACTTATGTCTGCAGACAATTGACCGACTTATGTGTGTTGGTTTTCGACCACTGTCTTGAGACCAGGTCTGCGGACCATTGTCTGTCAAAAGTCCGCAAGTGAGTGGCCACCTTAACACAATTCGTTAATGACATCCAAATACATAAAATACTGACTATAATAAATATAATATTGTAGATACTAATAGAAAGAAATGTAATAATAGTATGGTAGGTTTAAAATGTTTGTTATCTGCATCTGTGTGAGATGAAATAAAGATTTATATAGTAATTTTAATGCGGAATAATTGGCGGTAAAACTAAAACTATTTTGCTGACGAAATTTTTAGAACTAAAATATGTGTAGCACGCGCACACTTCCTACAGATCCCTGACACGTAATTCAAATATTTTCCAGACGCCAGCTCCACATTGCAATACTTATGAGCAATAACACGCATGAGGAATTTAATATTGATATCAATATAGAATGTGGTGAACGAAGTTTGGCAACTTTTGTGCAGTTATTACTGTTTTGGCTTCTTTTAAAACAAACAAGTTTACAAAATATTTTGCACAGTGTATTAAAGATTTCACAAAAACAAAAACAGATGGGCAGATGAACAGGAAATGTGATCTCTCAACAACGAGTCAGACTTCTTGGTTTTACCACCGACTTCGAATGATGCAAATATATTTACTTAAATATTTACCTTAATAAGCGAACAAAATTGAACGTCTTATTTTAATAACAACAGTCGCTCATGTTAAAATTCCTTTTAAAAAGCTTAATGAAATATTCAGTTTCAGCATTAAAAAATTTAAAAAATTCAGGTACTAACCCACCTTAAATATTCATTTCCATTAGCCTAATTACGGCACTCAAATTAATTGCTATTAAAAGATATATCCTGTATTTCTAAGAAATAATGTTTTTATCTGCTGGAACATTAATGCGGATATTGTTTGTCCGCGATGACAACAATAATGTTATCGTAATATTTTTTCACTAGCGTTAATATCATTTTAATATATAGCGCACTAGATTCGGATAAAAAAAACTAGAGATTATCAACTATTTATTCCATAGATATCTACATTATTAATCAAAAAAGTTTTCCATTTAGTTTAAAATGTCATAGAAAAAGCCCTAGAAGAAAATAATGTTTGCTCTATTATCTTTCTAGGCTTTCGACCAAGTGTGGGATGATGGTTTAAACTTTAAACTATAAACTAAGATCGCTTCTCCCAAAATAGTACTCCCTAATTCTTTAGTCTTACATCTCAGAAAGAGCCTTCAAAATAAACCAAAAAGAATCTTATTCGGAACTTAAAGAAATTAAAGCAGGGGTTCCACAAGGAAGCGTACTAGGTCCGTTCCTACACCTATTGTATACTTATGATATTCCAAAGTTAAAAAACTATACTATAGCGACCTCTGCCGACGACACGGCTATTTTAGCAGTAGGAAGAAACAATAAAGAATCATCAGAGAAATTACAAGCAGCTGCCAATCAGATCAACAACTAGACAAAAATATGGCGTATAAAGTTAAATGAAACTAAGTCAGTACATGTAAATTTTACCAACAAGAGAATTGAAACTGTACCAATTAACTTAAACAATAAACAAATTCCATACTCCAACACAGCAAAATACTTAGGTATTACATTGGACGCTAAGCTTCGCTGGAAGGCTCATGTCGAGAAAAAAAGGAAGAAATAGGTATTTATAAAAAAATGGCTAATCGGGAGAAATTTCTCTGTCCGTACTCTTGCTTTACAAGCAAATTAAAAGCCTGTATGGACATATGGGATACAGCTATGGGGGTGCACCAAACAGAGTAATATTTAGATCATCCAGAGATTCCAGAACAAAACACTAAGGAACATCGCTGATGCACCTTGGTATTGCAAAAATAGTGACATACATAAGGACCTCAACATGGATACTGTAACCAACCAACACCATTAAAAAGTTTGCCAAGAGGTTCTTGGCAAGAGCCGCGAAGAAAGGCGTCATCAACATGTAAATGTCGAGGCGATCCAGCTTCTGGACACTATAGGATTAGTAAGAAGACTTAACAGTGTTAAATCTTTTGAGTTAGTTTAAGCAAAAGTTTAAAAGCAGAGACTGTGCGGAAGTGTGCACGTTATTAATTAGTGTACATACTTATTTATTAGCAAACTAAGGACTACTGTTGGTAAACCTTACACTAAGTTTGAACATTATTCATTTAGACTAGAATTTAACTGCTCATAGGTCTCAAAGACCCGTTTGCATTGTTATAAACCCTATAAGGGTTTACAATAATAACAAATTAGTTTAAAATAGAAGATTCGAATGCCTAAAGAGTATTTAGATCTGTGTAAAATTAATAAATTTACTTGTTTTGAATATTATAACCACGCATAATTTTCCTCTATTTTAATATGTTTGTGTTTGCATATTTACGTCGATATTGTTTCTCAAATACAGATAAGGGATAAAAAAAAGTTTTTCGCAACACAAACATTAATTAAACACGAGCAACTTTTGTAAGAACCAATAACATTACAAAAACTTGCCAGGGCTTTGCAATATTAAACGTAAACTTTAAAACTGAGTATTTATTAAAAATGCTCCAAAACAAAAGATACTATTAATATCTTGGGTCTTGATATTTATTTCGATCTATAGCGAAGATGGTTGAAAAAATATTTTTTAAAAAGGAAACGCTCAAGTTACAAAGATGGTTTATCTTCTTTATTTATACAAACATAAAATCTGATTTCTCGATTAAGATACTTTAGGCACATGTTTGTTTAAATCTAAAAATAATATTCTTACGAGCAACTTACCTGAAAGGAAGAGTTATTTGATATTTGTTGTATAATATAATAATTCGTCTTATACGAAACTAAAAGTATAAAATACAATTTACATACCAATATTAACATATGTGGCAGAAAATTGGGTATTGAATAAAGGACAAGAGAATAAATTACAGGCTGCAGAAATGCGGTACTTAAGAAATGTTGTAGGGGCAAGAAGAATAGATATAATAAGCAACGAACACATAAGAGAAAAGTACCCATTCTTATATACAGTTCAGAAACTTGGGACACTAACACCAAAACAAAAACAAAAAATACAAGCACAGGAAACGAGATATCTGTGAAAATAGAGGAAGAATAAAGTCAGTAACTAAAAAATTCGAAATAACCTAGGAGTAACATATATTAAGAAAAAGATGGAGACGAATCAAATTAAGATGGCTTAAAGATTTACTACGTCTGCCAGAAAGTAAATACGCGAAAATAGGATGGAAAATGCAGATGGAGGGATAAAGAGTTAGACGAAGACCAAGAATAAAATAAGGAAAAGAAGTGAGGCAGAGACTAGAAGAAAGAGGAGTCTGGAGAAATGTGCCACAACTAGCTAACGATAGGCAGGAGTGGAGAAACTTAATACAGAAATAGAAAAGCATACCTTGACACCGAAATGTACAAAAGGAACCGATTGAGGAGAAGAAGAAGAAGAGGAAGATCAAATAAAGAGTGCACCGTTGCTCATAAACAGTTACTACCGGAATGTTTTTTTTCAGATGTTCCCTTTGCAAATAAATAGTAGTGTTTTTTATATTGTTCAGACACATACCAAGAGTAATAATGTAATTATTAATAACTAGCAATAAATAATCGAGTAGGTACTACAAGTGTTAACTTAAGCCGCTTAACAACATTGTGATTTTTGCTTTTTAGTACTAGCTTTTAGAAATCTTTCGAATGGAAAGCTTGTGGGATGTTACAATACACAAAATTATACAACATCCGCTACGCTGAAGATCTGTTGCATTAGAATTTCATTATTTGCAAATTCAATGTCTTTATGGATATAAATCAATCCTCTTCTAAGTATCTTCTAAGCGGTCAACAGCTTCTAGCATATCCCTCTGTTTCTCACGAGACCTTTATGCAAAGCATTTCAATTACAAAGACAAATATGCTTTGCAGAAAGGGAATAATTTAGCCATTGCCACTTGCTCAAACACAAACTTATACCGTTTCTTTATGTTAATAAGGTTGCATAAATGTATTTAGTCGACTAACTGCATAGCAGTTAATTGATAATTGCTTTGCAATTTGATTCCAAAGAAATTGTTTGTTACAATTTTTATCACCTTTATACCGGTTGTACTAAGTTCTGGTACAACTCCTTTTTTCTTTAGTTTTTCCCCAAAAATATTTTTGTTTCATCAAGTATAACCGAGTTATAAACGATTTAAAGAAAATGCCCATTTTAGTTTTTGTATATTGTCTAGCGTGTCATGAAACTTTTTTAAAACATTAAAGCATCACTGAATAGGTCTCAAAAAGGGGAACAAATTGATCTAATTTAAACTTCTTTGTAGCTCTTACCGTTTAGGAGATCACAATAGTGGCCCTTCTATGTGGACCACCCTGTATATAATATAATATACGTAGAGTAAAGTGCCCTAATATGGAATACTTTTTTGTATTCGGCAATAATATTCACATTTATTCAAAAAAAATTTGCCAAAAAATTTATAAGAAATATGTAATGAATACGCAACACATTACTCGAATTATGGTACAATATTACTGTAGATATTTCTTATAGGTATAGCTATTTTTTTAAATGTTACTACTATTCCATATTAAGCTCCAGGGGAACCTAATATGGAATACTAGGGGTTCTTAATATGGAATATAGGAAATATACATTAAAATAAATAACTGCTCATAGATTAATCTTTTATTTCTTTGATTTACATTATTACTTAAACCAAACCAAAACTCTGTTATTTATGTAAATTGAATTATAATTCAAGTGTCATTCGGACTAATGTTGATAATTAATTTATTTTTTACAGGTAGGACAATAGAATTGTTTTTTTTTTTGGTATTTTGCACATTTTTCGTGTGCCAATATCTGATACTTTTGACATTGAACCCATATTCCTGTACCTAGTGACCACAATCATATTCATTATAAGGCACCTCTATGTATTCCATATTAGGTATCAATGTGACATTTCAAAAACCGGTATATGTAAAACATGAAATGGCCCCAATCAAAATTTTGGTCTATTTAATTGAAATGTAAAGGCTTATGCTAAATAAACACGCAATAAAATATATTATATCATTTACCCTAGTAAATAATATTTTGCACTGAGAGATTTAGCCTAAAAACTCAGTAGCACGTCAAAAATATATTTGAAACTGTTATGTAATCTAGTGAATATTTTTTAACTATTTTACATTTGGGAATGTGTGATCGATGTACAAATAAATATGTACATATACTTTTGAACAGATATCGCTTATTCATTGTCATAAAACTGATGTATTCCATAATAGGTAACTGTTCCATATTAGGGCATTTTACTCTAATATAATTTCTTGTTATAGTTTTTTTAAATTTTCCTTTCAAAATAAAATTTTTTTCAAAAGACTCCAAAAATCTAAAAAACGACTGCACTTGGGCATAGAGAATGATAATAAAAGTCCCTCTAAAATAACGTGTTAAATCCAAAAATGCAATAAAAAACAGACCATTGTATTTGAAATAAGAAAGTAGACGTCAACTTCCGGTATTTCCGGAAGTTTTGCCATAACCAAAATTTCAGATCAATACCCTTTTTCATTTTTCGTATATTTTTAATGCCTCGTCCCAATCAATCACCCTGTATTACTTCATTTTAAAAATTGTGTTTTTAATTTGTAACTGTGTGTTTGTTTAATTTTCAGAGTTTATTATACAGCAATAGTAAAAATTGCAATTCTTAATTTTTAGGGAGAAAATAAGTAATCAGTAATAAAGGAAGCAACATTTTTCGATTTTGTTATTGGGTGAATACGTCCACAAACCTATTTCTATGTTTACAATGAAGAGTATTGCCCCAAAGAGGCATTTAATGAAGATAGAATCAACTGAAATTGAAATACAACTAGCAGACCTGTAGTTTACAGCAGATTGAAGGCCGTATTTTACAGCGGTACAAAAAGCTGCACTCACTGTAATATACTTTCGGTCTGCAAAGTTACACAGTGTAATAAAAGCATGATAAATACGACTCGACAAAGACACTTCTTGATTTTATTGTATTTGCTCTGTAGATAAAGATTACAAAGCTGAAAGCTTTCCAAAACCCCGGCTTTGTTATTTAAGCTCCACATATTAAAAAATACGAGTCCCGCGGTGTCATACATTATATTACAGTTGCCACGCTTTGGCACCCTCTTATGACAAGGACTCACAACACTTTTGGGAATTCCTATATTACCTACCTGATTCAGATATGTTATGAATATCTCCTGCTTCGAAAGCTTATATAAATAAAACTTTTCAAAATATGAAATTTGCATAAGTTATTGGTAATAATAACATACCTACAGATAAAACAGTGATGTAATATTACAACTCGTTAGTCCACATGGATTAACTAAACCTTTGCCGAATATAAATTTTTTAGCAAAAACTCCGAAACGAAACAATTTTGAACATTTTATCTGTATCTGCCAATGTAATTTACGTGCGTGGATGTCGAAATATATCGACAAGATGGCAAAAGCATATTCTGTTTAACGGCAATGGGAAATAGCAACTAATTACTGATCGTGCTGTCAGTTGTTAAAACCATCGCTCATCACTCGTCGTTATTTATGGGATTCGTTCGGGTTGGATAAGCACATTAGGAAGTACTATATATTGTTTGCTCTCATTTTAAAAACACCTATAAAACATTACGTTATCATGCTTCATGGAGCTGTTAACCTACGATTCGTATCAAAATATTGTGTATTTAAAATAACAAACTACTACTTCTATAATACATTTCTGTGCCGTCACGTTTCGAAGAATAAATGCCATGTCAAACAGATTATCACTATTTTTTTAAATAAATATTTCGGAGTATTCTAAACGGATGAAAGTTATTTTTCTGGATAATGAGGAACTTTCTTGCCTACACAATCAGCAATAGACAGAAAAAGCTTCTCTTAAAATGAAGAAGCAGAATTTTTGCATTGATTCGACTAACCAAAAACTACAATTTTTTAATTTCAAGCTGCAAGGTGTCTTATTTAGAACATACGTATTTGTTTACTATTACTACGTGAGTAGATATACCTATAGATACGTCAAATCGCAAATCTTTTACTATATCTTTCTGTTTGTGCGCTTAAAGAAAGTAGATTTCCAGGGGGGCGCTGAGTGATGTTTTAAAAAGGTAGCGGTAGGACAGATAAGTTTGAGAACCTATGATTTACATGATGAAGTCTATTTTCGAACGTGTGCTAGTTAATGGAATTCGGAATACAGTCAGCGTTTATGTTTGGACGATTTTAGAGAACACTTTCCAGACTTAGCAGTAATACCAAACGACTTGTATGGCTCTTAAAAATGTGTTTGTGTGTTTCTCGTTTTGACTCTGTCACTCATAAAAGATGTGCTAGTAGGTCAACCGTTTGTACAGAAGAAGTTGTTAATGACGTTCGTCAACGTATGAACAAAAAGCCTACAAAACCTTTGAAACGTCTCTCTTAAGAAATTGGTCTTTGTTAAAGAACATGTCGAACGATCGTAAAGAAGAACTTGCCCATGCATCCGTAGAAGATGCATTCATGTCAAGAATTCTTAAAGAATGTGCAACCATAACGCCAGCTATGCTGTTAAACGCTTTTGATAGCAGGAGGAGGTGCGTTGAACAAGGTGGGAAACAATTTTAACAGTTACTTTAATTCTTTTTTTGTTTGTTAATAAACACGTTAAAAGATCACGAATTTACATCCAATTTCCATATTCAAAGAAGCAATTTTATTTATTGCTTTATATTATTTAAGAGAATTGTTACACTAAAATGGTAAAATTAATGTATCTTAGTAACGTATATGGTAAAATCTATAAATTTACACCAATATTTGGGTGATATTTGATTAGTATTATTACTCCTAACTAAAAAATTCGATTATATCGACGAAATGGGCGCTTTTTCACGTCGTTTCGAAAATGCCTAACTCGGAAACCGACCGAATAGTAAAAAAATGGACTCACCAAAAATAAACAAGTAATCCTAGCTTCGCACTCCTCACACCTACCTAAAACAAAACGTAGTTTTTAAACACAAAACCACACAGTTATAAGTGTAAAATTTAAACTTAAGTGAGTGTTATGTTTAATAAATAAGTAATATACACAAAAATGCTTTGCTAAAATCAAATAGAAAGAAATATGCTTAGGAAAACATTATCATCTACAAAGTGCAGATCTCAATTTGTATTGCACATGGAGAGTGGGCTACACACAAATTGGTATATGAATTAAAAACACTCGGTTTAATTAAAAATTATATTAGGCTATGCAATTATGGATCTTAAACACGTTTTCATTTTAATTTATTCTTTGTATTAATGATTAATAAGACGTGAAGGAAATGCGCACTTATTGAACCTCCTGTGTAGATCTACTGTCCATTGCTTGTCACTCTACATTTTAAAAAAAATTTTGTGCGATAAATCAATAAAAGACGAATGAATTGAGAGAAATTCGACGAATCGAGCACTTAAATCAATGTTTTAAATTTTTTTAAATAAAGTCAACTCGTCCCTAAAACGTGAACGAAAGAGATAAAGCTATCATATCATATGTCATACAAGGATCACGAAGAAAGAGTGGCATTTCCTACTTCCAGTTGGTTTTATATCTTATATAAAGTTTCCACTTTGTTCTTTGGCACGTATTACGAAAGGTATTTTATATCAGAAGTCTTATATTTTCTGTCAACCAATACCATTTATATTTTTAATATGAGTTTTTATTACATATACGCCGGTATTAACCAAAGCCACGGATGTGTTAGAGGGTTAAAAGCATCATAATACGGTAATGGCACTGATGTCATTTAAATTGCGTGACACTGTCATATAATGATAACTGAAAGCCTTAGGGTCGGTTTAGACTTATCAGTTTCTAGCTGCTGGCAGTTATTACAACGATTAATCATAATGTTGCTCTCGATTTAGGGATAAGAGAACAACTTGATTGATAACTTAAATTTTCAATACTCGATTAACCGTTGATGATTGCATTCAATCTTTTATCGCACTTAAATGAAACACTTAAGGGCTGGCTACGTGGTCTCCCTTTTATATGGCGGTAACAATAATAATTTTATTTGTAATGAGACTGCACAGTTCTTAATGGATTATTTATTATTTACACGCTATTTTAACCTTACGATTTGTTACGTCATAATAACAACGAAACGCACTTTACCTTTGTTTACAATACAAGGTGTTCAGATTAAAATGAAGTACATGGGTATCTCGGAAACCGTTAGAAATACAAAATTGGTTAAATGAGGAAAAAGTTGCGCAATTACATGCGTAACAATAATCCAAGATGGCTGTGTCGTCAGCAAAAGTTGTAATTGTGACGTTTTGAATCTGTGGAATGTCGCAAGTGTACAGCAAGTAAAAAATAACTCCCAAAACTGCTGTCGGGTACTCCTGCATTTATATTTCTCATGTTCGAGTAATCTCTCTCTTGCTTGATCCGAAACATTCGATCTAATATGGAAGATTTTAATATTTTGGCATATTGTTTTGGCAACATGTTCTGTAGCTTCTTCTCTAGTCCTTTATACCAGACTTTGTCAAACGCCTGGGCTACGTCTAGGAATATATCTGGGCATATTTTCTTTTCTTCATAAGCTTTTTTAATGATGTCCATTATTCGATGAACCTGATCGATTGTCAAGTGCCTGTTCCTTAATCCAAACTGGTGATTAGAAATTAGATTCTTGCTTTCAATTAATGGTTTTAATCGCTATAGGAACAGTTTTTCGAATAATTTAGACACTATTGGGAGTAGCAAAATAGGTCTGTATGACGAGGCATTGTACAGGGGTTTACCAGGTTTGGCAAACATAATTATCTGAGCCACAGACGTCTCTTGCTTTCCTAGGCAGCTTCTTGAGTATTTCTCCGGTCACGAAATTATAACCCGGAGCCTTTTTAGAGCGGATATTGGTCCTACTTTCTTCTGCAACTTCTTTTGGAGTTACAAGGTCAATGTTTATTTCTTCGCCATGTTTAACCACACCATGCGATTAAGGTTAATGGCAAAGCAATAAATGCTAGGAGTAATTTTTAACTGTATACCTTCAATATTGAGAAATTTATAAGGTAAACAAAAAAATGCAGTTTTGTAGTGTTTTCGGGATATTTCAGGAACTAACTACAAAATGTAGAATATCAAGTTATATTGTTATTAAGCACATAAAAATACACTTCTTTGATAATTTAAACATTCTTCTAGCTCTTATAATTTTCAAGATCTTGATGTTCCTTAAGGAAAAGAGTAAATGTATGCAGATATAGTCAAATATACTCTACATCAGTGAGATTAAACTTGATTATTTGTGTAACAAAGACATTGTGACTGCATATGAACCCAGCGCTTTTATATCATTATTATTTCCTGTAAGAAAGTAATCCTCAAGCAAAAGTTTTTGTAATGTGCGTCGTAAATCTAATAGGAGATAGAGGATACAAAACAATTAAAAAAGTGCTTACGAACAGACGACCGAAAAACACTTTTTCACTAGACCATGAAGCTCCAAGGAAAGGTTGATTTATGTCGGATAGAGCTTACTGTAACCATAATATTTAGTTTCTGATAGAGAACACGGATTTTTATTAAATTCCGGGTTTTAACTAAAATTGGTACACGAGGTGTGTTACAATAAGAAGAATATGAGAATACCGGAAACGGTTAGAGGTAAAACGGTAGTTAAATAGGCAAGGTAGTCTGCTGATACATGCTTAGAAAGAATCTACTAGTATATTGAAAATTTGCACGTTGAGTTTAGTTACTTATACAAGGTGGTGCACATACAAGGGTCACTATCGGGATCTCGTAAACGGTAAGAGCCACGAAGAAGTTTAAATTACACAAACTGTTCCCCTTTGTGAGACCTATTCAGTGATGCTTTAATGGTTTAAAAAAGTTCCATGACACGCTAGATAATAAACAAAAATTAAAATGGGCTTTTCTTTTAAATCGTTTATAACTGGGTTACAATAACTTGATGGTACAGAACAATTTTTGGGAAAAAAGTTGTAGATTTTTTTACGCACTGTAAAATGATAACATTCATTTGTTTCAATATTGTGTAAATTCTTGGATAAATTACAGTTATGACCTTATGAAAAGGAGTTTTTCCCCTTCTTTTCAATAATATGAGGTTTAATGTATTTATGTTGATATTTAGGCTCAAAACAGATAAAATTCATCAAAAATTTCCCATGAAGCTATAGAGTGCTATGAATTAGCAAAAATTATTTGATTTAAGCAACTTTTAAAGTGTTGACTGTGACTAGCTAAAGCTACTTAGGTTATAAGGCGTTTTATTTGACTAGGTACTTAAATTAATCATTACAAGTTAAACTGATTTGTCAAACTTCATTGATTTTATTTTAAGCGTTAAAATAACATTTTCGTTTTTAGATCACTGGTTTGTAGATCATTATTTGATTTTATTTGAGTGTCCCGCAATCCTATACAGAATTTCACTGTGCATTAGTTCCTGTAAGCTGTAAGCCCTAGCGAGTTGCAATTCCATAGTTTTAAGTAAATGCACTTTTAATGAAGAGTGCTATTTGTTTGATGCATTTTGCAACATAGTTACCTTTTATTTCTTTTCTATCTCCATTGATTTTAACATTATACAAAACATCCATACAAAACCATATTACCTATTTAAATAGTGTACCTAGTACCTAGTGATTTGTGAATTTACTTTTTGTACGTTTTAATTGATATTTTGGCTTCCTTAAGCCTTTTATTGTTTAATTTTTAAAAAAACGACTTTCTGTCAAAAAAAAACGATTTCGCAACGAATAAACCCAATAAAAGTACCAAATTGTCAATTAAAATTTACAAAATCGTTTTTCGGACACTTGTTGACACAACAAAATTCAACCATGCAAAACACGGCACAATTGAGAATAAAAATTAACTTTGGTAAAAAAAAAAGTTATTTGAGGTTATAAAATTAACCATCTTTATTCAAAATAGCTTAAGCTTTCCAAAAATGTAAAAATATACGGGGTGTTTTATTTGAAATAACACAATTAGGGTCGTTTCCGGCGAAACCACATGTAAAACAATAGAGTACCTATGTTCAAAATTCCGGGTTTTTTGCACATATAAGTCTAAAGTTTCACTTATCTAAAATTAAAACTAAAGATAAAATAAGTGTGTGCCAGAACTCATTCACACCCGGCATACATAGGTATACTATTTTGTAAATTACTTAAATACCAATATTTTTGTAAAATCAATTCCTTTACTGATTATTAATTTGGTTTTGTTGGTTATGAGATGGACTGAAAAGAGTACGGTGACGATAATAGCTGTGAAACAACTTTGTACTCGTATTTAGTGCTGTGAGTTAATCCGTTCAAATGTGTTCAAATGGCATTGTGCTCTGTGGTAGAAGAATACCTGCTTAAGTAAATTAAAACTTGACCTCTTAGTTTTGTTTAAGATAACTTATTTTGCGGTTTGTTGAGAGTTTTGTATAAAATTCACAGATGTGATCATATTTGAACGATAGAAACTAATTCAAACTCTGCAACACAGTACATGGAATGCGGTGTTTTTATGAAGTATTTTGTCAAATTAGAACTGGTATTCTTATGTTTTTTTTTAAATTTATAACAATGCAATCTGGTCGTTGGAACCAATGAGCAGTTTAATTCTAGCCTAAATTAATAATGTTCAAACTTAGTCTAAGGTTTACTCAATAGTAGTCCTTAGTTTGCTATAAGTACACTAATTATTAACGTGCACACTACGGATAGTTTCTGCTTTAAAACTTTTGCTTAAACTAACTCAAAAGGTTTAACCCTTTTAAGTCTTCTTACTAATCCTGTAATGTCCAGGAGCTGGATCGCCTCGACGTGTACATGTTGATGTAGCCTTTCTTCGTGGCTCTTGGCAAACTTCTTAATGGTGTTGGTTACAGTGTCCAATGTTGAGATCCCGATGTACGTCACTATTTCTGCAAAACCAAGGTGCATCAGCGATTTTCCTTAGTGTTTGTTCTGGAATCTCTGTATGATCTGAATATTACTCTGTTTGGTGCATCTTCATAGCTGTATCACATGTGTCCACAGACTTTAAAATTTGCTTGTAAAGCAAGAGTTTATTGTGTAGGGACAAAGAGGAATTTCTCCCGATTAGCCAGTACATTTTTTTATATTTGATACCTATACCTATCTTCCCTTTTTTCTTGACATGAGCCTTCCAGCGTTGCTTAGCGTCCAATGCAATACCCAAATATTTCGCAGTGTTGGAGTATGGGATTGGTTTATTGTTTAAGTTACTTGGTACATGTTATGGAAGGAAAAACTTATTAGATATTTATTAAGCCAAAAAAATTGCTCCAAAAACACAGATTGTTAATTTGTGAAGATAATTTTTTAGCTGTTGATTAATTATCCAACAAATATTCCTGATAATTAGATAAACACATTTCATAAAGAAGTCGCTTATGTGGCAAAAAATACGATAAATTAGATTAACAATAATGAAACATGTACTTGTTAATTTAAGGAACTTATAAGTATATTGTAAAGGCATATAAATAACTTTAGTAACACAACTCTTGTGTGTTTTTACTTTTAACTTGTGTATCAGAGAATTAATTTTTCCACAAAAGTTGCAAAATTCATTTCGCGACGCCTCCACGTTGCCAGTTATTTTATTGAAAACGCAGCAGATGGTTAATAAAATTACGCTACGAATTAGATTTGTCATAAAGTGATTTTCAGCTCTCAAATGAATTATGAGTTTAATACAAAATCGTAAATGTAGCCGTTTATAATATATTGCTGCATTGTAAATACTGAACACAGCCATTTTGAAGGCTTATTTGTTATTAGGCTTACGTAGTTTTAGGAAATAAATACCTAGCAAATGTAATATAGCGGCCGCATTGGTAATCTGGGTTAATAATCATTAATAAAAGAAATAACATTCAACTATTATTGAATAATAGTATTGGCTTCTGAGCGAATGTGAAAAATTTAAAATTAAATATATTTTAAACTTAAACTTGTTTAGTCTGTGTTTTATTCGACTAACTATTAAAGCATTAGTTTAACCATAAGAACATTTATGTTAAAATTAACTATTTCTAAATCAGATCTATTTATTTTAGAAAGAATATAAACAATACCAGGGAGAATTTAGAAAAGGAAGAAGTACCACGGACCAAGTATTCACAATGAATCGTTTATCTAGTTTAGCTAGTTTAGCATAATATAAGTAAATTTTTTAGTTGCAGTAAACACACATACTAAGCCTGCTATTAATTTCATTCGAGATTTCATTACGAAGAAATGTTTAAAAAATCAATTCGTACTGTATTTCGCTTTACCATTATAAAAATATACTTTGTTGTGCAGTCAAAAAAGCAATTTAACAAATTTATTTTGGACCGGCTTCGTCCTTTGTGAAAGAATATCTTGTTGATACATGAAAATTTTTTCATGATGCGTTTATACAATCGTGAATTTCGGTAAGCTTAAGTTATTTTAGCCAAAAATTAACCAAGAAATCTCTAAGCAATAAACTAACTGTATGTTTTGATTGTTAGAAGCAAAACATATTTAGTTTAAAAGCACATATTTTTAGGTTTATTAGAAAGTTGATGGCAGAAATAAGAAAATGAAAAAGAAAAGGGTTTGCTCTATCTAATCCCAAATGTTTTCAAAGATGAAATTGTTTTTAACACATAGGACAAAATAGTCCTGATATTTTTAATGGTTGGTTTAATAGTTCGCAGAGCAAACACCATCGCCACACTTGCAACGCAAATTATAATTCATTACGGTTAAATCAGAAATTATTACCACTTTAATCATCTCAATAATAAAATAAACTGTACTATTTTGAATAATAAAACAGATAAAAAAAAAAGTGACAACTTAGTTGTTTTTATTAAATAATCTTAAAGAAGTCTTCTATGCTCTTCTTGAAATATGTTATGTTTCCATTGCTTAATAATGCAATTTTTTGCATTGATTAAATAAGTAATGCTAGTATGGAAATCACAAATATTGGGTAAAGCGTATTTTAAACAAAAAAACTATCGTGTCTTTGTAGAACTCCTAGCGAGGTTTCGCTATAAATTTTAATGTTTTTATTAAAAGTTTAATACTAGGTGCCTTAATTATTTTTTTTTTAAATGTTGATAATTGATATTTTAAATTCATATTTCGAAACCCACAGTTTAATAACTGATATATATTGCTCTACACCCCTTGCGTGATTATTCACTGCGCATTTAAGTTATTATGTAGATAAATAGATCCTGAAAATGTGAACATGTTTTCTAGGTTTTCCCCTCGACATTTTTAGAAAGGTTTTCATCAAACATTTCTCTGTTAATAACGTAACTCTATAATACAAACCCAATGATTTTTTCATGTCAACCAGCGATTACAAAATTTTATGTTTCCATAGACATCCTAAATTGAAATTTGCTAAATCAAAGGGGCGTGTTGTAACATCCAGTGTTGTAGAATTAATCACGCAATCTTCGCTTTCGTTATTCGATAATACGTGATTGAGATTATACAAGCAGCAAATAATACACGGGCCTCCATAATATGCTATCATACATGACAGTGTATTATCAATTTAATAACAGATTATGGCTGGTTGATTACGTGAGCTTCATAGTTATAATCTGTAATCGATTTTGCTAAATGCTTTTGTGACATTTAATTTTTTTTTTCTTTATCTACAAAAGCACAGTTACAAAAATCGCATGTGTCAACATAAACAAAATTTAATTCCTTAAAATTTTATGTTGCCATGGAATTATTTTGGTAAAAGACTTATAATTGTTAAAAATATTCAATTTATATATCTACTTCATTAAAAGTCGTATCCTGTTTTATTTTAACTCTTTCACAGTCAAACCCATAAATATACGTTGTGCAATAGCATGTTGCTATTGTCAAACCCGTAAATATCGTTATTCTGCCCCTCAGAGTTGAAATTCTGGTGAATGCGCCGGGTTAAAAATTAAGCTAATTTTAAGACAAATTATTTATTATCTTTGTTATTAGAGGAGTTACAAAAAATTTTTTTTTTCACAAAAGTTGTTGGAATTTATTATCTATATAACCTACAATTATTTTTAAATGCACAGAATATTTAGTTTTCGAGAATCAATATGCAACTTTACTATTTTAAATAGAACACTGTATATTTTAACGTTAGATAAATTAATTGCCTTTAAAAAATATAAAGCATGTTTTTGTCTTAAGTTCATATTTCCGAAATGATTATTCTGGTGTATGCGAAGGGTAAAAATTAAGCTAATTGTAAGACAAATTATTTGATATCTCTGTTATGAGGGTAGTTGTTACAAAAAAGTGTTTACCACAAAACTTGTTGAAATTTATTAGCTATATAACCTACAATTATTTTTAAATGCACAGAGTATTTTGTTTTCGAGAATCAATATGCAACTTTACTATTTTAAATGGAACACCCTCTACCCTGTATACCTATTTTTACGTTTTCTTGTAGATACATTACTTGCTGATAAAAAATATTTAGTATGTCCTACGTCTAAAGTTAATATTTCTCGGGACATAATGAACACTTCGCAGAGGATGTTCGTTTTATAAATAAATACACATCCCGAGAGAAGGCCACATATTGCGAGTAATTACAGAAATATGAAAATAAATTTAAAAGAATATGATTTCGCTGAGAAACCAACTAAAAATCCAAAACATATCCAAGAATAAAATCTATCCGTTTTTACACAATTTCTATGGCAAAAAAATGTAGCATCTCAACATATCAAAATTTTCATTAGTTGTAAATCTGCCAACAATTATTTGATAACATATTTGCTAACGACTATCGAATTACAAAACGGTTCTATGAAATAGATTATAGCTCCTTTCATACTAAAAAATAATTCATCTAATTTAAGCAAACCTGTATCTCTTGTAAAAAGCGAGATCCATCCTAAAAATGTTATTTGGGACACCCTGTATATGAATTTATATCACAAATATCGTCGTATCTCGTTTAGTGTTGGTAACCAAAGCATGTGTTATTGGCTACACAACAGATGTAAATTATTAAAAAAATCACATACTTCCTAATAATTAATTACAAAAAAAAAATTAAAAATTTATACGGTCAAAGAAAAAAAAAGAAAATTGAAAGAAAAGTTGTCGTTGGGTTTTCAAATCCACCATGATTTGTAGAAAAGTTTTATGCAATTTATTTTATGAAGATTTAACAAATGTATAATAAGATTATGTAACTTATGATATCCAACAGTTTTTGTGAAAAAAAAACTTTTTTGTAACTACCCTAATAATAAAGATAGTAATTAATTTGTCTTAACAATTAGCTTAATTTTTGACCCTACGCATAAACCAGAACAATAACTCCGGAAATATTACCTTAAGACAAAAACAAACACCCGTATTCAATTAAAAGTTTAATTATTTAGAAGACACTATAAGAGTATTGCTAACGAATCTCCCAAATATTTTACTCTGACGTTATTAAACGAGGAATAAAAATATTTTGTTACAGATCTGTATCCGTCAATATTTTCAAAAAAACGTAATTAACTCAAAAACTAATGATTTTAGCTACAAAAAACCTTGTAAATTTTGAAACAAAAATGTAATTTGTAATCTAAAAAGTGAAAAATATACAGGGTGTTACATTCAAAGTAAAAGTTACATGACGGTGTGTGGCAACTAAACACTCGTTATAGTTAAAAACAATTTTAGGTTATGAAGCTCATTATCTTCAACAAATTTTGTTTGAAAACTTTTTTTTGTAATTAATAACCATATATGAAAGAAATACGCCTTAGGTGGACAACCCTGTACAGAGTGGACCAAATTCTCAAATCATAGCGCTTTTGCAGCGGTGTTGTTTTTGACGTTTCTCTCCGAAACCGTTTAAGTTTTTTTCAAAAACTTTGCACCATTTTACTTGCAAAGGATGTGCAAATAGGTAAATAGGAGAATTTCGATTTTATCTCTGACGTTTTCATGGCCAACGGGGTCGCAAAAATTACCTTTATTATTCAACTTTTTAGTTTTCCCTTATTTTTCCGAAGGAAATGGCCAGTGGCACGTATAATTCTCCAAAACATTTAGTTTTGATGTTCTTGATGCTATAAACAGCCTTGATTAGATTCTAGCGACAACATATTGTGACCTTCCCTGGTAAGTTTAACGTTTAACGGCCTTACAGAGATGAAAAAAAAAATTTAACGTCTTACCACGCTATTTATTTATTATTTTTTTAAGAAAGAAAAAAAGTCGAGTGCATCTACTTTGCTGCAGCAGATCCGAAGTGCTTTTCCCTATTTGCTAATTGAATTTGAATTCGGCACGACTTCACGGCTGTGCTCTATATACATGAGTCGAGTGCGCCTGGCAATCAACGCCACACTGATTCGATTAACAATAGGGCCCGCGAATTACATTTTCAGTCGCGCCACGCAGCCCGACCCCACACTCTATAATACCGCATTGTTGTTATGAAATAATTGAATAGGCTTTGGCGATACCGATAGTGTTTTAAGTTAAACCTATAATTAGAAACTAACTAAAGGTGTTTGTTTGAATCAGCGACTGCAAACGAAAACTAAATAACAATTTTAATTGAAATATTTGAAGGAGCTAAACGAAAACAAAACGAAAACAAAACAAAAAAAATTTTAATTCACCGTTACCTATCATGTCTTAACTTTTCGAGAATCTGCTACCCAATAGAATGCAACCCATAATTGAAAGAAAAAATTTGATCCCATAACACCAATTTGGATTCAGACATACACTCCTCACTTCTCAGTCCATTTTCAGTCGATACCCCCCTCTTAGCGCTTGTGATTTGTTGCAATATATGTTAAATTAATATTATTTAACGGTTCACTGAACGTATTTTACAAATTAAAGCAGATTCTGACTAGTTCAATTAAAATTATGTTACGACAAAGCTTCTGATTTATGTGATCTTAGTAATAAAATTTTTAATGTGTGTGTCTTTATTATTAAAACATATTGTTGATTACTCGAATTGTCGCATTCATATAATATGTTATGTTGGCCAATCTATATTGTTATCTTGAAATATTCGTTGTAAAACATTTTTTTGTAACATGGTTTCGTAAGTGAAATAAAAAAAAATCTTAAATTATTGTTTCGGAGGCAGTTTATCATGTACCACAAAACAACTGCTGGGATATTTTTGCTGTAAAAGCTTTATAAGGAAGGAAAAAACAATACAAACTAAATTTTGTCATGAGCATTCAGTAATCTTTGCGTTTTTGTGTACAATAACTTTGATGACAACTGATGCAGAAAAAACAATGATAAATTTCACGAGGCCCGGCGCATTTCTTTTACTTTTCTACAAGTCTATAAAAAAGCTCGACAATAAACTGAAAGCTCGATAAGCACCACAGAAAAACAGGGATGTAGCTAAGAAAGTAAGGCGAGGGTAATAATCTCCGAGCACGGAAGACATGATTACACACGAAGGAAATGGACCATTTACCGTAATTTGATTTATAAATATAATCAACTACGTCGAGCTTTATATTCTCATATTTGTATATACACCCCTATAGAGAGATCGGAACATCTCATTTCTTATAAATTTAACTCGAAAAGTACTAAATTAAGTGGAAAATTTGGCTGAATTAATATTCATGTAAAACTGGAGATGAAAAAATAAATACAGGAATTTACATTAATGCCCAATTCAACGAACTTAGTCTTAATCTTACAAAGTGGTCTTAATTTAAGTTGAATTCGTTTGGAATTAAAATTTACCGGACTTTAAATAAGTTGTTGTATTATACAGGGTGTCCCAATTATACACGGCCAAAAAGTAGTTGCATATTTCTGAGTGAAAATGATGACCATTTGTCAAATATTTTGTGATCCGAAAATGCTTCCTTTCAAAGTTAAAGACCTCCAAAGTTGCAAGAAAAAAAAATCAAAAAATCGATTACGTCTTAGCCGTTTAAGCTAGAGCTATCAAACTTGGCCGAAATGTTTAGGTGTTTCCCATTGACTTGTGGGATAAATAGAAAGAAAACACGTAATTGGAAGTATGATTTATAGTCAGGTTATCCGCTTACCGTTTTCAGAATTTTTTTCTCTGGAATAAAATTGGAAATGTCATTCGTCCATAAGAAAGTACGACTTAAGAGGAAAAAATTCGTCCCTCTTTGTTTTTTGCTGTAAACGTAGCCGTTTTCGAGAAAATTAGCGCTAAAGATGCATCGAAAAACTCTATACACCTCAAATATTTTTTTTTACTAAACTTAGTTGGCCTGTAAGGTGCAAGTTACTAATAAAAAAGGTCCTGTATAATATTTTTAAAATGTAGTCAATCCAATTTTTAATCGCATTTCTACCGTCTTCTCTAAGATTTTTAACTGAAAATTTTTCGAGAAAACGGTTGACCAAAGACCTATATAACCGGTTAAATTTATTAAAGGAAATTTAAAGAGGATTTCCAAAATTATAATTATTTAGAAGGTGTTTCATTAAAATTTTAAAGTTTGAGCTGTAAAAATTGTTTAAGGCCGTTTCTAAATGTACCAGAAATAGTAACGCATTGCTTTTAGGGTGTCTATAATATTTTCAGAAATTATAAGGACCATCACACAACAATTGATTTAGTTCTGAAAAAAATTGCAAGGTTAAATATAGTATTGGAACTTTTTAAAAACTTTGAGAGGCTGTAAGAAATTGTTTTAGGGCGATTCTAAACAACTCAAAGGTGGAAATGCGTTGCTTAGAGTGTCCTTAACATTTTTAGAAAATTTAAAGACTGTCCCAAAACAACCGATTTAGTTCTGCAAAGCATTGCAAGGTTAATTATAGTATTGGAACTTTCTAAATACTTTGAGAGGCTGTAAGAAATTGTTTTAGGGCGTTTCTAAGCGAATCAAAGTTGGAAATGCATTACTTAGCAATCGATTTTTTTTTTCTGAAAAAAGCTGCAACTTGGGACTTTTTAAAAATTTTAATAAGTTTAAAAAAATTGTTTTAGGCCATTACTGAATAAAGCAACGGTGGAAATGCATTAATATATCTTAAATAGCATTCTAGTTATTCGTCTATTTCCATACTTTTGCGCAGCACTGTATAATATACAGCTTAAAAAATTTAAAACGTAAGTACACAATGCAAATTAACTTAATTTTGAGGCAACTTATTCACTTTTAAACGTTTTCGAGATACAAACAAACAAATTGAGTGCTTAGCTAACATTAAAATTGTTGTTTTTTCCGACCTTTGGGCATATAAATTAAATTTTTCACATTTCGGCAGGCAAACGCTGTTGCTTTTAATTGCCATAACACATTTTTTGTGTTTTTATAACTGTTTTACCGCTTTGTAAAAACGATTTCGTAAGCTGTAGTAAATTATTCCCTTGCGAGTGAGTTAACTTGCATTCTATTTGAAATTCTGTAAAAACATTTAATTTAATTAGACCGTCCACTCGGTTTTGCGTTTTTTAAAACTTAAGAATGTTAATAAATTTAACAGTGCAATGATATTTTAAAAACTATCGTTACTTTTCGCTATGTTTCATATGTATATATTTTTTATTATCATGTTATGGTATGATACTTTTTAAATCAAATTTATATGCGTATTTTGCGTAAATACCTCCGTATTGCGGGAGAATCTGGTGACCTAGGATTAAAAAGAGGAAATAAAATATCTAAATGCAATGGCACTCTTTAACACGTGAAATATAGCAAATAAGGTCCGATTGCATAAAAGTTGAACCTGGGATTAAGCGCGTTTTAAACCACGTTAATCCTAGAACTAGACAAAATCGCAGCATACTTGGTATACTGATTAGTTTTAGGAATTAACTATTTTTTTAACACCAGTGTTACTTTTTGCAATCGGGCGATAGTATAGTTATGATGTACAAAAATACTTATTGTTAGTGGCGCGCAACGATGTAATTATTTTGTCACAAACATGATGTGTTAAACACGATCGGCCTCAAGTGCACACAGTAGTCAACTGTTGACATCCTGGCTTTAGAATTAAGGAACAAAGATAGACCTCGAAGTAACCTATATACGCTAAAGGGTAAATCGAAGATTGTTCATGACGTATTGACGAGACGCTCTATTATTAAGATCGTACAACAGTTACCGCGACGAATCTTGGTACAGCCCTTACATCTTTAACTCAGTCAAAACTTTCTTGTGCAAAAATTGCAACGTAGCCATCGTGAGCAAGATAAGTATTTTCATGAAATGTGTAAACCAAGTCTTGTCCAAGGTGTTTTACGAGTATATTGTCTTGTTTTCTAAATTCAGGACTTTCAATTCAATTTGTGGATAGAACCATGTATCTCTTAAGACATTCACAATAATGTTTAGGTTAAAACAGCCAAATATTTGAGCCTTACGGAGTTGTGTTTGGGGCTAATATACCTACTATCTCAGACTATAATTTTACGTATATTAAATGTAATATTAATTAAAAAAACAATACCATATTGCCAATGTTTCATATTATGAATTAATGTGTTTTGTCCACATTTCCAAGTCCAACCGCTTTCAGCGTGATATTAATAATTAAAAGTTTCAACGAAAATACCACATAAAACGCCAATATAAGTATGTCATCAAAAGCAAAACGTATATTTCCGTTTAAATCGAGTACAATTGTTGCATTGTATGACAAAATTTAATATACGTACAAACAACATCCTGGTATGAAGTCAAAGTATTTTATATTAAACCTGCATACCACAATTTCACAAAGAGAATTCTTCATTGCTTCATTTAAAATGAAATCTTTAATGAGGTTTCTGTCTAGATACATAATATGTATCTAGACAGATTATACAAGTCAACCTCGTCGCTTATATATCGGACACTTTTCTAAACAGAAACAATGATGTTCTATTCTTTATGCCCTCAAACACATTTATATTTATTATATTATCTATAAATTAAAATTTAGAGAGATATTGTTCATCGAAGCGAAGCCGGGATGGAGAAGTCGTATAAGAAAATGACACTTTTCCCTAGTTTTACAAACCTATTACATACAGTAATTGGACAGCTTCACCTATACAGATACTATCAACTTTACTCAGTGCTGCTTCTAGTCTTCGTTCTAACAAGACTTTGTATTTTTGGGTATTCATCGTGCCTTCGATTGGTACAAGAGCTCCAGTTTCTACATAAGAAAAACAGCCCCAAAACATCGTTTTCTGGGGGTCTTTACCAGTTTGATCGAAATGGGCTGTTGCAAGTTTTACATCATCACTTTTTGTCAAATAGCGAGATCGTTGTCCCTCTAGCAAAAAGTGTGTTTCGTCCGATAACAACACTTTTCTCCAATCCTCAACAGTCCAGCTCGCATCCTGTTTGGCCTAAATATATATTTTTCTCATCTTTGTAGGAGTTATTAGTTGTTTTCTCTCGGGTCTTGTGGTTTTCCTCCTACCTTCAATAAGCCTTCTTCGTACGGTGGAGTCGAGAATTGTAACTCCAGCGTGTGCTTAATCTTGCTGAAGATCGAAGCTAGTTTTTCTAGGGTGTAATTTACTTTTCCGGATGAGGAAGGCTACATCTCTTGCAGATGTTTTCCTTTTTCTTCCACATATTTTTTTTCACCACCTCATTAGACCCAGTTTCCCTTTTTTGCTTCACAATTTTATTTACAGCTCCAAAACTCACTCCACACTCCTTGGCAATGTTCCTTTGAGTCATAGCTGTATGTTCGCTCAAAGTTATGATCTTTGTACATTTTTTAGGGCATTTTGGCACAAGTTACACAATAACTAAAATTTAATTAATTTAAATTTAAAACTGTAAGATTATAAATTGCGTAGAAACAATATTTACACGTCAATAGCACATTCGATTATGAGGTTTGGTGGGCATTAACTAATAAAAACTTTATAAAAAATTATGAGTTTTATACAAAATATGTCGTTGCAATTTATAATGCCTTAAAGGTGAAATTATTAAATTAAACTTCTTTCACAGCATACTAATTTATTATGAATGATTGTTTTATCTGTAATCATGAAGAAAAGTATTATTTCATCATGACTGAAAAACTTAAATCGAAAAAGTCGATACGTTGCGAAAGTATTAGAAAAATGGTTGACGTAAACTAATAATAGCTGTCTCAATATACGAAATGAATATGTCACCAGAATGATGCGACGTTATTAACAAATTTCGTAATATTATAGAGCATCTAGTGATTTTTATTGTGCCTAACTTTTAGCAAATTTGAAATTAGACATGGGGCAAAGTTATTGTATTGAAAATTGCTTTATCACTCCTCGATTTATTGTTTGTTAACTGATAGCTTTGATGTTGTAGGTCGATGAATAGATCGAGATAGGGACAATTATAAGGACATCATCGGTTAGGCAGTAAGGTCGAGATTTACAAACAAATCAATCTGTTCTGGTTCACGGAAGTAAATGACAGCGACATATTTTGCAACGACTTCCTATTTTGTGTGATAACCAACTAGAACCTTCTTTGTAAAGGAATTTGCAGAGCAAAATACATTACTTTTTCAATAGTCGTGTACTTTGTACTTTTAAGCACATTTCTTATTAAAATAGATTAAAATAATCTGCATAAAACCGTTTAAAATTTTCTCAAAAACTTTGCACCATTATACTTGGCATGGATGCGTGCATTGGTAAATAGGAAAATTTCGATTTCATCTCTGACAAGTATCTATATATTGTTTATCGTGAAAACTACTTTTGTCATTTTTAAGAAATTTATTTTTGTAATGTTTCTAGAACCTGTTTTTTTATTATTTATATCCTTTTGTTTTTCCCCCTCAAGATCTAGATTTTAAATAAACACAGCCTACTTTTTGTTTAAACCTACGTTTATTTAAAAAAAAAATATTTAAAAACCTTGTCTCTTGCGTATTATAGAAAAGGAATACATTAATTCTTATACATTTAAAATCAGAAAAAAAATAAGGAATTTTTTAGGTCATAGCCATTTACAGCTTCCATTTAAAAAAAATGATAAGTTTTTGTCATAACTTTATAAAGGCAAGCGTAAGGAATTTTTTTTAAGTACCTACTATTAAAGTCCACATAAAATATTCAGAAATAATCTTCATATTTTTTTTTCGATATTTACAACAATAAGAGAGACATGACACATTATAAATATGACAAAAAAAAACAGTTTTTCGCTAATAACTCAAAAACCGGAAATGATAGGATATTTTTGAAAACGGTTCTGAGTTGGTCTCAAACAACTGGACATTTTTGCTAATTTAACAGTTCCTTTATCTTGACTATTAAGCGATATACCCCTATAATCTTATCGAATTTGGACCACCCTGTATGGGGTGAGAATAATTTCGGGTAAATAATGTCATAGCAACACCTATGTTAAAACCAAAATGTGAAATGATTCCTGTAGATATTTTTTCGCAGCATTAGAAACAAATATCCAAAAAGTCATAGCATACTTGGCTTTTGAGATATAAACCAAACTTTTTTTTATAAGCAAACACAGTTGCAAAGTCCTAAAAACCGATTTATAATTAATTAGGTACGCGAAAAAAATGCAAATTAAAGTAAAAATTGTAACTGACCTGACTTATCTTTATTAAAAAAAAAAAAAAAGTTAGGGGTGGGTCCGTTTCCTTGTTGAACCGAAAGTTGTTTTATAAACACACATAAAAGTAGTTCATAGGATTAAGTAATTGTCTTATCACAATTTTCCTATGAGTTAATGCATAAATATCATATCTGATGAAAAAATCAACCCAAATTAGACAGTGTAACTCAGTCGTTAAGATAAAACCAATGGAACAAATAAAGCGTTTGTAAAAGACCAATTAATTTCTAAATAAAAGTTCGAGGCATGTACATACAATACCAAAATATTGATTGGAGACATTTTCCGAACAGCAATTACGAAATTGCCTTTAAATCATAACAGAACGGCACATTGTGTAGCACAAGCGCGTAACGACGCGTCGTTTTGAAGCGGCAGCGACTCCCGGAGTTCGCTCAGTGGCTCAGTAGTTCCCGGTGCGCTACGCGAATAAGCTGTACGTCATTATTCCAGAGCTTCGGCACGAGTTTAGTGATCTATCAGACGTAAATGTAGCAAAGCTGTAAACAGTCACAAATTTCTTGATAAAAAAAACTTTTTAGCGCCGTCTTACACACAACTGCATTGGGGTCTTCTACAATTGCTTATAAATAAATACGCAACAAGTTACGTTAATAATTAAAATTATAATTTTGGTTCATTAAAAATAAATAAACAAAACAACCTGTACTGTAGAAAATTAAAAGCAAACAGTTTTTCTTAGGGCAAATTTTGCTATTGTTGTAAACAATTAATTTTTTTACTGTACAACAGTTCACTGGGCAATTTTAAAATATTGTTGAAACATGGAGACTTGGGGTTAATTTAGCTAAACCACTGAAAAATAATTGTGTCAAAGAGAAGCTTAACCGATAAACATGATGACCAATTGCTCAGAACAATTCCAGTATTGTGAATTTAAAAACGCAGTGTCCCAGTGTAAAATCTGTTAACATTTTATATACAGTAACGCAACAAACATGTGGGTTCTTGAGTCTATTGCCATTTTGGTTGTCCTGGCAACCGCTAATGCGATGTACGATAAAATAGGTGAGTGGATAACAAGAAAGTCTGTTGAATTTGGACGCTTTGTGTTGTATACCGTCTTCAGATATCATTGTTTAACTTTCATTGCGAATTCATGAGGTTTGTGTAGTTAAAGGTCTGAAGTTTATAAATATGAAATAAGCTGCACTACAATCTACAATGGCCAATGAATAATTAAAAAGGATTGGTTTAATTTAGACGAAAGTTTATGTAACTTGTCAGAAGTTGGATTTCGTCGTGACGTGAGATTTATTCTACATTCTAATCTAATATCTACCTTTTAAGTTATATTTGACTCGTTTAGTTTAGATTTTCCGTATTTTGTTATCGTTAAAAATGCTGAAATATTAAAATAGTATTATTTTTGACAGCTGTCTCGTGTCACGCTATGAGAATCTGTAAAAGAATTGAACTTTTGCGACGTTTTTGGTAATAAATCAAATCAGTACATTATTTAATAGATGCAGGGTTTGTTTACTCAAACAATACTCATTTTTTTAAATCTCTAACAATCATTTAACTATTTAAAAACTTTATTTTACTTGCTCTGCAGTTTTATCAACATGGCCACATTTATAGTTTTTTTTTTCAAATTAAAGAATAGCATGTTATCGCAAATAATTATACAGCAATCCTTCTATTTTTTAAGTTATAGAAATTGTGTAATTAATAAACCATAGAAAGTTGAGTGTCAACACATTATTCACGTAAATATTTATTTTATTCTCCATCATTGGGAGCCTTTAAACGATAGCAGAAACTTTCGCAGTTACGTTTAAGTTAAATAAGATCATATTACAATCTTGTTGCTCAGTCATGGGTCACTAACAAAAATTCATTTAATCAAAAATATAAATCATAACCATTTATTAGAGGGGAGAGTCTTAATTATGAAAATGTAGACTTTAAATACCTCTGCACTGCACAATTACAGATTTATTTATTATTATTAAAAAGTATTTCTGTAAATTTACCATGATAATCATTGGAATTATTAAGCCATTGAAAATCATGGTGAGTTTCCAATTTGAAATGTATATTTACGGAAGTGATATACCATTACTTAACATGTATGAAGTAGTTTTACATAAAAAGATTAATAATTTACATCCAATTTCCATATTCTGAGGCAATTTTATTTATTGCTTCCATATTAATCCAGAGAATGTTACACTAAAATAGTAAAATTAATGTATTTTAGCAACGTTTATGGTAAAATCTATAAATTTACACCAATATTTGGGTATTTGATAAGTGTTATAACTCCTAACTAAAAAATTCGATTATATCGACAAAATGGGCCCTTTTTCACGTCGTTTCGAAATTGTCCAACTCAAAAACCGACCGAATAGTAAAAAAATTGACTCACCTAAAATAAATAAATAATCCTAGCTCCGCACTCCTCACACCTACCTAAAACAAAAAGTAGTTTCTAAACACAAAATCACACAGTTATAAATATAATCTACAATATAGATACACGCTTTTTTCTTCCAAAACAAAATTTTTTTGAGCTCGATCAGTATTTTCATATAGATTTAAACTAATATCTTGCCTAAATTGATCTTTTTATACTTTTAAGACTTTTAGGACCACACATTTCTTAATTAATACATAAAATTTCAGAGATAACAAGTTAACGAAATAAAAAGCATACTAAAACTGATTTTATACTATTCCATTTACTTACAATAAATTAAAAATCGAAAATTATGTTTTGTCAAACATTTAAAAACTCATTTGATAGATACAAGTTACGAAGGTTTTTTAATTTGTTGTTGTGATAAACATAAATATTTGAACATAAGATAAACAACAATATACTACATAACTGTTTTTTCAACTACTTATATTTATTTTAGTATAATTGAATATTACATAAAAATATCCAAAAATCGTCTTCATACATTTTTTCGATATTTACAACAATAACAGAGATATGACACATTATAAGAATTACAGGGGTTTGGAGCGGAGCACGGAGCTGGAGCACGAGCGGAGCACGGAGCTGGAGCACGGAGCAGTAGAGCAATGGATTTTTGCCCGGAGCAAATAATTTTGATTGCTCCACTGCTCCAGTTTATTATGTACAATTTTTAAAAAACTACTTGTTCTTTTTTTTTTCAACGTTTAAAGATTAATAATTTGTTTTTCGAACATTTATTTAACTTCACTTGTTTGTTAGGGTCAAATATTGTTATTTTTGACCAACCTACATATCCGATAAAATTAAAACTTTGTTTTTAAAAACTATTTTTAAACAAAAAGCTTTTTTTTAATGTTTTCAATATTTGGAGCATGGAGCGGAGCTGGAGAGGAGCTGGAGCAGGCATTTTGATGCCGGAGCGGAGCAATTAAAAAATTGGACTGCTCCAAACTCATGATTATAAATATAACAAAAATACACTTTTTTTTTATTAACTCAAAAACCAGAAATTTTTGAAAACGCTTCTGGGTTTGTCCCAAAAAAACTGCACATTTTTGGTAATTTAACCGTTTCTCTATCTTGAATATTAAGCGAGATATCCACGTAATCCCATCGAATTTGGACCACCCTGTATATTGCTTATAAATCACCATTTTTTTCTTGTCTGTAAAGTGGTTTTCTCTTGTAATAGCACATAATAGTTCTTTTATTCAAATGTTATTGCAATAAAAAAAAAAAAACACTGTGCAAATCAACAAACATTTATTTTTTAAACTCTTCTCAGCCGTGTATTTAAACGCCAGTAAACATGTTGTACGTTCGGGTCGATCTATGTTGCATGTTTTCGTAACCACGAATGCCTAATGGTTAAATCACGACACTAGACCAACTCATGCGTGCGTACGTACACAGATCGCTACTGCTCGCGTTTTGTATTTGGATTTTTCAGCCTTTACGGTAAACGCGCGTATGTTTTATGACAAGAGAAATTTTAAACATGTTATAAATTCCTCGACAATTTATGATATCTAAATAAAACCAATTCACTCGTTTATTTATCGTTACACGTTTTCGAGCGTTTGTGACAGGCCGGATTGCCACTGAAAAAGGTTGCGTCGTCGGATAGGCGACATTTGGAGCTAGATTTATTCATTAATCCTCTGCTAACAGATCTTCACCTTTGTGCTTCACCACATATTAATCAGTTTCACGCCCTCGAAAGTAAATAATTCATGGAGTCTGCTATTTACTTTAATTAAGAGGAAGAGATTGCACCGTTTATTAATTGCTGCATTTTGTCATATTCCGCTGAGTTAGACAACTGCCATAATAGTTGCGAAATTTATTTTTACCATTAATTATTGCAAACACTCCAATTAAAATAATAAATGTTGTGCAATACCATCACTCGAACACTAAAAGAAGTGAATGATTGTCGAAACTCTAGCATTAATTATAACATTGAAAACGGTTCGAAACTGAATTCTTTGTGGTCGTCAACGATATGAGCATATAATGAATTTTATAAATCGAAGCCAAAAACAAATCTCATACATCTCTCTGTTTACGTCGCTAGCAAAGAAGAAGATGTAAAAGAACGTAAAATAATCGACTGTCATGATCAGATATTGAACATGTATTATATATGAATTTATAAGCAATGCTGAGTCTGGTGAAACTCGCAAAATTACAAATTTAAAACAAAAATTATTGGATGCGTCAGTAGAATTATCATGAAAACTAAATTTCTTCTAAACATTAATAGATACAATTAAAAATTATGTGCTTCAAACGTATATCATCTTTCCCTCTATTTTATCTTGATTTTATTTGTTGCTAAAGTAGTTGTCTTCCGTGGTATATAATTGCTTTCAGATTTTAAAGAAATACTGTCTACTGTTTAGGTATTATGAAGAGAAATAAAAGCCCAAAACGCGATTTTATCAGGACTACTAACCGAAACGGAAAATTTCTTATTTAATATAAACCAATTAATTTAAACCCTAATAACGTTTATAACAATGCAATCTGGTCTTTGAGACCAATGACAAGTTTAATTCTAGCCTAAATTAATAATGTTCAAACTTAGTCTAAGGTTTACCCAATAGTAGTCCTTAGTTTGCTAAAATATAAGTACACTAATTATTAACGTGCTCACTACCGCACAGTCTCTGCTTTTAAACTTTTGCTTAAACTAACTCAAAAGGTTTAACTCTTTTAAGTCTTCTTACTAATCCTGTAGTGTGCAAGAGCTGGATCGCCACGACGTTTACATGTTGATGTAGCCTTTCTTCGTGGCTCTTGGCAAACTTCTTAATGGTATTGGTAACAGTCTTACAGTCCATGTTGAGGTCCCGACTTTTGCAGTACCAAGGTGCATCAGCGATGTTCCTTAGCGTTTTGTTCTGGAATATCTGGATGTTCTGAATGTTATGTACTCTGTTTGGTGCATCCCAATAGCTGTATCCCATATGTCCATACAGGCTTTAAAATGTGCTTGCAAAGCAAAAGTTTATTATGTAGGGACAGAGAGGAATTCCTAGCAATTAGCCAGTACCTTTTTTTATATTTGATACCTATTTATTCTCTTTTTTTCTTGACATGAGCCTTCTAGCGTAGCTTAGCGTCCAGTCCAGTCAAGTATTTTGCTGTGTTGGTATATAGAATTTGTTTTTTATTCAAGTTGATTGGTACATGTTCAATTCTCTTGTTGGTGAAATTGACATGTACTGACTTAGTTTCATTTAACTTTATACGCCATGTTTTTGTCCAGTTGTTGATCTGATTGGCAGCTGCTTGTAATTTCTCGGATGATTCTATATTGTTTCTTCCTACTGCTAAAATAGCCGTGTCGTCGGCAAAGGTCGCTATAGTATTGTTTTTAAACTTTAAAATATCACAACTGTATTAATAATTATAAACTAAGCTAAAAAGTCGACATTTTAAGTTTCGTTTTCACCCGGTATACGTTCGTTTTTACTGCGAGTGGGTTATGTTATTTTAGCAACGCAAAAGGAAAAGGTTGTTTCAAGTTTTCTGAACTTATAAAAGCTTGGCCTCCCGCGAGCACTAAAAAGATGTTATAACTGTCTTGAAAGAACACGAACTGCGAAAAATACCAAAGTCTAAGTTTTGGAATTGTTATAAGTTTATATGTCTCGCTGTTGATTTTAAAATTATAATTTCTGTTATTTTTTTTGTAATGGGAAAGAATAAAGTCGAAATATAATATGAAATATGTGTCACAGTTTTATTCTTTATAACTACTGTTTGTGTAAGCATTTAACTCAACTTCCTGCATTAAAAATCAACAATAAAAACTTTCTCCACGCCACATTCGATTTTAATATAGAAACTTTCGGCATGTTTTTAATTTCATAGACATGTTTAAGTAATATTTAGCAACATTTAAAAGTTACTTGGATGTAAAACATTTTTAGTAATATAATTTTTTATTTTAATAGAAATCGCAACTCGACTAGCATGCCGGATATATGCACTTTCACAAGCCTTCCAAATTTATAATTTACTTTGCGCAACCAAGATAAGCTTCACGCTATGTGGAATTCGTTCTTAGAGAATTAATCCTCTTGTCGAATTGCATTGTTGGAAAATAACTACACCTATAAAGTTTTGCCAGGAGGTAACAAACGTGTAATTAGTTTGAAACAGTTCAGACTGACAGCAGGGGATATTCCGTCACGCATGGTATAGTCTTGAATACCAATACGACGCTCAACAGGAACAAGAAATATGACAGTAGGACAAGACAGACCAAACTAAGATTAATAACTTTTTATTTTCTTGATAATACAGCGGAGATTTCATCGTGCCCTGTATTTGTCGAGGTAACGCAATACAACAATTTTTGCGTAGTGCTGTTAAATAAAAATCGTTTTATATATTTATTAGAGGAAGATTTAAATAATAGAATATAGCTGTAGCGACGAAATTTCACTTCGCCACTAATAAATGTTTGATAAGTAAGAAGGAGATATCAAAAGAAACGAAGACGCGAATTTTTAATGCAGTGTACGTACCCATTCTCACATACAGTTCAGAAACTTGGACACTGACAAAAACAAAGAATACAGACACAGGAACTGAGATTTATGAGAAGAATAAAGGGATGTAGACTGATCAATAAAATCAGTAACGAAAAAATTCGAAAAAACCCAGGAGTAACAGATATTAAGAAAAAAAGGGAGATGATTCAATTGAGGTGGCTTGGATATCTACTACGTATGCCGGAATGTAGGATGGAATAGAATGGAAAATGAAGATGGAGGGAAAAAGAAATAGAGGGACCAAGAATAAAATGGAAAAAAGAAGTGAGGCAGAGACTAGAAGAAAAAGGAGTCAGCTGGAAAGATGTGGCACAATTAGCTAACGATAGACATGAGTGGAGAAACTTAATACAGAAATACCTCGACATGGTAAGTTAGAAAAGGAACCGATTAAGAAGAATTAGAAGTATTTGCTGGATTTCCAAAAATAATACCTCGCTTCGGGATGTAATTTTCCTGCAATTATTTTGATGTAGTTGCCTTTTCTCTTTATAGCAGCTATTACAAAGATTGGTGTAGCTAACAAATGTATTGTAATCTACAATGACTGATACATATAACAGGGATATGCTCAAATCCTTGTTAATTGACTTTGCCTAATTAGCAAAAATACTATAAATCGATTACATGGATACAATGTTGCTTTAAGATTGTGACACATTATAACTTTATTTCTTAAGTAAATTCAAAGATTGACATAGGTACAAACAAAAATGTGATTGTTGTCTAAATTTTAAACAAATCGCCTTAAATTTTTTGTTAACAGTAAAAACAAATTGTTATATAAATGTTTAACATCTAATATTTAAAATATATATATATATATATATAATCTGTTACCCTTGTTACCCTAAGGTGTAGGGTATTTGTAATTATTCATGTTAAACTTATGTGAACGAATTTCGTCCATTCCTTTTTGTTCTTCGCCATTCTTGTTGCTTCTGTCCAATTCTTATTTCGATTCTTTAAAATTAATGCCACTTCATCGTTCCATGTCTTCCTCGGTCTCCCCTTTCCTCGTTTATTTCCATCCCTTGCCTCCCATATCCGTTTCACTTGTCTTCCTTCCCCCATTCTGTTGAGGTGTCCGAACCATCTCAGTTGGTTTCTCTCGATCACACTATGTATCGACTCCACCTCCAGTTCTTCTCTGATCTGTTCGTTTCTTATCCTGTCTCTACGTGTGACACCCTTTACTGCTCTTAAGTATTTCATCTGCATCGCTTGTAATCTACTTCTCTGCGACTGATTTAGTACCCAACTCTCACTTCCATACACCAGGGTTGGTATGAATACTGTTTTGTAAATAGTCATTTTTGTTTTCCTGCTTATTTCTCTTTTTCTTATTATCGATCTATTCATACTGTGATACAATTTAGCTGCACTGCTTATTCTTTCTTTTATCTCGTTTTCTATGTTACCTTCTCTCTCTATCCAAATTCCCAGATATTTATATTCTTCCACCTGTTCTATTTTTTCCTGATTCAGTTCTATGTTGAGTTGCTTTTGATCTTTACCTATCATCATAACCTTTGTTTTATTCGTGTTAATCTTTAATTTCTTTTTCTTTAATTCTTCTTCCCATACCAATAGGTTTTCTTGTAGGGCTTTTTCCGTTGGTGCACAATATTTAAAATAACTAAGAGATAAATGTAAATTTAAAATCGATGTTCGCAACCTGCAAACTTTGCCCCATTTTAACCCACTTTGCAGCTCTTGTAATAAGCGAAATCCGAAAGCAGCATTTGATTCAAGCGCATATTTTAATGAAGTTTACATATTTCATTTGCGAGCCTACGGATTTGAGTCAATAAAATTTATTTCAAAACATTATGCGAAATATATCTTAGAATCAAACCAGCCAACATCCTAAGTACAATGGAAAAATTTAAACAACCTAAAAGGACACATTTTTAACAATCATATGGAACTTTTTTGCAGGGAAATTTCTTGTATAGCTAGATTTCCCGTAGGAATAAATCACCGTTGATAATTCACCGCGCGGACAAAGAATTCTATGTGTTCAATTCATTATTTTGGTTAAACATGAATTTTTTAGTGTGTTCAGCGCATGGAATCATCAGAAAAACAGTAAAATTTTTGCAGCATGGAGTTTTATGTGAAATAATTATACTGCAGCTTAAAAATCTCCAGTCAAATCATACAGCACAACAGAATTTATTAGTCTAAAATTGTTTGATGTATACAATTTTTATAATACGAACTTTTTTCGTTAAACATCTGCATTACGTAAGATTATTATTACCTTTTATTTCTCCTCTATATCTTTCATAGGTTTTATCAGAAACAATACTAAGATACATCATTTCGTACAAACTTTATTCATTTCTGTGGCATTTCGTCAGTTATTATAAAACATACATATTTTAATAACTATCATTATTGATTTTGGCTTTTATTGTGTGTTGATGGGAAAATCAAAATTGTGCTGTAACCAAAAATAATCCATTTGCGTAAAAATCTGGGATTTATTATTGTTTTAAGGATTAAAAATTGCTTTTATTTTATTCCATTCAGACAGGCACTAGTCCGAACCATAGCCAAACATGTGATTAGTTGTGTAGTTTGAAAATATTCAGTAGAAATATAACAAGTGCATTGAAAATTATCGATAATTTTTGGTAAATATACCCGAATGCAAGTTGAGCTGAAAAAAACACGAGTGCACGAACTGCACAAGTGATTTTTTCTGATTCAACTGGCATGAGTGAAGATTTGTCAAAAATTATAGATTATTTGCAATGCAAGAGTTATATTTTGTCAGAAAATTTCCTTCACCTAACCTACCTGTCATATTAAATGTACGTTATGTCAAATTTTACAAGTACTGTCAGAGTGGTGCGTCAGGGGTGTTGTTTAATCTATGTTAAAGTAACTCTACTGGTCGCCGAAATTCGTCAAATAATTATCAAGACCAAAGTATTTAATTCCGGCTCCAAATTTATATTTTCGACCAATCACAAACTCAGATTTCTTAGAAACGACCAATAAACGCATAAAAATCTGTTAATCGCGAAAAGGATATTATCAGTGTATGATTATGTTTATTGGTCGTTTCTAGGAAATCTGAGTTTGTTATTGGTCGAAAGCGCAAATTTGACAGGAGGATCAACACCTGGCAGGGAAATGTAAAATTATTACCGTGTAATGTGTTATAATGCTCCTCCTATTGGTAGTCTCTAGAGTTGGTTGAATATTTCTCAATAATCTCCACAATGCAGTTGCAAGTTTGTACTTAAATTGCTGCTAATTAATCAAAATCATGTGAAAACGACTTCATAGGGACTGGTTATAACACTCAGTTTAAAAAACATGCTTAGAAATAGTGACTAGACTACAAAAATTGGTATTTAGAAATCTGAATGCTACTAATGCCATAAAATTCAAGAGCAAAATATATTTTCAATTCATCGCGTATAACTCAGTAACTTGGAGATATACATCTTTTTAAAATTACGTACATATTTTAGTGTCTTGAACGTGTATATTAACAGACATGTTTCGCATGACATTGATTTGTGTAGTTATTAAATTCACAAGCTTCATTTAACTTCTTCAAAACAGGGCGGAGTTCTTTGTATATTATTGCTTAAAGGATTCGTTATGTACAAAGTATAATAAAAAATATCATAAACAAATTGTGCCAAAATGATAATTGATAACATAAATATGATTTATTTTTATGCAAAAAGAATCCTAAATTATTACATCATTTATTAGATTTATTTAAATATTGCTATTATTTTTGACAATGGCTTATTGTTGTTTAGAAAAAAAGAACGGCGAATGCTTAGATCCGATGCAATTTTCAATACGTAAATCTCATTTCTCAGTTATTTTGTAATGGATACTAAAAGTATTGGAACGAAACCTAATGTTTCCGAAATATTTTTGCTTCAATTTATGCCAGAAATCACAGGAATAAATATGTATACCCCAATTAATAAGGTGCATACGTATTCCTAAAGTTAAACTAAATTTGTCAGAGTAATTTACACATTACTTACATAATACGTTTAACATTATACTACACGGTAATATATAGGAGTAATAGATAAGGTTTATTTTAACTATTCAGGTACCATTAACTTCATTTCATTTAAATAATATTAGTACAGTGTCCAATTATACAAGTTTAGTATGCATTGAAACTTTACCTACTGCTACGTGTTTTGTAGATAGAAATTTCTTATTAAATAACCATAGTGTTATTAAGAGACGATGCTGCTCAGCAGCTGCTCCAAGTACTGACCTCTGAGGGTAATAGTAAAAGGATTATTTACATAAATTAAAAAGTTTTAAGCTGTACGCGAGTATATGTTGTGTATCTTAGGCAGTAAAAAGAGCAGGACGATTACGGCTTTGAAAAAAAAAATGGTTGTTTGTTATTTAATTTAGAAGGAAAACATTCTGTATTATAATACTATGTAAACAAGATGTCTGTTAAACGCGTTCCGTAAATTTCGGTATAAACTCGGGAAAAAAACAACATTTTACCATGTATGTAATATATTTGGTGTCGAGATGAAATAGGTACACAAGAAGAAAGTACACTAGATAAAATTATACAGCAAAAATTGATACTTGTTTTATTTGTAACAATTAAAATATATATTTTTTTAATTTAAAATTTGCAATGCACCTAATCCTCTAGATTAATAAACATTTTAGCTTTAACCTAATTTGCTACGTTTTTTGGAGTCTGGATGCCGCCAATGGTCAATCCTAGTCACGATTACAATCTAATCACTACACTACTGTGACTACATAGCACTGTACTCTGCTTTTGTACACTTACACACAAGTTCAAAGGGTTTAATCCTTTTGAGCGTACCTACGCACTGGTTTTTGATTATCGAGAAGTTGGAGCACTTCAATGTTGGATTGTCTATGGACCCGCTCCTCGTGGCTTTTGGCAGATTTTTTAGTTTCTTCCTGGACAGATTCAACCTGGAGTTTCCGGTGTGACTCGCTGTTCCAAACATACCAAGGAGCATTTACTATGCTCCTTAATACACGGTTTTGGAATTTTTGAAGACAGCTGTAGTCGCTTTTTTTGGTACAGTTCCATAATTGTAGGCCATATGCCCAAAGGCTTGAGTATAGGAGCAGTTTATTTTGGATAGAAAGCTGGGAATTTCTTCCTATCATCCAATACATATCTCTATGATTTATCTTCAGCTGTTCCGTTTTCCTTTTGACGTGTTTCTTCCATTTTAACTTGACGTCTAAGTATAGGCCAAGATATTTAGCAGTCGTTTTGCAAGGGATTATATTATTATTTAGATACACTGTTAGGTTGTTTATTCTTTTGTTGGTGAAATGAACGTAAACAGATTTTTCTTCGTTAATTTTTATATGCCACTGTTTTTTTATCCATGCATATATTTAATTAATTGCGCTTTGGAGATTTTCTGTTGTTTCTTCTATGGTTGCTCCTGTAGTTAGAACTGCGGTGTCGTCAGCAAATGAGGCGAGTTTTACGTTTTGTGTTTCTGGAATGTCATGTGTATACAGCGGGTATACAATACCGGTCCAAGGACACTTTCTCGAGGTACACCTGCTCTTATAAACGCAAGTTCTGAGTAATCGTTTTCCATTTTGACCTTAAACGTTCGCTGAGATAGATATGACTCCAGGAGCTGACAATATTGAACAGGAAGCATTTTCTTTAATTTCATTGGTAATCCTTTATGCCAGACTTTGTCAAATGCTTTAGCAACATCGAGGAATGTTGCCGAACAAATTTTCTTTTCTTTTAAGGACTTTTCTATGTCAATTATTATTCGATGAACCTGGTCTACGGTGGAGTTTTTGTCACGAAATCCAAACTGATGTGGTGGAATAAGTGGTTTTCTCTCGATTATGATGTTCATTTTTTTTAAGAGCAGTTTTTCAAAAAGCTTTGATATTATCCGTAAAAGTGAAATTGGCCTACATGATGTAATCTCATCGATCGGTTTCCCCGGTTTTGGTAACATTATTACCAATTATTACAAAATGATAAACATTTTACCGACTTCTATTTATCCTTTGGCATTCAATATTTCACAATACTTTCTTCGATTCGATTAAAATATATTGGTATTTATTTATCTCATCAAATTAAACAATTCTTTGATATTCTTAAAGGAATTTAAGTGATTAGTGAGACGGGTATTGAATTATAGAAAGAAATAAATATAACGTGTAGCTCGCCGACCGGTTTTTGAATTTTTTTCAGGAATCATTTTATAGCTTGTGTTAAAATGTGTACCTAATTAACTTAGTGTGAAACTTAATCCGTGTGTAATTTCTTCCTTTTGTAATTAAATCATGTAATTATACGATATTACACTAAATTTGGTTTGTTTAACGATTTTAAATCTAATTTTAGGGGTGCTATTTGATTATTTTTTTTACTTGAAATAATTTATGTGTTCCATTCTACTTTGAGTTGCAAATGACTACAGCAAATAAACAAACGCTCGAACGTTTCAAATTCAAATGTGCATCATTATGTCACCGCAGTGCCTCGGCGATTATCGTTTGATGTAAACATACAGAGATGGGATTTTGCTAAAGGAACCACAAACACCTTTTTTACAACTTCCCTTGTTAAATTTTCCATAAACGTCAGCAGTTCAGGAAACAATTCAAAATGTTAAGCCCCTATTTACGTTTCATTCAACTTCCGCTGTTGTCATAAATAACTGTCAGATTTACCTGTGCGCTTATATTAGCAGTGATAAATATTTACATATTTCTGAATTGTGGAAATTTGCCGAATTAACTTTTCAGCACGCTGGAATGTAACGGAAAATATAAACGAGGCGTTTTAACGCTAATATCTAAATACAACAATGAAAACGCTGTAAATCAAACTTTGTAATCAGACTAATTCCACAACGACTTTATCGTTAACACGTTTTCATTTTTGTACAAGGCGAAATAAATAGTTACTTTTTATTAAAAATGTTATCAAAAATCATTTATTAACCGTATTTTTCCTATTGTAATACACAGTTTATTCGATCTGTCACGTTTGCCAATAACTCAATAAATAAGATACCCTCTTGGATATTTTCAAATGTGCTAAATGCAATTAATCCACTGTACAAATTCTATATTAAACAATAATGCTAAAGAAGTACATATATTCAATGTAAAGTACATACATTTACTATCAGATCGTTTGACTATTTGGCACTTTTAACAAGCGAAGCTTTCTCCTTGGGTGCAGTTTACATACTACTTCGTCAAAAAAGTCAATAGGGCAAATGTTTTTTTTTAAATATACAGGGTGGTCCACTTTTTTGTAGCACGACTAACAGTCGTTATAAAAGCTTATTTTAAAGCGAATATTTTATGTCAATATGGGTCCATAAACGCTTCACTTTAAAGGTGCAGGGTGTTGAAATTTTCAAAAAAGTATCGATAATTTTTAGGCGCTTCTCAACCAGTTAATACATTAAAACCGAATTAGGTATACTTGGTATACAGCACCACCTTACAGGTTACCACATTCGGTGAGAATGTCAAGCCCAACAAGCAACCAGTGGCGGAGTTGTGGGGGCTCAGTTTCAACACCCTCTATCTTTAAAATGAAGCGTTTTTGGACCCATGTTGATATGGAATATTCGCTTTAAAAAGAGTTTTTGTATCGACTGTTAAAGTGGACCACCCTGTATAACGTTCTTAAATTATGTGAGGCAGACCAATGTAAGAATGTAAGAAAATGTTTGTACAAGTAATACTTATTTATAATTATTATCTTATTAATAAATATTCACGTTTCAAGCAATGAAATGATATTTATATTTGTCAACCTTTTTTATCTAAATTGTCACAACCAATCGCTTAAATACTAGCAAATATCGGTGAATAAAAATGTAAATCTATATTTATAGTTCTTCTCAATTTTTTATTTGAACATAAATTGTAGCGCCAAAGTGTATAATGCGGTATTCTACAGAATTTCTAGGCATTCTGTGTAATGTTGAGTGAATTTTGACAAAGTGTGAAACAATAATCTTTTTTCTACGACCACTAATGTAAATGACTGTTACCGGACAGTCTGCAAAGTAAGTGGGTCCTTGCGCACGGTAAGCAAAAAGCACAGTTTTTATTTGAGAAATGATCAAAGTAGACTTACGTCAAACGTTTTCTGTATGCTTAGTAAGTGAGTTATAACGCAGGATAAGCAAAACGCATACTGGTCTGGAAATGTCAAAGTACGCTTACGTCAAAATTGACAAGACAACGTAATTACATGTGTATATTAACCAAAAAGCCGTTAAAACCGTAGGTATTATGTGATCGTAGAAAAAGTAAGCTAGATAACACGAGTTGTAAAGCAATTACGCACTCGTGAAAATACGCAACTTTTCTACTCATGCGTAACACGCTTCTTACAACTTTTGTTATGTAATATACTATAACTTGACCCCTATTTACTAGGCCAGCAACAAACGGCCAGGATAAAGGTTGTTGAAACCTTTTTTTTTTAATGCATGGCAAAAAATAAAGTATACCTACTCATACGATTAATATTAGTATTTTTATTTGTGATAATATAAAATGTTTCGATTCTTATTACATTTTTTTAATTATACACTCTACCTAAATTCGAAGGTTTATGAAATGCCTAGGTGTCTTATATAATGACTAGGTGATGCATCTAAGATTATTATTTCATACTTTGCCAAATTCCTCTCGGCATTCTGTAGATTAATTGAATTATACACTTTGCCCCTAACACATTACGATGCCTTTAAATATCTAAAATATCGTAACACAAACATAAATTATTGGATTCTATAGCAATGAAGAAAATTTTAGTAACGAATTTTAATGAAAAAATATTCTTTAGGCCTTAGGGTACCAGAATGTTTATAATACTTTTTCTGCATGGATGTGTTTGACGTTTACAAAATTCGATTCTCTGGCATGACTTAATTGATTATAAAAGTGGTCGCTGGAAGGAATAAATGTGTTTGTTTTCAAATTTTAAACGTCTTGGAAAAAAAACTGCATTTGTTTTGACTTAATTTCAATTTATTATATTATCTTCATTTCAAAATGTATGATGTAGATAGTAGGGTGAGCTTCAATTTTCATTGAAATATTTGATCACATATAACAGCGCTTTTTGAAATAAGTAAAGAAGTTGCGTGTTATATTAAACCTATATGTATATAATATTAGTTTATGAAACTCAACAGAATAACATTTTGTTTATTTTGTAAATTTAGAAATCAATAGTGATTCGTTTTTATTTGAAGCTTTATGGGTGGGAAGCTTAATTTTCATCTAGTTCTTCGTGTTTACTAAGTTTAAATTTAATACATACATTCAGGTAATAATATAATAAAATATAAACGTTTTTTATCGGTTCGCATGTCGTACAACAGTTCAAAACGACATAATTGCTAACTCTTATGTTTTATATGAAAAAGAATAAAATTACGCATTTTAAATATTCATTAAGAAATTAAATTGGTGAAAAAAACATTAAATTTACGCTATGATCCACAGAAAGAACTACAAAATGTTTGAGCTACTTGTATTTATACATAAAATTACAAAATTAGATAATTAATTAAGAAGACTATCTTATTTAATTAACAAATTGTCAGCTTTACATGGTTAGGAATTTTTTTGTTACAATTTTCAAGTTTTTTTCATGAATATCGATAGCACAGTTTTGATTTAATCCAGTTAACTAAAAGCTGGATACAACGTCAACCCGAAAAACGATCTAATCAATATCTATAGGTCCGCAGTATAGGAAGACGCTTTGTTATTTATTAATAACGCATCCCAAACCAGTTTTATTTTAGTTTGTTTTTTCGAAGGAATATTTTAAAATGAAATCGAAGAATGTGCCGAAAAAGATATTGAAATCTGTACAAACGCTGAAAGAATAAATCAAGTGTAGACATTTTGTGGTTTAGATAACTATTGTACAATAAGGATTTTAGTTGTTAAAATTTATTAACAAATTAGCAGATGCGACGTACATTTTACATTTGCTTTATTGTATCACACACATTCACAACTAGAATTAGTTTTTATTCCAAAATAAAAATACCGATAATTCATGTTTCAATTTTGAGCAGCACGCATTAGAAATAATAAGTAATAATATTTTTCTACAACCACTAATCTAATTCTCCTACCGTACAGCCTGCATGCATAGTAAGTAGGTTCTTACGCAAAGTAAGCAAAAAGCACAGTTTTTTAAAGAATTGATCAAAGTAGACTCACGTCAAACACTTCCTGCATGCTTAGTAAGTAAGTTATAACGCACGGTAAGCAAAACGCACGCTTGTCTAGAAATGTCAAAGTAGGCTTACGTCAAAATTGACAAGACAACGTAATTACATGTGTATATTAGCCAAAAAACCGTTAAAATCGTGTGTTTTATGTGATCGTAGAAAAAGTATGGTACATAACACGAGTTGTAAAACAATTACGCACTCGTGGAAATACGCAACTTTTTCACTCGTGCGTAATATGCTTCTTACAACTCTTGTTATGTAATAAACCATTATAATTGCAATTTAGTTTAGTAATTTTAAAATCTGTTCAACCACTTGTTTTGTATTGGATAGATTTTATTTTGTTTTCCTTCCTGAACAGATTCGACATGATCCAATTGACACTTAAAAACGCGAACAAGAGCAGGAAATTCAATCCGAACTAGGAGCGCAGGTCAATTATTGAAATGTAGTTGTTTATTGAGTTCGTTAGTTTGATGTAATAATTCGTTATTTCTGAAAATTGTGTTACTGAATACGATGAAGTTGCTTCTAACATCGAAACACGGTTTAATTAAAATATTTATTAATAACAGGCCGATATGATTTTTGTTGTTTTAAATTTGATTGGTGTTGTATACTAATTCGGTGGCGCAGATTACGAATTTGCTTTTAGTTTTTTGATATCACATCAAGTTTTCACACAAAAGAATTTTTTAATGAATTGGATCGGCTACGCCAGCTGTGCAGGTACGACGCGACGTCTAGTAGACCCGAGCATATTGGTCCGGTTTCCCGGTAATTGTAATAACCCTTTAAATATGTACGTAACCCGTCTGTTTTATACATCAGGTACAATTATGCGTATGGCAGGTATATACATATGTAATTCTACGTATTGGCCCCAAACTTTTAATTTTGCTGAAAAACTTGATGAGATAGTAAAAATCTGTGTGTGCCATTGAATTTAGAGGATGTTATTTATATAAGAACAGCAACTCTAATATAAATTATCCGAATAGTTTTTTGTTTAGATATTTTTGAAATTTAATTATGCGTTGTTTTTCTTTAAAAACTCAGTAATCTGTTTTCCATTTTGCTGAAAAACCTGAAGTGATCGCGAAAACCTGCGTGTTCCATTGAATTCAGAGCATGAAATGTATACAAGAACAATTATCAAAATTAAAACAACGTTCACAAAGTTCTAAAATGTCGGTCTGTGTAATTTATCATTCTGTATTAAAATAAACGTATTTTATTGGTTAAAATTGCAATCTTACATCATGGCAATATTTTAAAATTGTTGGCATAAAATCTCCATTGTTTTTTGTACACTCAATCGCGGTATACAGTCACACTAAACTCTGTAACTTGTGAAGTCTGCTACTCCTTCTAAATGCAATTTCTCTAAATGTAATATTCTGGAAATTATTACTTTATTTATGTCCCTTCAATTAGTTTCAGCTAAAATGTGACACTATTACAAAATAGCAATTGGAACCCCTCTGCGTCGTCACCTTTGACGGGCATTACAATGTTGCTATTAAACCCGAATTCATTACGATCCAATTAACGTCACCAAATCGTTATTGGATAACATTAAAATAGTTCGTTAAACGTTCTCTAATTCTCCAAATAACCGTTGACTACTCAACTTGACGCCTTGTCTTAATTAAATTAAATTCAATAGTAAAATAACTTTAAGAAGAGAAAAACTTTTCAGTTCCAAAGTTTATATTAAAATTATGAAGTTTACTAATTATGTTTATTTCGTGAAATTTACTAGGGTTTCTCGATTATTAATGCTGTTAATATTGATTTTCTTTAGTGGAAGGGCGTTCACTATATTTTCCACGTTTTTTTTTTTTGAGCTACGAAGCTACGACGTACGCAAAAATGTGTAGGTTTTGTGATGTTTTAAAAATACATTAAACATCTTGTTTTTTGTTCTTTTTAACAAATCTATTGTTTGTTTGATATAATTTTACGAGGAAGAGTAAGTAATTTGATATTATGGAATGCAAAGAATCTGTTAAATTGAAAAAAGTTTTGTGATCCCATTATTATATAACAGTCTAACGCTTTCCCTTTTCTAAATAAATGTCATGAAAAGTTTAAGTACGTACAATATTTTGTTTTTTGTAAATTGATATACCACATAACAAATATTACTAGTAGCTATGATACACATTCTTTGCCTAATACATTTATCACTCCTGCCTGTAATTCATTAAAAAAAAACAACGTATGTATTAGATTAACCAATTAATTATATTCTTATTTCTTAAATTCTTTAATACCCCCAGGTTAAGAGGCCCTTATCTAAACAAAATTTGAAGAAATATCAACAAACAAAAGCTACCCCTTCAATTCCTCGATAACATGATTTTACTGTTCAGCTGCAAAGCTTAAAGATTTTTACACAAACAGGCCATAACCTTGTGTGATTTGTAATCTCTTGAAACATCTGCATAATATTTAATCGACACTCACAATTTTATTATTTTGATAATCAAAATGCAAAGTTTCAAGAAAATTAATAGCTTTTCTTTAATTTATTCCAACAATTTTGACCAATTAAAATTTAAACATCGTTTTTAGGGCAATGTTGCTAGAATATTTCTTGCCGTAAGCTGTAATGTATGAGTCCCGTTTATTAAACTTTTTTCCTAGCGTATCAAAAACGCAAAGGTTTTCTACTGCTAATAACGCAGTTTTTATTTTTATTGAGACTTATTTGCATAGCACGCTAAAAAACTACTTTAAAAATTAATTAAAATTTATTTCATAAACAAAGTTATTACGAGTAAAGCTAAATGGAAAACTTGAAAAAATTTGCATTTTATTTATAAAGTTAAGCTCTTTTAAATTAAATTGTTAATCTGTAGTTTTTATGTTTATTAAATTTATGCGCACAAGAGTTTCTGGAATTTAACAAAACCTATACATATGATTTACACATGATTTAGAATTTTTATATTTGTGTATATTTTAGCGTAAAAATGTAGTTATTTATTAATCCTGTACAACCATTAGTGTTTTAGGTCATAAACAATTTAAAATCAATAAGTTAAATATCACCTTACGAACTTAACAAAAATAAGCAATTTTGTTAGGTAACCAGCAAGTGCATTTATTATTAATTTTCATAGCAAAGCAATGTCGATAATTTAAAGGTTGCTTTTTTCTTTGTTTAGTAAAGACAAATAATAGTATATTATATACCAAGGTAGAGAAGTCAACTATTATAGCCTGAGGGCTCAGATTAGATCACGAGGCGCGAAGCGCCGAGTGATGTAAGGGCCCGAAGGCTATAAGACTTCTCTACCGTGGTGTATATACTATTTTTTTCACTACTAGTAAGACAAACCCATTTATGTTATGCACGCACTTTCTAACCTAAAATATAAAAAGTTAAGTACCTATCTATTCTATAGAAATATTGAATCTGCGTGTTACTCATCTTGCTAAATCACTATTGTTATTAAAAAACATTGTTTTTAAGCGATGGTTTCATCTAAAATACTGACATTATTAAAACTTTTCTTTTTTACGTTGTGTCAATCGACCGTGTGGATATTGACAACCGTCATTTATTTCGGCGCGAAAGTCGTGTTATTTAAATACACCAAAGTTTTTAAAATTAAATTAATTTATTTAAACAACGTTTTAAATGCTAAAATACCAATAAAGAGAATTTCTCCATCATACTAAATCGTCCTATAATTTTTTTTTCTTTAAAACTACAACAGCATTATCAAAAAATATAAATTTGTTCATTATTCACCAGTGGTTAATAATGAAAAATTGTTTACCTGTAACCATGCATAGGTAGAGAAATTGAATTTCACGGCATTCTAATATACGTCATAATGCTACGCTATATTACTAGTAGTGAAAAAAAAATGTTTTAGCTGGCGTGAAATGCAGGGCGACAATAATTTACATGAGTTGTATGGGTAACTTTGTTATTATAAGAGGTACATAGTCGGTTAAATGAGCAAAGTTGGGACAGAATTTCAAGACGAATTTAGTACAATTTTATTATTTGACCTACATCTTTTTTAAATATTTTGAAACTACTAAAAACAGACGAAACTCTGTATATTACCAATTTATCAATATAAAATTATACTAACAAAAATATAAATAAATTCGTGTCCTTTGTACGTTGTTTGTGTAAAATCGGGGCTTATTTTTTTAAGAGTACGGGTGAACTAGTGTGCAAGTATTCAGTTGCTGCCTAGAGAGATGTTTTTGAATTTTTAATGTTGTGGATAACCAAGAAATATAATACCGTGGACAGATGGTATAGTTATGTATTATTATTTTTTATTGCATTGCCATGCGATTATTTTTTTTATCCACTGCAATGTTTAACTAAGTATTATAAATTAAATTAATACCGAACATTTTTATAAGTTATTAAGCTTCGTCTTAAGCTTTTATCAAAACCCTTAAAAGAATTCTTTAACAAGTTCTGTTAACTTTGAGCTGCAGCAAGAAATCAATTTTTCTTAATGGTTTTAATATCGCAGATTGATGAAGTTTATGCTTTGGTGGATTCATAATTTTTGCTGCGGTTGAATTGCGGCTCTGATAATGAATTTTGATTAAACGCCAGATATAATCGTTTTATAATAACGATACCGCATCGCTGTATTCCGTTAAAAGCATAAGGTTGAAGTTCACAAATTTCTTAATTAAGTAAAACGTTTATCGCCAATTTCTTTTTAATCGTCTTAGAAATCAAGAAATTTTATTAATTCCTTTGACAGCATTAAACCAGTCACGAAAATGTTTTGTTTATGGTATTACGAAATGAAAAATATATGGCAAATGTCATTTATTCTCCAATATCGAATCAATATTAAAATTTACTACACGCAAATTCTTTTTTTGTTAAATTAACAGTTTGGAAGACAGGATGTAAGTTACATAAAATTCGAAATAAAAGCTTAATTTTTACTACACCAAACAGGAATGTGATGCTGCCAAAATAAGCAGGAGAGACCAGGGATAAAAGTAATTTTTGTTTTTTGTTTTTATGTAATTTCTCATAGAGGATAACAAGTTTTTTTCATCCAAATTGATCTAATTATAGATTGGTCATTTGTCTTCCTTCCAAGATATTTATTTCATGTGTTTCGTAAAGCATATGTGAGAATTTTTTTCTGTAGTAAGACTTCCAACCTGGGGCTAAAGGTAACAATGATCTGGGCCATTTAAAAGGACAAAATAATTTACACAGCTCATAAGTAGTGGGCAAATATATTGGAGTAGTATTCATCAAGAAGATCAATAATTCGTTTTTTCAAACATTTATTTAACTCCACTTGTTTGTTAGGGTCAAATTTTGTTATTTTTGACCTTCCACATATACGATGAAATTAAAACTTTGTTTTTAAAAACAATTTTTTTAATCAAAAAACTTTTTTTTTTAATGTTAACAATATTTGGAGAATGAAGCGGAGCTGGAGCAGGCATTTTGATGCCGGAGCGGAGCTGGAGCGGAGCAATTGAAAAATTAGACAGCTCTAAACCCCTGCATATAACAAAAATTACGCACTGTTGCTGTTACGGAGGTTGTGTTACTTTCATTTTCGGTCTCCTCTACTAACTATATTGTACAAATTTTTTAACACGTCAAACAATTTCATTTATTTCATCTTGTGATATGCAAATAAAATCACTAAAACAACACTTAAGTATACTATATTGAATTAAAAGTAGTGCTTAGAGAGCATGCTAACAGTTTTGTTTAAATTGATGTGGTTATCGCCTAAGACCCTGCATAGAAATTGCTTTTATTTCTCTTCTGTGTAACAGACTTGCAAATTTGCTACCGTCGATTTGAATACGCTATACAAATTGGGTTGGTTATCTCGAATATTGTTACCTTATCGGTCCCTGACGACGAAGATTATTATTAGACTTGCTTAAACTTCCGTTTATCTTTACTTTTACTAGAAGAAATTAAAATTGTTGTCTATTGTTTTTTTAAATGATGATTGAGTGGCCTTGGAAATAAACCATTTTGGCCATATCAGTGTTGATATGATAATGAAATGAAAGGGAAAAGACAGGGTAACACATTTGTCGCCATGGGGTCCGTCATGGCTTTTTTTTTTAAACACACAAAACTGGACCAATCGGAAAACATGGGTTGACATACAAGGGAGAGAGAACATAGGAGAAAATTGTTGTCTATAAAAGTTAGGTACCTTGCAATAAGAATTGGCATGATTCAGGATAAAATTTGGCGTAATTATAACAGATTAACAACGAAGACCTATCACTTTTAGTTACAATGAGAATTGCTATAAAATAATGTAATATTGGAATACTTTACACATTTGAAACCAAACTAACAAATTTGAAACCGTTGATAAGAAACAGAGCAATACTTATACGCGTTATTAGGTTAACCAATGGCGAACAAAATTACGAAGAAACTGCGATTTCCATGTCACACGTGTATGAAGCAAAACAAATTGATATTTTATTACATTTACGTCACAAAAATCGGTATGGCCATAAAACGCTACCAACCATGGCATAAAAGCTGCTTTTTTTAATTGTAGAGAGAGATGCATTTCTTTTTTTTATAAATGGTCGAAAAACTGAAATTAGTAAGTATTACATCTTAAATTATGTCCAAACCAACTTTTTGACATAAGTTGGTTAACATAAACCACAAGAATATAATAATAATAATAGCTCTTAGCTAATTTTACATCATATTAATTCTGCTTATATTTATTTGTACATACTCTCTTAAACTATTACATCTTAACAATAGTTTTTACATATTCTACACATAATTTTTTTAAAATTTGATAATGATGTTGTTTGTTTAATTTCCACAGGTAATTCATTAAAAATCTTGAGCCTTTTGTAGTGCAAGGCGTTCTGTGTATTTGTTGTTATTAATTTCGGTAGTCTAAATTCGTCTTTGTTCCTAGTCTGGTATTCGTGAATATTAAAGTTTTGTATTAAATTTTTAGTCATGTAACGTGGGAAAAAATTATTTATTGCCTTGTATATTAAAAAAAGGCAATTAAACGCAATTTTTTGACGTATACTTAACCACTTTAAAGTATTTAACATTTCGCTAATTTAAGTGTATCTCGAGCATTTTAAAATAACACGCTGTTTCTGTAGTTTATGTATGTCGCCTTCGTTGCATAAGAACAAAATACTGGCGCAGTAATTGAATTGTGAAGCGACTAGTGACCTATATACTGTAATTTTTGCTGTAAGACTAAGTTTATTTATCAATCTACCCAGGAAATTAATTTTTTCGCTACGTTTTTTACAATGTAATCTACATTGCTGTTATATTTAAGTTTAATGTCTATCATAACACCAACATATTTAATTTGCGAAACACATTCAAGTTCTTAATTATCTATGTTAACTTAAATGCTTACATCATTGGCCTGTTTCCTTTTATCATAAATTTGGTTTTGTCTGTATTTTATTTTAATTTGTCAATTTTTACCATTCTGATACAACGTACAGGTTATTATTTACCTTATTAATAGCCGACTCTAGGTTGCTATCAGCTGTGATTAAAGTGTCATCTGCAAAGAGATTTACACTACAGTTTTTTATATTGTGTTTCAAATCATAAGAACAGCACAAAAAGTAAAGTACCTAACACTGAATCTTGTGGTACACCTAGTGTGTTGATAATTGTTTGTGTCTGAATTTATATTGTTAAATTTAGTGTTTTGATAGCGAGTTTCTAGATAACTTTCAAACCAACCTATTTCGATTCCTCGTATGCCATATTTTTCCAGTTTTTTAATCAGCCTATTTCTATCTCTGGTTTCAAATGCTCTTTTGAAGTCTAAAAATACCCCCACAATGCATTTGTTGTTTTCAATTTGCTGCTTCCAATCAGCTAGCACACTATTTGATGATGTTTCACATGAATGTTTGGCTGTAAAGCCGGATTGAGCATCTGATAGTATTTTGTTGTTTAGCCTCCAAAAATTTACAAAAATTAAGTTTAAAATTAGATTTATTTGTAAACGGCTATAAAACTGTATTTAATTACGCTCTTCACAAATCTATTGTTATGTTTTTATAATACAGCTTAACTTGTGTGCAACTATGCGTATTTAAAATTTTGTAATATTTGTTTGTACGGAACTGATTTAAAAAACAATTAACAGAAAACGTCCATATTTAAAGAAAACCCAACTCGACCAACTTTATTTTTATCTGTAAAACCGGCGACGTGCAATTAGCGAGCCGTTTTCAAAGAACGTTTACATTCTTAAATTTTTGTTTTATAATAAAACATTTGCATTATAATTAAAATTGTAAAAGTGAACCAAATCTTTTGTTTTCCATTATTATCTTTTATCTAGCTATAATTAAATTAGTTTTGTTATGATTAATTCGTATTTTTGTTCTCCCTTTTTGTAACTCGAAGAAACGGGTTTATAAAATGAGAAGAAAGATGTTTGCCGGTCAAGGTTTCGGAAAACTTTACGTTGAGAAATAATAGCATTTGCTCTAATTACAGAGCGAGGTTGTTGACAGGTAAAACAAAACGATGTAGTGCTATAAAGATGGATTGAAGAACACATTACTGTAATATACTGAAATAAGTTGTTGGACCTTTATTTTGTTTTTCCAACATTCTAGTAATTTAATTTTTAGAGTAAGAAACATATAGTACCTACAATATAACCTCTTAATATTTTTAACTTGCACACACCAATGGGTAAATACATTTATACGAATTTATTATGATGACGAGTACATAATAGGCTTTCAAAATTTTTGAATTTGTTGATTGGTTGCCATGGTAACGACATAAACTACAACGACCGACCTACCTGATTTATAGTGGTTGTTGTCCAAAACATTTTCTTCTATAATTTAAAAATGAAGGTAGAAGTAAAATACCATATGTGGATACATCAATGAATTCAGAAAAAAAATCTATTTGATTTTTAAATGGCAAAAATTGCGTCAATAAGAAAAAATAAAGTTGGTTGTCATAAAATAAAAACGTCACCATTCAATTCTGCTTAAAAATTTGCTTAAGCAATGTTTTTACACATTTGAAATATTTTATAATCCAAAGAAGTTATGGGCTATTTTCAAAAATCGTATTTGTTGGTTTTCCTAATTTTGTCGGATACCGTTTAAGATATATCCAATTTTTTTAACGGATTGTTAATGAGCACCAAATTTAGCAACTTTGCCAACCTTAAACCTTTACTTAAGCTATTATAATAAGCGAAATTCCCATGCTTAAACTCGAATTTCAAACACTCCGTATATATATTTTTATTCGAGATGATTATAAAAAAAAATTTATTAGCAGTTTTTACTAAAAGTGAAAACAATTATCAGTGTTTTCCTACAAAGTTTAATTTTTTTAAACATGAAACATTTTAAGTTCCTTCTATTACCTAAAAGTGTCATTTTATTTGAATTAATTTTTAGTTAAGCAACTATTTAGTTTCTTGTAAACTATGTTATTCTACTGATTATCGGTAATTGCTAAAAAAAAAAAAAATGTCCTTTATGATTTAAATATTTTTTTTTATATTACATGTTTTAATATTTTGTATCGTTGTATATCGAATTCGTAAAATGTATAGGATTAAATTTGCTGTTTTTGTTTTTTGTGAAAAATATTTGGTTTTTGGTTGTTCTTATATTCATTTTAACGTAATGATCTCCGACTAATTTTTTAAATTTTTGAGAGTAATTATTACATGCAAGCAAATCTCTTAATTTTATTATGATTAAAAATGCTGCTTAAACTATTACTTGAGACATTTTTCATCAATAACCGGTTATTGAGATTACTGTCCGATTTTTCAACCCCTAGCCACCTGTACAATCTTCTAGAAGAGTTTTACACATAATATAAAAATGTAACCAACATACGCTTGAAATAAAACAAAATATTTAAAATATAGCAACAGAAAAAGTCATTCACTGTTTAAGCATATACAGCTTTAGTATAAAACAACGGTTAGTTTAGTTGCAATTGTACGTAAATCTGTGAATTCTTTCGTCTGTCTTTTCAAAAAATTAAAATTATGACGCAGTTATCTAGTGTCACTATTTCAACAACGAACAGAGCTGGAGCTAATAAATTATTACAATTGTCACTGCTAGAACCACGGCAAAATCGGTGCGAGAATGTAGCTTTTGTTAAAAGTGTCTACTTTAGGAATTTTTTATTTAAAGTAGTGAATTAAAAGTTCGTTCACAAATAGGAAAGGATTCAGTTTGTACAGCAAAGTGTTTCATGGAACAGTTAATTTTTAATTAATTGTCTTTTATCATTAACACTTGCATTAAGAATAAGAAATGTAAAAAAATGCATAAATAAAATAAGCTTAGCTTAGATGAGATTTTCTGGCATCACATTAAATTGTTTGTTAAATCCGAATTTGGAGGAAGTGTTGTTGAGTCTACATTCTCTTCACCTTGTGGTAAAATCACAAGCATTAAGAGGAGGTACCGACTGAAAATCATCTCCAAAGAGGGGAGACGTAGGGAAGGGCATTTAGCTATTGTCAACGAAATTGGCACATATTCGACACTAAGTATGGTTTCGGATAAAATAAATAAGACGCTAACTATGGAGAAAACTTTTGGAATCAAAATTCCAACACGGAACCAATGGGTGCGTCAAACAATAGAGTTAAATGGCCTACTCTGGTATACAAACGAGTCAAAAACGCAGTATGGCACATGTAGTGGAATATGGGGAGCAACTCAACTAGACAAGGCACATCTGTAAGCCTTGGACAGTATGCAACCAAGCCGAAGTGTACACTTTGCACCTATGTACAAAAACATTACAAAAAAGAGACTTTAGTAATAAAAGAATCTTCATAATGTCCAACAGCCAAGCAGTGTTAAAAGCTCTTGGTTCATTGAAAGTAAACTCGGGATTTGTCCTGAACTGCATCCGGGCACATAACGTGCTAGTCAAAAAAAACACCCTTAAAGAAAATCCTGGAGTTTTTCAAAAACACGACTCATTTATCCCTTTCAATACGACTTTTGGCCAATGAAGTGAATTATGTGTCTATAAAAATGTGTTGCTGTGGCTTAAAAATATATGTATACAAAGTTTAAAATTTTTAGCTTTTCCTTTTTTTGATAGAAGGGCTTAGGATACATATGTCCCAGCAGTATAGCACGCTTGGGATAAATTTGTCCCAGCAGTAACTTATGAAGACACCCATGTGTACAAAAGTTGACTGAGAGGAGCCAGATGTATTCCTGATACAAATTAAAGTGATCCACGTGTAGCGTGAGTTCAGAACTACTAACAAATCCGATCCCAGGATGTTAACACAATGCAGAATTTTTCAAACATCCTTTTGGACGTATGTATCCCCGCAGTATTGAAAGGGTTAAGGGGCTATCACCAAAGAGTACAATAGACCAATAGGTCGCAGTACAGGAACCCGAAAGGGGACCACCTCCGCGGTAATTATAATCATAATCAGATTTAAAATGTTTTATTAGTCGTTTTATTCATGCTAGCAATTGTTGCTAAGAGACGCAATATTATATACTCCTAATATTTTTACCAACTTTAAATGACGAATATGTCACTATTTATGTTTATATTGAAGCACTAATCTTATTTAGCTGGTTGTATTAAATCTCGAATGCAGTTTTATTAAAAATCTAATATATATTACAAAACGCTTTCGATATTGGAGCACACATTTTTATGAGGTATTTATAAAGGTAATGTCTTAAACTTAAGATTGAGCCATTCGTTTACGAGCTGTCGTCTTGGGTTGCTGACACGTCTCATTTAAAGCCGCGAGAGATGGATTATCCGTAATAAAGTTGGGCGTGCGCGTGACGCCGAAGCAATAAAACAAAGGATTTTGATCCAGTATTTACACCTTCGCCACCTCTTACGGACTCAGATATATATAGTGGTTTATAGAATCATATTAGTTTCCAGAAGTTTCTAAACTAGGTTAAATTAATGATATTGCAGTGAGAAAAGCCAGATAAATGTGTACTGGCTTCTGTTCAAGGAAATAAAAGGATTTGTAGCTGCAGCACACAGGACCGGATTTATGCTCTTAAATAGTAATTCTTAAATGTTTAAAGATATATTTGAGAAAATTTCCTTCACGTGTCAAATTTGCGTTTTTAACCAATCACTAATCGTTAATCTTTCAGAGACTACCAATAGGAGCATTATTACACGGTAATAATTTTACATTCTTCTGTTAAACGTTAATCTTCCTGTCAAATTTGCGTTTTCAACCAATTACAAACTCAGTATTCCTAGAAACGACCAATAAACATAATCATAATGACGCCGGCGCCGCTTGAGCTAGGTTTTTGGTTTACACTTTACAGCATAGTAAAGCGAGCTAAGTAAATGTTTAAGTAAATATGTTTTATGCATATGTACTGTGCATCAAAGCAGTTGCACAATTGTCCATTAAAATATAAGCGCTAAGCACTGTACCGGTTCTATGGAGCTTCTGCTGAAATTAATTCTTGCACAATATATATAAATGGAGAACATTTGTTGCTAATTAGTACATTAATTAGGGTATTCACTGAAAGTCCTTGTGTAACAATCTAGGTGAAAATTCAAAGCTCTACAAGTAAGACGTATTTTACAGATTGAGTTTTGAAGTTCTTCAGCTTGGTTTCAACAGAAGTTACTCGCTTTCTCCAGTCTTGCGATAAATTAGTAACGTATCGTATAGCTTCTGTCACCGCCACGTTATGTAATTAAACCACTTTTTACTTTTGTTACATAAAATACGTTTTTAAAAAGTTATTTGATACCAAAGACGTATTGTACTTCTCGTATAACCCGTCTTATATAATCTGTGTAAAAAGTAATTCATAACGAATAAGAAACTTTCATTAAGAATACCATATTAGTACATCTAATTTCAGGATATATTTTTAATGAGACATATATAAATAGGAAGTTGGGGGTAACATTTTTATGGGTATGGTGTGAGGATGAAGATGTGTTGAATATTTACATAACGACGCTTGCATAATTAATTGTATATTACATAACAACAGTTGTAAGAAGCGGCGAGTGCATATTTCCATGAGTGCGTATTTACACGAGTGCGTAATTGCTTTACAACTCGTGTTATGTACCTTACTTTTTCTACGATCACAAAATAAATGCGATTTTAACGGCTTTTTGGCCAATATACATGTAATTACGTTGCCTTGTCAATTTTGACGAAAGTGTACTTTGACATTTCTAGACAAGTGAGCGTTTTGCTTACCGTGCGTTATACACTTACTAGGCATGCAGAAAGGGTTTGACGTGAGTCTACTTTGATCATTTCTTTAAAAAAACTGTGCTTTTTGGTTACCGTGCGTAAGGACCCACTTACTATCCTTGCAGGCTGTACGGTAAGAGTGATTTAGTGGTCGTAGAAAAATATATTTATAAACTATATTTAAAACCAAGACAATCGCCAGATAAGCAATGCTTTAAATGTTTGTATTTGTAACCAGTAGTATGAAGAACGTATGAAAATTAATAAACGTGTGTTAATGTTCTCTATTTAAAAAAAAAGCATTACATGTGCATAGCTTAACAAAAATATAAAACTTCAGCTAATAACCTTACAGCAGCTTTACATGTGCGATGTGAATTTAACGTTCATTTCTCTTATAAACGGACAAGATTTATCGCGTTGTATATATTTGCTATTATAAGATTTAGGTGTCGGTTGTACAACCAAAATTGGATATAGTTACATAAGAAATTAAATGCTAACGTTGCGAATGTTTTTAGCAAAACGTAGCAACTATAAACAAGGCGTTTTAAATTTGTTATAAATTGTTGCATTAACTAGTTTCTTGATTACTGGCCATATTTTAATATGCGGCCATAGTACTGACTTTTTTTTTCTGATTTCATGCAACTGTTAACAGTTTTTTTTTATACAAACATACAAATGAGCAAAATAATTAAAAACCTTTAACTTTACCTATAAGTAAATCACCTTAGACATTTTAGAAATTATTGCTTTAAGTTGATTGCTTGGAATGTATGAAAATTTATTCAACCCCCACCTGCTATTTTGTCATTTCCTGTAATCAGAATGCAATTCAAGTACGTTTTTAAAAGTAAATGGAAAGACGGTAACTACATAAAAGACTTCCTCGCAAAGAAAAAGTGAACAAGAAAATCTGAACAGTATTGTTTATTTAAAAAAAAATCGATGCCTTCAGTAAAGTTACTTTTAGAAAAGCTAGAGAAAAAATTACCAATCTCGCTTATTCGAATAAGAAACTGTGGAACATAAAACATTGCTACAATTATTTTAAACAGTTAACAATACTTGTTTACGTGCATAAATAATTGTACCTGTAAATTTATTTTCTTGCATAAAATGGTGTTCTTCTTTTTTTTATCTGATTTATTTTACTTCGGTATATTTCCGCTGCCATGACCAATCACAGAAGTGGAGGGGGGAACAAGGAGGAGGTGGATAAGGGTAGAGGAAACCACCTAAAACCCCTACAGGCGGCCTCTGGATTCGAACTCACGACCTTCCGAGTTCTCGCTAGTTTGCTTACCAAGCATCCACTGAGCTCGGTCGTGTTCTTTTTAAAAATCAGTAAAGTTTCAGTCTTACAATTAAAATAAAAATTAGTACAAAAAAACTTTTTTACAGCGTCAAAACTAGTTATCATGTTTACTTAAGAAGTTTAGTTTTTAGCAATATACTCAGGCAAAATTGGTTAAATTTTCAAACAGCATTTCATTTGTAAATTTACCCAACTTCACCAATTTAACCAACTGTATGGCAACACAGTTATCTTCGTAACGCGCTAGAATCTAGTTACGTTATGTAGCTAGCGCACGACAAATTACTTACTAAAACAATTAGCATTTGCTGATTTTATGTACCAAAAACTATGTTCCTCATTATATTCCGAAAATTCAAGCACGGAAAATTATTATACAGTAAATGTAGCAGTTCATGGTGCACACAATGCTTATTTTATTCCGAAAAAGTAACTTTCTTAAAGAACATGCGAACAAACAGCTAATTTAGTTGCGTTTAGCTAAAACACAGATAGAAACGTGTCTTTGGCAAAGTACATACACGTTAAAGGGCAGGGCACCTTTAAATTTACCTCTACTTTTATATCCTCATTCGAGTTCAAGTGCTGAGTTACGACCACAGTTTAAATTGTGTAGCTTTTTGCAAGCCTTATATTTTAACAGTTTTTGTTGTAAAAAAAAAATAATTGCTTTAATTTAAATTTCAAGATAAGTGGTGTGTTTTAAGGTTGCTTTTTGTATACGTCCAATTCAAATGTTGCCTGGTAATGTAATACATATTTACATTGTATCACCATTTAGTCAACAAATACGTTTACCTATACAATACTACAAAACATTTAATCTTAATTTAGTTTAGTATAATATTTGCATGTTTTAAAATTTCCTATTTCAACTCAGTTATGCTAATCAACAAAAAATGCAAAGACACTCATGTGTGCCAGATAAAATACAAAATTAAACGACTCTTGAGATTATCAGTACTTCAGAGATTAATTCATTAAAAGTTAAGTCCTTCTTATGACAAAAGTTTGTAAAACTGAGTTAGTTTATCATGAAATACTAGACCTTTGGGATATATAATAATATTTTAATACGATATAGTGTGAGTGTGTTCGCACTTATAGTGCAAAATAGAAACTGTAGCACATTGCACATTATTGTTTTTAAACTCCTGATCAGGTTTTCTTGAATGTTTTAAAGTGAATTAGGTGCTAAAAATTTATTTATCATTAATAATAATTCAAATGGAATGGATTTGTGTTATCAGATAAACATGCAGAGAATAATTTTATAATTTTAAATTCACTTTTCAATTAAATATTGTACTGCTAAGGATAAACAATTATTTTCACCTAACATTTAGGACGAACAACGGATTTGTCACTTTGATCCAACTTAACATAGTTCGCAATCATAGATATACCTTAAATTTTATACTTAAGACGATTCGCCTACGAAAAACTAAACCCTTATAAGTTAAATATCATATCTACATATTTAATTTTTCTGTCATTGCTTTGTATCAAAATTCGTGCCGTGATGAAAAAAATAGTATTTTTTTGTTTCAAGTATTACTTATAAAAAAGTTTCAGACCAATAACAAGGAAGTATTACACAATATAAAATACTTAATTGGTACCTAATATAAAATAAATATTACTGATTTTAAAACGTATTAGAAGCTGTTACCATGGTATTCCGGAATTACAAAAACAAATGCGTTTTGGATGTAGGAAAGAACTTAAAAATAAACTTTTTTTACATTAATTTTATCGAGAATGAGATTTATTTTACATAAATATTGCGATTCCTTTGCGTCGTCCCAAAATAATTCATTTTCTTGTCCGATCTTAGAAAAAACTATTGAGAGACTTCTTGGAATGTTACTTATATCGCGTCATTATATTGATATTCCTTTGCCTATTTTATATTCTACATGCATTGCCTGCTCCTGAATGCCGTTTTGACAAATTGTTTCCACTAAAAGCCCCATGTAAGGTATTGATATATCATAGTTTCACTTGCCTACCTTAAAATGAAACTAGTTGAAACATTCAATACATCGCAGGATGTATCACTTAATTTTGGTGTTAATAAGAAAACAAACAAAAAGCAATAATAATCCACTAATAAAGAATCTCTCTGCAAATTAAACAAGTGAACAGGATACAAATAATTGGATGATCTAATTCTTCTGTTTCATGTTAGTTTCATCAAAGTTTAAAGAAAATGTTCACTTATGTCTCATGTTGGAATTGTATCAATCAGATTTGTGTGTGGAAAAATGTAATTAATTATTTAATACAGATAGAAATTGCTAGAAACTAACAATAAAAAATGCATTTAATTATGCTAAAATATAGCGTGCAACATGCAAATTAAACATGCTTTAAAGATATTAATATTAAATTTAGATTAAAAATTAAATATTGATAGCGCATTTATTCACTTTAGTCTATCTATAACATTACTTAATTTATTTCCCACTGGACTTAAAATTCTACTGCAGATATTAAAAGGTAATTTGTCTTGGTTTAAAAATACTAGCAATATGTTTTAATGACAATACTAGCTCCAATAATCAAGTAGGTACTATATATTTCAAAAACGCGTTTTATTACTATAAATACTGTTTAAATATTTGTTGTATAATAGTTCTTAAATTGGCTTTTGTTTTGTTTCGCGTTTGTTTTCATACAGGTCAGGGAGAAATAAAGTCTCTACAGGAATTTTCTTGTTAGAGACGCATTCCGGTAGATTTGCTTTGTAAGTTTTCACAATAATAATTAATGTTAGGGTCAAAAGATCTACAGCCTTATTCAAAAAGTCTGCAACAACTTAAAAGATTATGATTAGTTTCAATTCTATTTGTCGATTACCATCAATAATTACATCACGTTTATTGTTAATAATCGTCACTATTTATCATTCATTGTGAATATTTATTTAAAAAAAACTATTTTCATTTATAAACACAATTATTGTAAAAATTAATAGTGGTGTCACTTATGTTTTTTATTTGAATATTTTCAATTTGCTCGTGTGTTTATAAAAAGCCTATTTCTATTTCGAACTAGTTAATCATTTTCATGTGGCATAAACAATAAAAATATTACGACTATGTCATATTTTATTGGTATTATACAGTAGTATGCGAATTAATCATAACATTTCATTTCACTGGGTTTTAAAACAAATTCCTCAATAAAATGTATTCTAAAATCGCTCGTCATTATTGAGGAATGTTTCAAAATTATATTGCTTTAAATCCATTCTCTGCAATATTGCAAACCTTGGAATTACATCACTGGATTAAATAAATCCCACTAATGAATCAAAGTTAAATGAATCTGCTGCTCTCTAAACCCATTTCATAACGGTATTATCCTTCGAGCTTTCTGGTTTTTGTTTTAAATTTTGAATTTTACTTCCGTTTTTGCTTTTAAATGTTTTTGCATAAATTTTTTTATGCTTATATAATTTCGAGGGTTCATAATTACATGATAGTTGTAAATTTGTTTAAATCAGGCTTCAAAGAAGTGAACCTATTTAAGAAAACAACTAAAAAAGTCTGAAAAACATTGTTAATTGCTCATAGCCCCAATAAATACACCCAACTATTAACGATAAAGGCTGGACAGTATATTTATGTAAGAAATATAGCACAGCTATGCATAATATACAGGGTGAGTCACGACGGACGCGTCGGAGTTTTATGGCGAAACGGTTTTTATTTTCCAATTTCTGTCGCTGTTAGATTATGTAAGTCAATAAGGGCTACATTTTAAAAATATTTTCAAACATACAGGGTGCTCCAAAAAAGAGTGGCATATCAAAGTTATACTTTTTCTAATGGAACACTCTGTATATTTTTACATTTTTGGATTCCTCTTTAAATTTAATTCAAAAAATGTACAAGGTCATATGGGTCTAAAGTCAACCGTTCTCGTGAAAATTGCATTTTCATGAAAATACAGTATTTTCAAAAATTTTCAACATTTAAAAACTTTGAGAAGTCTGAAGAAATTCGCTTGGAGATAAGATTGACAATAGATTATGTAACACTTTGCACCACCTACATTTTTAAAATATTATACAGGGCGTTTTTTACGCTTGGTCAAACTTGTGAAACTTTAAACATCGATAACTCATTTTTTTTAAATACAACACCCTATATTTTTTTACACACAACATTAAAACTGTTTTATACCTAAAATTGATATTTTCCGAGATATCGCGATTTTATTGTTAATTATTAGGGCAAAGTAATATTTTCGAGTAGGCTATGAAGGTAATTTGAAACAATTGAAAGAAAGAACAAGAAAGGTTTAGTTTTATCTTTTGCCTACGCATTTTTGACATTTTTTTATAATGAAGAGCAATCTCACGTTTAAATCGAGATTTCTCAAAATTATTTATGCATTTATTTATTGGACCAGTATGATGATTACTAAATCCTATAAACCATTTTTTTGTATGTTTATAATACGACACTCGGTTTTATCAAAATGTCTTTGCTTAAATTCTGGTTCCACGCATTTCCAAACATTGTGTTTTATACAGTGTGCACAATGTTTAATGTAAGTAAGTGTTTATGGTGTGTTAACTAAAATATAAATACACAGAAAATATTTCAAATTGAGACCGTAGTAACTTTAATTGAACATTAATAAAAATATTTCTAGTGATAACTAAAATGTATGTAATAATAATTCAAAAACTTTTGAGACAATCACTCCTAATATGTTGCGTAATGTAAAACGTTCACTTGAAAAGAGGATCACAATGTGTATTCAAGAGGATGGTCGTCATGTTGAACATTTATTGTAATCGGTTGTTAAATTTTGTTTTTGAATTATTATTACATACATTTTAGTAATCACTAGAAATATTTGTATTAATGTTCAATTAAAGTTACTACGGTCTCAATTTGAAATATTTTCTGTGTATTTATATTTTAGTTAACACACCATAAACACTTACTTACATTAAACATTGTGCACACTGTATAAAACACAATGTTTGGAAATGCGTGGAACCAGAATTTAAGCAAAGACATTTTGATAAATCCGAGTGTCGTATTATAAACATACAAAAAAATGGTTTATAGGATTTAGTAATCATCATACTGGTCCAATAAATAAATGCATAAATAATTTTGAGAAATCTCGATTTAAACGTGAGATTGCTCTTCATTATAAAAAAATGTCAAAAATGCGTAAACAAAAGATAAAACTAAACCTTTCTTGTTCTTTCTTTCATTGTTTCAAATTACCTTCATAGCCTACTCGAAAATATTACTTTGCCCTAATAATTAACAATAAAATCGCGATATCTCGGAAAATATCAATTTTAGGTATAAAACAGTATTAATGTTTTCGAAAGAGAATTAAATTTTCTATAAGACGGTGTAAAAAAATATAGGGTGTTGTATTTAAAAAAAATGAGTTATCGATGTTTAAAGTTTCACAAGTTTGACCAAGCGTAAAAAACGCCCTGTATAATATTTTAAAAATGTAGGTGGTGCAAAGTGTTACATAATCTATTGTCAATCTTATCTCCAAGCAAATTTCGTCAGACTTCTCAAAGTTTTTAAATGTTGAAATTTTTTGAAAATACTGTATTATCATGAAAATGAAATTTTCACGAGAACGGTTGACTTTAGACCCATATGACCTTGTACATTTTTTGAATTAAATTTAAAAAGGAATCCAAAAATGTAAAAATATACAGAGTGTTTCATTAGAAAAAGTATAACTTTGATATGCCACTCTTTTTTGGAGCACCCTGTATGTTTGAAAATATTTTTAAAATGTAGCCCTTATTGACTTACATAATCTAACAGCGACAGAAATTGGAAAATAAAAACCGTTTCGCCATAAAACTCCGACGCGTCCGTCGTGACTCACCCTGTATAATATATTGAAGTAGTTAATCGATTAAAAAGACAAGTGAATAATTTTGGTGCACATTTGTGCCGTAAAATTTTTATTAACAGGGCTATGTGTACGATTATGGCAGCTGCATTGACTTGATTTCGGTATGATTAATATAAAAAGTAACAGTTTTCTATACAAAACAGTAATGTAGGCCTTTTCTCTATGGCAGAGGTTCTAAACAACGGGTCCATGGACCCCCAAGGAGTGTATTTTATGCATAAATAAAGTTTTTGTGAAATGTCTAATAGCCGAAGCCGTTTTTGTCAATTTTAGCAAAAGGCGCTCAAGCGTCGGTACCTACCAATTTTGCAATATATACCGCATGTATGGATGAAAACATTAATATCGTAAGACAGATGTTCTATACCAGGGGTCCATGGACCTCTAAGGGAAACGTGAAGCTTTTATCGGGGGTATGTGCGAAATACAACGCCCGGAAAAATTTATTTGTGGAAAGCATTAATCAACAATTTTCGCACTAAATATTTTTTTGACCGTATATTCTATGCATTAAAAAAATTCTTATGAAACAGATCATTGACCAGGGGTACATGACGCTTCACGGTTGAGCCAAGGGGTACATTGGTGGAAACTTGTTTAGAACCGCTGCCCTATGGCGTTTGATCCACTTCATTAACAAATAATTTTTCATTTAAAAAGTAAAATGACAGGAAATAACTAATGGGTAGTTCACACGGTGACATTTAATGTCGCGACATCAAATTTGACCGTATGACCTACCCTAATACTTTAAAGCAGCGTTTCTCAACCGGGGTTACCGAAACCCCATGCGAGATATATTAAAGAATAGGCAACTATTTATGTGAATGTATTTTGGAGGCATTTTTGTGATTAATTTTATACTCTTAATTCTACCAAACACGTAAGACATTCTTGGGAAGTATAATAAAGTCTTCAGCCTGTTTTAGAGGTATAATAATCATAAAAAACATATATAAAAGAGAAAGAAAAATGTTACTAATGATAAATAATACTTCTAATTTTTATGTTGGAATTCCCCGAAGATTCCCCAAGGGTAAAGGGTTGAAAAACGCTGCTTTCAAGTAATTAGTCTTTATTATTTAGTTTGTGTGAACATTATTTTGACTCACAGTATTAAAGGAACAAAAATTTAAGATAATGTTGAAAAATTAGCAGCGAGCGTAAGGCAGAGGATTAATAATATGATATAATTATATTTTTCTACGATCACTAATGTAGATGACTCCTAAGTGGGTCCTTACGCACGGTAAGCAAAAAGCGCAGCCTTTTAAAGAAGTGATCAAAGTAGACTCACGTCAAACACTTCCTGCATGCCTAGTAAGTGAGTTATAACGCACGGTAAGCAAAACGCACACTTGTCTAGAAATATCAAAGTAGGCTTACATCAAAATTGACAAGACAACGTAATTACATGTGTATTTGAGCCAAAAAGCCGTTAAATCGTAGGTATTATGTGATCGTAGAAAAAGTAAGCTACATAACACGAGTTGTAATGCAATTACGCACTTGTTCGTGATATGCTTCTTTGCTTCTTACAACTCTTGTTACGTAATATATTATTTTAACCTTGAAAATAATTCTTACAAAATTCTTCTAACGATTTTTAATTGAATAATTTTATTATTTCTCTGAACATTATAATTTTCTGTTTTCAAAATATTTTTATCAAGAAAAACGGTTTAGAAATCGTCCACGTTGTTTAATAAAATGTTATAATTATCAGCGAATATTTTATTTATCTTTTTGTTATGAAATAAACTGATAACTACGAAACAGTATTTTATTGTACTGTTATAGTGCTAATATTAATCTTACAATGAAATCATTGAACCACGTAAATGCAGTGACATACTGGAACATTGTTAGTTATTGAACGACAACTTTTTTATTACCAAAGTTGATTGAAAATAAAAATACTAAGAATTACTTTAGTCGGAAACTCTAGACTATTAATCATGAACTTCTTTCTGTTTTTACGATCTTTCGCTGACAACACACAGTTGATACTGTATGAGTTGGTGACCGTTTTAGTTACATTTCAGCTACAAGCGATTCAAACTCTGCAATAAAAGAACAAACTCATTTATTTTAGGTTCACTAAAAACTTTGAGTTTTATTTGCCGCCATCGACAACAGATTATATATTACCACGTTACAAAACGAGCATTGTAGTCCAAAATGCCTTCAAATAACTTATTAGACAACCTAACGTTTGCTTTCCGGCAACATTTTGACAATTTTTAAAAATTTTACTTGAAATTAACTTTTATCATTTGGTTTTAATTTCACATTTTTTACTTTTAATTAAAACAAAAAAGAATTATTTACGAAAATTTCTTTTAACTGTCAAATTTGCGTTTTCAACCAATCACTCATCTTAAATCTTGTAGAGAATACCAATAGGAGCATTATTACATGGTAATAATTTTACATTACCCTGTCAGATGTTGATCCTCCTGTCAAATTTGCGTTTTCGACCAATAACAAACTCAGATTTCCTAGAAACGACCAATAAATATACACTGATAATATCCTTTTCGCAATTAACAGATTTTTATGCGTTTATTGGTCGTTTCTAAGAAATCTGAGTTTGTGATTGGTCGAAAATATAAATTTGGAGAGGGAATTAAATATTTTGGTCTTGATAATTTTTTGACGAATTTCGGCGACCAGCAGCGTTACTTTAATATAAATTAAACCACACCTTTTACGCACCACTCACTGACAGTACTTGTAAAATTTGACATAACGTACATTTAATTTTACAGGTAGGTTAGGTGAAGGAAATTTTCTGACAAAATATTATTCGTGCATTGCAAATAATCTATAATTTTTGACAAATCTTCACTTATGCAAGTTGAATCAAAAAAATCACTCGTGCACTTCGTACACACGTATTTTTTTTCAGCTTAAGTTGCACTCGAGAATATTTAACAAAAATTTTCAATGCAATTGTTATATTACAGATAGTTTTTACCTAATGTCAAATAGCTAGTTCTAAAGTTTCAGAATTTATCAATAGCAGAAATATGAAACTGTTGTCAGTGAGTATAAATTAGCTTTATATTATTCACGCTCTATAATCGAATTAATAAGCCCATTTTAACATCACGCCGAAACAAAATACGAACAACACAGTTGTATTGTTCTTTTAACTTATTATCGTTAACAGGAAAATGACAGGGCTGACTGACAGCATCCGATGGAATCATAACATATTCCTCCCTTGTCATTTATATTTAATATGGGTGACATAAAATATTGTTCTAGGATAAGCATATGTCATACAGACTTCCATACATAGGCGCTGTACATATACAGGGTTATTAAGGATATATGCCACACAATAAAATAAATTTTGAGAAAAAGCTAAAAATAATAAGACATTGGGTGGTCCAGATAGAAGGGCCACTATTGGAATCTCGTAAACGGTAACAGCTAAATGAAGTTTAAATTAGACAAATCGTTCCCCTTTCTGAGACCTATTCAGTGATGATTTAATGTTTCAAAAAAGTTCCACGGCACGCTGTATGTATATTAAACAAACATCAAGGGTTTTTTTTTTAAATCGTTAATAACTCGGTTATACTTGGTACAAAAATATTTTTGGGGAAAAAGTTGTAGATTTTTTTACAACCTGTAAAATAAAAACCTTCATTTGTTTCAATGTTCCTCATGCCATTCGAATGTCTCGTCAAGGAGGGTGTCTGAAGGCTTTGCCTTTTAAGTATAATCAACAGAAAAAATCGCATTCTGTCGGATCTAGCAATTTCACGGGCTATGAGATGCGATTTGAAAACAAATGTCGTATACGTTCTATCGATTGTCGTGCGGTAAGGCTGATCGCCCCATCTTGTTATAACCATGTGTCGTTGTTGATCTCTGTGTTCTCGGTAAAACGCGCTCGATGGCCAGCCTCGTCAAAAAATTTACCAATGATCAAAGAACTTAAAAGGAAGTATTCGACGCTAAGCGTCTCAAATTCCCGTGGACATGTTGCTCTATGAGAAGACGGTTCCGACAAAGATATGAAAAACGTTTCATATTTACATTAAAAATACATCTTTTGAGAAAGAGATAAGTTATATACAGATTTAAAAAAGCTGGTTTCCTTGGGTTACTCTTGATAAAATTAGGAAATGCTTGTTTTGATTTAGTAGTATGACTAGCCTTTGCTTCATAAATTGTTTCTTTACACAAAGTCAAGTAAACTTAGATCTCACGACAATGTAACAGTCGACAGATATAACTGTCTTAAGACAGTCCACTAGCTTAGAGAAACAAACTGTGATTATATCCTGGTCATTCACATGCGGCACGTACTAATTAATGGCCAATTTATAAAGCCAAAATTTTGCAAAGACCCTCTTTAGTGGTCAAATGTATTAATTTTCAACGAATGGCGCTGCAACACGTAATGCTATTATCGTATCTAACTTCTTAGAAACAGCTTACGCGTAGGATAGATCGAATCTCAGTTATTCGGCGACCACTGCGTTTTGAATCTATTACGCTATCGAATTTTATGCCCTCATTATAAGTGAGAACTTGCGTTAGATTACAAATAAAAGGTTTTAAACACTTAATTTAATATCACCAGTTTGAAAACATCATCGTGGAAAAAACTTTTATTAAGAATAAACGGTTCCGTTGGGATTTTTTCATGACACAAAAAAGTTATGAATTACCCGTTGTATTTTTAATGTGCATCACATTTTGTGTTTACAGGACCCGTTGGGTACGAGTGCGCAGCGCGAGTAGTACAAATGTCAATTTATTCCATTTTGAAAAGCAATAACGAGTGTTGTGAATAAAAATTTGAGCAAATCGATTGTTCACCTCCAAAGAATATAACCGGCTTGGTTATGATCGCAACGGAGCCACTTAGAGACATGGGACTTGCACCAAACGAAAGATAATTTTTGCGCAAGGAGAATTCCATGCATTTCCAAATAAATCGCATTAGCCAACAGTCGAATTACCCGTTGTATTTTTAATGAGCATCACATTTCGTATTTAAAGGACCCGTTGGGTACGATAGCGCAGCGCGAGTAGTACGAATATCGATTTATTTCATTTTGAAAAGCAATAAAGAGTGCTGTAAATACAAATTTTAGCCAATTGATTGTTCACCTCCAAAGAATGACCGGCTTAGTTATAATCGCAATGGAGGCACTTGGAGACATGGGACTTGCACCAAACGAAAGATAATTTTTTGCGCAAAGAGAATTTTACGCGTAAGGCGAGAAGAACCCCCGAAGGAGCTACAGAATCGCTAGAGACAAATACAAAACGACCTGTTAATCCTTAATACATCAACAAATTAATGGATGTGTTAAACTTGAAAATCAGATAAAAAATTTAATGTTTACAAAATTGGAGCTAGTAAAGTTTATTGATTTTCAGCACCTACTGAACGTTGTTAACGTGAAATTCATGACGCTATACTATTAGCTTTAATACGGTAGGCGACGGTGTTTACGACCTGTTGGCTTTTGTAGTGCAAAGTGAAAATTTAAAAATTTGAAAGGAATTTTTGTTCAGAGTATTAATTTTCTCTCGTTTTTTTGCGCCAATAAATATCGTCTCCTCCTAGGTAGGTTTAGGAAGTTTAAAATTAAGATTTGTTTTACATGACAATTAACTGTTTCATAAGCAACAAAATTAAGAACTTAAATTGAATAAAGAGGACCATGGTCTTCCGCAAGGAGCAACTTTCTGCGCGACACCTAGACTTGGGTTTTGGACGGCATTTACACCGATTTCTCGAACTTTTCTATACAGGGCGATTGATTGAGACCGGGACTTAAAAATATATGAAAAATGAAAAAAGGTATGGATCTGAAATTTTGGTGATGAACATAATGGCATCTGATCTGTTTAGTACAACTTAAGATCACTAAAACTCGTTTTTTTCAAATACAATGCCCAAACTTTTTTTAAATTTTCTAATGCAAAAAATTACATTCTGCATCAATATGTATTGGCGTTTCCTATCTGCAACCATTTTCGAGTTATTAAAAATTTTTGATAAAGTTCAGAGAAATTGCAAAATTTTTAAATAGTAAGCCTTGGAAATGACAACAAATGCCAATATAAATAACCGTCAACCACTTTTATCGCGTTTATCTGTAGTGTTCATGAAAATGCAAAATAAAGAGTATTCAAACACGGATATTTTGAATTGATTTTACATTCATGAACAATATCGGAAGATTATTGAAACTGCGAACGAATAGTTGTGCATTTCTAATGTAGCTTGCACAGCATAGTATGTTCAACCCAAGTCTTGCGCTGCCAATCGAATTGACCGCTGAGGATGGTCATTAAAATATCCCAGGATGTAAACTTCGTTAGTTTCATTATTTGTCACACGCTTAGGTCGAATACTATGATAGCAGAATTCACCCTTCTAAATTGCAAAAAAATTGATTCTATTCATTGAAATTTCTGTCTGGTCATTGCCGTCAAATGAGGATACCTCTCACTGAACACACGGCAAGTTTTTTTCAATAATCTTGTGACATTCTTCATGAATATAAAATCAACAAAACAACTCATCACCATGGCAACCAGCTACTTTCCGGCCTAGGTCGGTAAAGAGTTGTTGTTACCTTGGCAACCAGTTACTTTCTAGCCTAGACCAGTAAAGAAGTTTTTTCAGACTAAAATTTGATAGGTAACAAGTAATTTTCTGGCCGAACGCAAAAAAATAATATTACAAACATTTGTTACACTTTGATTTCGTTCAAATAAATTTTGCATATTTTTGTTGATGTATTAATAAATTCATACAAATATGCTGATTATACGTATTTTAACATATTGTTGGTAATATTTTACCTTTAACAACAAAATAATAAACAATTGCTTCGTGAAATCAACATTGGATAGTAAATAAAATCACCAAACATAATAATAAATGCTTGCTTTTTAGAAAATTGACGTAGTTCAAATTTCATGCATTTCCAAATAAATCGCATTAGCCAAACTGGACCTTCAATTCTATTCGGTGTCGGTTTATTGATACAGTTCGTTTGTTGATCCTTTAATTAGAAGGTATTTTGTTGAGAATCGGTAAATTGAAAACAATTCCAATTCCGTAGTTTGATTCGTAAATATTCGTTTAAAAATTAAGTAGGTACATTAATAAAAATAAGAGGAGAAAACTTAACGGTACATACGAAGCTCAATGTTGTACAGAAATTTAATATCATAGCTCCCAGAAATCCGGTATAGATAAGAACCCATAAATAATTTCATAAAATTAGTGAAACGCGATAATAAAGAATATTGGGAGGGGCAACGTGGTAAGATTTAAAGCTTCTGACTAATTATTTTTGTAAAGAAGGTTCGAATAACCAGGCTGTGACTTCATTATGTTCGTAATATATAAGACACCACCCGCTCGCTTGGCTGGTTCAATATTTCCAACACGTATATTTTTTAAATTTATTAAAAAATGGGGTACTATAATTCTTCTCCGACGCTATTGGAAGCTGTGACGGTTTATATTGTGCACATCTGTTTTGAAGGCGAAAATGTCACAAGCTTCTTTTTATGCGTGTAAGTTAAAGCTTACTTTAGGCATTTACATTATACGCTATAAATTTCAAAGGATATTCGCATCCTTTTACTATTTAGTACAACAAACTCGAATATAAATAATACACATAAGAAATGAGCAGGTCATTTATGCCGTGTTTATATATTTTACTATTTTAAAAGTAGCTCATCGGAACAACATGCAAACTCCGGTTTTGGCTTTGTTATTATTAGTCTTTGCGAATAAGTTCGTGCATATATCAAATGAATTTACTTACAAGTTTACACTCGGTGGCGGGTCAAGCGAGTATCGGATCTAGCGGCCCCAGGCTCGGAAGGGGTCCAAGCTTTAGAAATAAAATTAATCATTAGATAAAGAAACGAAGCTAACTACTGCTTAGTTGATGATAATAAATGTGAGTGCAAAATTTAAATATACAGTGTGTCCAAAAGGAATGGAATTTGAATAATTTGAGAGTATTTTTTGCGATTTCCTAAAAAAGTTGCTTAAGTAAGGGTACTTAAGTTTTGCATCATTGAAAAGAGAAAAAAATTATCTATCAAATGAGCATAATATAGGGGTACCTTGTCTTTAAAAAAATTCAATTGTTTTTTATTGCGCTTTTGTTATTCAAAAAATAATAATTTAATTTTGTCTTATGGTGGAAAACTAAGTACCAAACAACTTTTATTTAAAACATTTTTCCCTAAAGTGGATATTTACTGAGATATATATAGCATATTCCATTCCTTTTAGACACACTGTATATTCATACGTGCAGAACTTCTAATGGTGTGTAAAATCTGTTCTTAGAGAGCACTGCACCTGTCTGAAAGAAGTAGTTTGAAATTTCTACTCCGACAGGCACTGCAAGTGGCATGTACTTCAAACAAAGATCAAGATATATAAAAATGCTTTTACATTGTAGGCAACGTTTTAATAAAATATAAAATCAGATTGTACCAAATAATAGTAATCAGTTTGTTATGTGCTCAAATTCAAAAAATGTCTATGACAAAAATTGTAATGGTATTTCACAACATATTTTAATTTAGTTGAATTATTTTGTATTTTCTTTACAAGAATTGCTTCTATACATATTAAAGAAGCCTTCTCATATTACTTTATATAATATAAAATAACTGCAAGATACGTATCATACAGCAATGTCATTTTCCCAAACACGACCTTTTCCGTGTCATATTCACATTTCATAATCATACTTCTTTCTGTTTCCAAGCGAACATAAAAAGACGTTACACCATCAAATTAAACATGTGTCAGTGCGCCTGTGTGGCCATATTCGTATACCGAACCTTTCTCTACAAAAGCATAATAAAAATATTAAATTATGAATCACAAATCTATAAACGTTACTTCAATTGTTACGCAACAGAATAAAATCACAGTGACTTGTAGGGGTTGGTTGATGGTAAATTTATACACACGAAAATCAATAAAAGATGTACAGAATTTGAAACTTAATTATTTTACCCAAAATTTGTAAAGAAACTTTCGTAATATGAACGTTAGAATGACTTAATTAATGTCACTAAGGTCATCCCTTTGTAGAATTTTTGCAAACCTCCAAAAATCGTGTTTTAAAATATTGCTTGTTAAGCTTTCTTTACGTTTTATCAGACGTAATTCAATTTTGGTACGGCTCGTTTTTCAGTTCGTAAGATTAATTCGTTATTACTATCTCTTTTACTCAAATAACAGATGTAGAGAGAGTCTGCGGTGTTAGGTTTTCCAAATCCCCGATATTCTGGAACCTTTCGCAATCGAAAACTGGAAATCGAATTTCTCGGAAATTCTCAAAAATTTCTGATAGTATCTTTTTTAGTAAATATTTGTAGAACACCAGTAATAACTACTATAACTTAATAGAAATACATAGAGTATAATTTTGCATAGACATTAATTTTTTTCAATATTGCTTCAATTCTTCGATAAATTACAAACTTACATTTTTTTAAGTGAAACCCATAGTTGGCTATCTTTGTTTTTCCTCTTTTTGTAACATAAAGTTTAATGTATTTATGTTAATGTTCAGGCTCAAAACAAATAAAATTCATCAAAAAGCTAGGGGGTGAATTTAAACAATTTTGAAACAAAAAAAAGTTTGTATTTTACAGTGCGAGAAAAATTCTACAACTTTTTTCCCCAAAAATATTTGTGTACCATCAAGTGTAACCGTGTTATAAACGATTTTTAAAAAAATGTACATTTTATTTTCTGTTTATTATCTAGTGTGCCATGGACCTTTTTTAAAACATTAAAGCATCACTGAATAGGTATCACAAGGGAGGGTCACGAAACTAAAGGTTTTGCAGAGTTATACGAGCCACTGGCCAATTCTTTGGAAAAATAGGGGGAAGACTGTAAAGTTGAATAATAAAAGTAATTTTTGCAATCGCGTTGGCCATGAAAGCGTAAGAGATAAAATCGAAATTCTTCTATTTACCAATGCACGCATCCTTTGCAAGTAAAATGTTGCAAAGTTTTTAAAAAACCTTTAACGGAAGAAAAACGCGAATAACGAGGCCCTTGTAAAAATGATTTTCCCTATGTTAAACGCCTATGCAAGTCGAGTAGATTTAGTTATACAACTTCTCATATCATAGCGCTCTTGCAGGGGTTTTGACGTTTTTCTCCGAAACCGTTTGAGATTTTTCCAAAAGTTTGCACCATTTTATTTGCAAAGGATGCGCAAATTGGTAAATAGAAAAAGTTCGATTTGATCTCAACACTGTTTCATGGCCATGAAACCGTCAGAGAAAAATTTCTTTCATTATTCAACTTTTCAATTTTTTCCCCAATTTTTCCGTAGGAAATGGCCAGTGGCACGTATAACTCTACAAAACATTTAGTTGATGTTCTTGATGTAATAAACACAGTGTTGATCAGATTCTAGCGACAACATATCGTGACCTTTTCTGGTCAGAAAGGGAACAATTTGTCTAATTTAAACTTCTTTGTAGCTCTTACCGTTTACGATATCCTAACAGTGGCCCTTCTATGTCAACCACCCTATTTGCAATATAATAATAATAGAGCTATTGAATAATTCGTTTTGGCTAGGACCCTGTATAATTTTTGGTTCAGTTTGAAACCACGATTTAAATTGAAAGAAATGTACCTACAGTCCTCCCAAAAAAGTATATAAATATATTTTTGCACCAATGCATTGCAATGTAGGTCAAAAATCATTTTATCCCTTTGATTCAACTCAGTATCAAATTGAAATTACTGGAATAAAAGGGTGTATGTAAAATCATTTTTGTGAAGTAATAAACTTGTGGATGTTCCTTAGACATGTTTGTGCGATGTAAGAAAATTATGGCCCAAATGTGTATTTAAAGACAAATACAGCCCAATTTGCATGTTGAATGTGTCTTAGTTAAGTAAGGTGTAATCATCGAATCCCCGAAGGACTAAAACATAATTTAGGGCGTGAAGTTTGTCGCGAAAGGATATGTGAGTAAACACTCACGAAATTCCATTGTTAGTTCCTGTTTATTCGCTCGGGACCTCTAATGTCGTGTGGGGTTGGCCTAGTGCATTCCCACAGGCTATGCTTAGATCCCTCAATTTATGAAGCCTGTACTGCCACATCATTGTTTTAGACACGCTTTGTTACACTTTATAACAATAAGCTATGGTATTTATATTAACTTGTTAGTAAATACAGAACATGTTCTAACAAAATTTAACAAAATGTCGAAGGGCCGAATGTTTTGCTATTAGTGTCATATTGGACAGTAGTTGAATGTGTAACAGGCATTGACGCAGCTAGCATTTAATTTATTTAACAGTGTTGTGAACATATAAGAAACATAAATTATTTACTGTTGAACTGCGTGGTTAGGTCTGGAATAAACTAACAGCACATGGCTCGTTATTTGCATAATTGTACACGCACGTGTGTTATAGAAATTTAAATCATTTAAGTGGTAACCACTAAATCAATGAAATAACAATTTTTCAATATATTTGTACCTGACAGTTTTCCTTAAAAAAATATCAGTCCAAAACCGTATTTATAAGGAGCTAATTATTTATTTTACCAATGTTTAAAAAGCAATTAAAGCTAAACTCGACTTTAGTAAATCACGCGACTTTTACAACGAACTTATTAACATTTCCTGGAATATGAATACACAGGGTGGAATATACAGGGTGGTGCAAATTCGATGGGATTGCGTGGGTATCTCGCTTAATAGTCAAGATAGATAAACGGCTTCAAAAATATTCTATTATTTCCGGTTTGCGAGTTATTGAATGAAAAGTGTTTTTGCATCATATTAATAATGTGTCACATCTTCGTTATTGTTTCGTAATACGGTTATAAGAAAAATAATCATGAAGTTTTAAACCACTTACTAAACGCTTTAGAGCAGAACGTATGCTCTCTAATTACAAACAGTGTGTAAGTGTGTATGTTAACCGTCTATTTGGCGAAATTACTGTTCCTTATTAGGAAGTGTTTACTAAGATAATCGTGTGTTGCTGATCTAATTTGCTAAGAGCTCTGCAAATATCCTTGACCGTAATGCACTAAAACATATTCTCTATGTCATAATTAGTTCTGAACCACGTTATTTGCACACTATTCAGGTTTACTACGCTACACATTATTTCATATTTACTTATCCTTCCCATATAACACCGCAGAATTGTCCCCATCCTCCTTAAAATTAAGTATGGGGTTGTTTCATGAATTACTACGTAAATGAACTTCGTAAATTGTCTTCCGATAAATTCGTGAGGCTTATAAACTAATTATCCTCACAATATAATACGGACTACCTCAATAAAAATTAACGGCACGGAAATTAACAGCCTTTTGCAGGTTTTGCTTGTTACACGTTTTACTGAATGATTAATTTACTGCTCAATATAGGCCGGAGTGTGGTTCAATTATTATTTATTTTAATAAAACATGCATTTGTAATACTTTTACAGTGTTAACTTGTTAACACATGATTGTTGCTCGTGAAAATGATAATTTATTTCGAACACAAAAGCAAGAAAACACGAAAATGCACTTTACAAGGCTTTAAATATAAATTAGTTTTAACTGTTTAAAAATTAGTGTCTCCAGCAATGCAAAATTGCTTTGAAACGGGGTAATGTATTTCCTCTTTTTATTCAAAAAGCATTGTACATCAGTTAAGGACAGTAATTCTTTTTCGAGTTATTACGAAATTGACACTATTTCTTGCTTTTTGTTACTTAACTTCAATGCTCTATACAAAAGGGAAGTTTAAAAGTTCATGTTTATTGCTTCTTGCTAGGTACTTACTTAATTTTACCAAAAAAGTGAACTTTTTAGTTTAACTTGACCTAGGCTGTGGAAAGTTGCAGCGGTGATTATGATCCCTAAATTAGGGAAACCTTCCCATCAAACATGAGGAAAGTATAACAAACCTTATATCATTGAAGCGAGAAAAATAACCTTTATAAAGCCACAACCATGACTTCCATTTAAAAAATACAAGTTCGTGTTTAACTCGGAAATCGAGAGTGCTATGAACATTTCGTTAACATATTTCAAATCTACGCAGACACATCTATAAAAGCCAATTTTATTTTTGTTCTAACTCATATGGTTACGGAATTATTCAAGTTTGAAAAAATCGACCTTTTCCAGTTTTTTCAAAATATTTCAAAAAGTTGAAAACGTAGGTCAAATTTGAAAATGGCATCGGATTTTTCTTTAAATTCTGCACAAATTTGCTAATTGAAACATTTCTCTATCTTTAATATTAACGGGGTTACTTATACAACAGGTTAGAAAAATGGGGACGCAGTATAAAAAAACACAAAAATGTTTTATTTTGGTTCTAAAAATTCGATTTATCCAAAAATTAGCGAAGGCATACTATACCTTTGTGAGACACCTTGTATACACTTAAAACGTTGTCGACTTGGTAACTTTGTTTAAGTTAGTGATTTTAAGTAAATGTAATATGATAGACAAATATTATTATGCGCTTACTATTGATACTCGAATTTTATTTATTTGTTTATCCTTTTTGTCGTTTTGCCTTAGCATATCGAAGGCTTTCGTGCAAAGTCGACCCTGACTTATTTTTATGCAATTAAAATTATGTCAGCATTCCTAATTAATGTAATTGACGACTACTTTCCGGCTAATGGGTTGTTAAAATAGGAAAATATGTAGTAACACAAATAATTTTTTTACCTTTAAATAACACGTTCACCAATGTATAAATAACCCAATGAAAGGAGCAATTTGTATTGACGGTGCGTTGTCCGTTAGTGGGAAACTTTAATAATAAATCACCTATCAACCTGTCAGTTCGGTATCACTTTTGAAATTATCCATCATTTGCTTGTCGTTGTGTTACGTGTTTTATAATATCAGCCACAAATATATCGCTGTAGGTACGATTAACACTCATATAATTTAATTTTCATTAATTATTAGGCCGCAGAGCAGTGATAAATACAGCACATAAATATATACGTTCAGTGCTATTACCCTCTGTAAAATGTTTATTGAATAATATCTGAATAAAGTTTGTATTTAACCACCCAACTTTCTAAACATTCTTGGTAATTGTTTTCAAGTAAAAACTTTTTGTTACAAATTATACGTTGAGCATATTAATTCATATCGATTTTAAAAGGGAAGTCCGTAAATGAAAACATTGGTTAGTTTGCTGTAAAGAGTATCGACTGAAAATCACCTACAAAGAGAAGAGACGTAGAGAAGGGCACTTAGCTATTCTCAGCGAAATCGACACGCATGCGACACTAAGTATGATTTCGGATAGAATAAACAGGTCGCTAGCCATTGAGAAAGCCTTTGGAATCATAATTCCAACACGGGACCAATGGGAGCGTCTAGAAATAGAGCTAAATGGCCTGATCTGGTAAACGGACGGGTCAAAAACGCAAAATGTCACAGGATGCGAAAACACTATTAGAAAGAGATTTAAATAATAAAAGAATCTTTATAGTGTCCGACAACCAAACAGCCTTAAAACCTCTTGGCTCGTCGGAAGTAAACTCAGGACTTGTTCTGAACTGCATCCGGGCACTCAACATGCTAGGAAGCAGGAATAATGTTAAACTGGTATGGTGCCCAGGGCACACCAATATACCAAGGAACGAGAAGGCAGATCGCCTAGCCAACATTGGCAGTGAGACACCTTTCGTCGGACCAGAACCCGCAGTTTGTACATCCTATGAAACAGCCAAGCGGTGTATTAATGAGATATTAATACAAGGACATAATGCTAATTGGAAAAAATGTGCAGGACAAGCCCATTCTAAAGCTATCCTGTCTCTGGTCTCTAAAGAAAAGGCAGAAAAAATACTCAGGATGAATAGAGTTAACATCAGAGCAGCCACAGGACTCGTCACAGGACACTGTGGGCTGAACAAACACTTCTACCTAATAGGGCTCTCAGAGACCGATATATGCAGAGGATGTGATGAAGAAGAAAAACTCCTCTTCACGTTATATGCCATTGTGAAGGATTCACACACTATCTGGGCATGGAAAAGCAAACCAAGAAGAGTTAAGAAAAACACCCTTAAAGAAATTCCCGGGGTTTTTCAAAAACACAGGACTTCTTTAAGGTGCTATTACCAGAGGGCACAATAGACCAACAGGACGCAGTACAGGAACCCGAAAGAGTTATAGTACAAATGACCACAATCAACTTTTATTCGAAACTTTTTAAAAAGTTTTACCAAGAACCGAGCTATCGAATATTTCGTCTTGTTTGGGACACTCTATATACTATATCTGCGACAAAAAAACGTTTATTCGTAACAGTGATTTGTTAGATATAAGTCTTTTGCTAGTCAATCTAATGATTTGAAATTTGAATAATGTATGATTATCAATGAAATACAAACTTCCATAAAAGACAAAAGATGCATTTTATGCATAGCTTTCATCATTTTGGTACATTAAGTCTAGTATGTGCTAATAAATAATTAAAATGCTGATCTACAACTATTGTTTAACAGTATATTACATAACAAGAGTTGTAAGAAGCATATTACGCACGAGTGGAAAAGTTATTTCCACGAGTGCGTAATAATTGCTTTACAACTCGTGTTATTTAGCTTACTTTTTCTACGAACATATAATACATACGATTTTAACGACTTTTTGGCTAATAATTATTCATTATGATTTTTTACTGTTGAAATTGGGCATAAATGTTTCCTTGCCTTTAAAATTCAATCATTTTGTTGTAATGATTATTAGTCTGTATATCTGTCGCAGCTCTTTTTTTTTACAAAATAAAAGCTTAAGTTTTACGATTACTTTCCATTTTATTAGCATAACAGACCATTAGTTGTGGTAACGAATATTTTATACCAGACCGTCATAAAATATCTGCTAGATATATACAGAGCCCTATAAATCAACCTCCATAGTTCTATGCGATTTGATAGTTAGTTGAGCATTTGTTAATAAATCTGCATTTAGAAGTAGGCTAGACGGAATAAAATTAACATTATTATGAGAAGGCGGCTAGCAGCTGGTCGCCAACCGACAACGCTTTTTCTGATGTCACTTAACGTTAAAGCGACCATTTTTTAGTCACGACTGTTAACCGCTATTAATCTAAAAATATTTTTCAACGCAGCAAAGTGTGAACCAGGGTGGATAAAAATCATGATTTTTTTTAAAAAATCCAAAAAATAGATTTATTTGATTTAAATCAGATTTTTTTGATTTAAATCAAATGTACCATATAATCGAATTTTGTGACATATTCACATGCTATTTCTGTTTTGTGCTAATACATTTAATAACCAATATATTTAATTGAGTGGTGAATTTTTGTCAAAATGAAAAATTAAATATAATGATAAAAAAAATTGAAAAAATCAGTGCTAAATGGTGATCTTTAATTAATTATATACAGGGTGAGTCATGAGTGCGGGATCGGTCGATTGTGGCTAAACGGCTTTAGATATGAAGCTGATTCAAATGCTATTTTATACAGTTTTTTCTAAATAACACAATAAAAATATTTTTAAATGTACAGGATGAGTCACCTTTCTGGAACTAATAGCAACTTTTATATTTCAAATACAACACCCCATTTTTTATTTAATATTTTTGACCGCCTTAATTTAAGCTTTGCATCAATATAAAATACTACAGGTTTTTATACGGCGTTGTGAAAAAAAAAAAATTCTAAATTATTCAAGGTTTTAAGTCTTTATTTTAAAAATTCTCTTGAAGTTATTTTGAAGTACAGAGTTGTAATTTCGTATGGACATGCAGAAAAAATTTCTCTGTTCGCTCGATATGAAAAATTTGAATCACACATACAGGAGTGTTTATAAATAGGTGGCAACTTCCATGATCTTCAAAAGCTCGTAACTCGATTTTTTCAAATGCAAACCCCTGTATTTTTCATGTCATCGAATTCGTCTTTAAAAGAGCTTCATATTTTGTTAAGTTGTGCTATACCCAAAACTCATACTTTTCGAGATATTCGACATTTTTCTTCAAATCGTTATTGAAGCAATAGAGTGCCGTGTAAATTGAAAAAACTGGCTGTTCACTTCGCTAACGTCAAAAACTTGTTATTTATTTTTTGAATTATTGCATTTCCACAATGATAATTACTTTACAAGAGCAAATTGATATGGTTTATTCACCATTTCGTGTATTTAATTACTAATAGTAATACAATTTTGTTTTATTATAAATATTATATTGTACTCATATAATCTGATTTAAATTGATAAATTTTTTTTAAAAAACACTTGATTTAAATCAATGATTTTAAAAAAAAAATCACTTGATTTAAATCATGATTTAAATCGTGATTTAAATCAATTGATTTAAATCTGCTCAACCCTGGTGTGAACTATTCTGACACTTAATGTTTGTAAGTTTACTATGATAAGATGCTATATTACTACCAGTTGCAAGAGGTAAATGTTTTATGTAATCTGATCGTACAGACTATAATGTCAGTTTGCGAACATTTTATTTATTTAGTCGCAAGTCCTTTTACCGCCAGGTGTAGGACTGTTGAGTTGGATTGTGCTAAAAAAAAATCACGACTTTCTGTCTTGCGCTAGCTTTTTTATCTCTTCCCATTTGATTTTTCTATCCGTTGCCGCATTTTTAACTTCGTCTTGCCAGGTTTTTCTCGGTCTACCTCTTTTGCTCTTTTGGTTTTTTCCTGTGATCTTGCTTCATAGACTTTTCTGGTTAACCTTTCTTCTTTCATTCTATAAATTTGACGCAACCATTCTAGCTGTCTTTCTTGTATTTTTGTTTCAACTAATTGTACCTTTGTTTTCTATATGTTTCATTTCTAATTCTTTTTTGGTTTTCCTTGGATTTTTCTTCTCATTTCAGCTGCATTCACTCGGCTACTATTTTTATTTGTGGGTGTCCACGTTTCACTTCTGTATATAAGTGCTGGAGTTACTACATTTTAACCACTTCCACAATTGTTCGTTTTGGGACTCTATTTCCAAAAAATGTTGTTCTTAAATTGTTAAAGATTTTTCCCACATTTCCCGTCCTTTTGCTAATTTCTTTGCCCATTTTTCTCTTTAATCACTCCGAAATATTTAAAGCTTTCTACCTGTTCCAACCTAAGCCCATTTAAAGTGGCAGATGTACCACATTAAAAAAAAATAGATATTTTATTCTGATTATTTTCTTTTTACTTGTATGATTTGATTATTATAACTTTTAAATTTGTATACATAAACTACAGTATACTAAAGAACAGTAAACTTTATTTTAAAATGTAAAACAACATTGAACGTAAAATTGTTGCAAGTTTATTGCAACTTAAAGCTGTTGTTCTCATATTTTTATTCATCATTTACATTTGCGCATTTGTAAAGTAATATTCTGAAATTATGACGCGAAAATATTTGTGAAATCCAAGTTTTATGTTGTCATGTACGTCTACGTTTGTTTATAAGCTTGGCTTGAAACATCAAATGCACGTACAGCGCCATTTCAGCTATTCAACCTGACAGTCCGTTTATGCCAAAGCGCAACCCTCTGCCTTCCCAAACAACAGCTCAACTTGCAGATTAATGTCGACCCAAATTATTATACCATGCGTAACACTGCTTCCACAAACGCATTCTTGCTTAATATTTTTGTCAATTATAATTACTTGCGAAGGGGTGAAATTAACTGAAACTGTTTTACCTTCCTGTGTACTTCGCACAAGCCAGGATTGTGAGGATAAATTAATTTGATTCTCGCTATTAAATTTAACATTGAAAGAAATTTTGTCCTCTGGTTTTTATAATTGTATCTTAATAAAAGAGGCAAAGTAACCAATGCAAAATGCAACAGCGTTTATTAAGGGATAACAAAGATTACAATAGAAGTATTAGGAAAAGCTACAGCAAAATTAAAGAAAGGAAAAGCAGCAGATAAAGATGGCATTACACCGGAAATGATTAAATACATGGAAGAATTAGGGAGAGAAGCACTAAGAGCGCTTTAGAACAAGGTAGTGAAATCTAGAAAAGAACCAAGGTATTGGAAGTGAAATGAAGCATATAGAGAACAATTAAAGATAAAATCAGTTGAAACAAAAATACAAGAAAGGCAGCTGGGATGGTTGGGTCACATTTATAGGATGAAAGAAGAAAGGTTAACCAGAAAAGCGTATGAAGCAAGATCACAGGGAAAAAAACAAAAGAGGTAGACCGAGAAAAACCTGGCAACATAAAGTTAAAAAAGCAGCAACAGACAGAAACATCAAATGGATACACATAAAAAATCTATCCAGCAAATTTTAAAGCCTGTATGGACAAATGGGATACAGCTATGGGGATGCACCAAACAGAGTAACATTCAGATCATCCAGAGAGTCCAGAACAAAACACTGAGGAACATCGTTGATGCACCTTGGTATTGCAGAAATAGTGACATACATCGGAACCTCAACATGGACACTGTAACCAACACCATTAGGAAGTTTGCCAAGTCGCGAAGAAAGGCTCCATCAACATGTAAACGTCGAGGCGATCCAGCTCCTGGACACTACAGGATTAGTAAGAATACTTAAAAGGGTTAAACCCTTTGATTGTGCGGTAGTGTGCACGTTAATAATTAGTGTACTTATATTATTTTAGCAAACTAAGGACTACTATTGGGTAAACCTTAGTTGGAACATTATTAATTTAGGCTAGAATTAAACTGCTCATTGGTCTTTAAAGACCAGATTGCATTGTTATAAACTCTATTGGAGTTTAAATTAAATCAAAATTTAAAAAAAAATGCATTTATTATCCATCTATTAAATAAAACGCGCATTTATTTCTTTCTATCTTAATGGTCTAAAAAGCTATACTCCCTCGTCAATAATTCAATCTGTAAATTAAAACAAACATCGAAAATTGTTAAACGGAACAGGTGTTTTGCTAACGAAACGTACATTGAACTAAAACATTGAAGCATTAAAGGGGCGATTAAAAATATTGTTGCGTTGGTGGAATGACCGCGAACGAGCGAGTTCATTATAACACAACATGGTGAAGGCGCAGGGTAAATATTTTAAACCTAAAAATTAGAATTATTTTCTTCATCGGTATTCACTTTTATGAACATTATTATATACTCCTAGTTACTTTCATATTAAATAAACAGTCATTTCACGTACTTAATTACCAATATTTTATGTAGCTTGTCACTAACTAACACATTTTCACGTAACAATTACCTTTAATCGTGACAAAAATCCTGGATTTGAGCTGAGACTTGCAATACAGTAGAACCACAACAATGTGGTTAGAGTAACAATACGTTGTCTTAATTGCTTCCAAAGCGTTGTTCGTTTGCGCATGAATATTGAGTAGTTACATAGGCAGTATTTGTAGTAATGCAATTGTATAGAATTTACGAATGTTTATGTGCATATATAAATTAAAATCTAGCAATCAAATAATTGCATAATTGTTTTAAAATACATTTCTAAGCTTACGAAAAATAGAGAGTAGCCCAGATCTGTTTTAGTAGCGAAGATTGCAAAATTTAAAAAATCTTAATGATTTGGTTGGTAAGTCATGCTTGGTATATTTTGTTATAATTTAATGTTATTAACTATAAGCAGTCCTACGCCCAACAGTGGAAGGACTCGTGAATAAATAAAAATAACTATAAAAAGATAATGACTCTTCAACAACAAACAAACAGTAACAAAAGAGTATTCTTTAGAGACCTCTTGACCATTATCCCGTCAGTTGTTTTATATTCATAATATTCAACAAATAATAATACTTTGACAAAAAAAAACATTGCTACGTCTAAACAGTTATAAAATAAACATTAAATAAATCATTACAACATCGATATTATACTGTTAAATTTACAAAATAAGCTTTCATTTAATATGCTCCAAGACACAAAAAAAAAACGTTTTTAATAACTTTTAAATTTAACTTTATCCGTAATATCTTTTTAGTTTATTATTGTATTATAAGCACTCAATTTGTGCTTTAAATTTCTGCATAGCTAAACCGATATTCTAGGGCTCTTATTCGTTTTGTAGATATAAAACAAATATTTACTTCCAACTTCATTATTACATCATTTATACAGGGCCAGTTTTACCATTAGGCGACTTTAGGAAATTACCTAAGGGCGCCAAGATACGGAAGCGCCAGCCTTACTAAAAAAAAACAACGAAATGATTATGAATTTTAAAAAATATTAACAGAAGCGGGGATAATCTAGTCTAGGGCGTAATGCCTAACTTTGAACTAGACGTCCGACTTAGAAGAAAAAACAGTTTGTGTATAAAGCAGAAGATGAAATCATATCAGATTTGCCATAGAAATTAAAGGTAGACTTTTTAATTATTAATAACGCAATTGCATCTGTTGATGGAAAGTTTAAGCATACAGTTTATAAAAAGTTTGGTTTTGTTGAAATACCTATACAGCGTCATTCAAAAGTTTGCAACAGATGAGACAAAATTTTTATTAATGTTTTCTCAAAAAACATTATTTTTGTTAAAAAAAGTTGGTGAATGGTTTAAAACTAATATTGAGATGAAAAAAAAATCAATAAAAAGTCATAGGACACTAGATTTTAACGATTTTTGAAATATTCGCAAGAGTAAAGTGCCCTTATTTTAAGAGATACAAAAAAGTATTGTGGAAAAGTTATTTAGAATCTTAAAATAAGGCTGAACTTAAATTTTAACGGTCAAATTCCAATTTTTATTTATTAAGAAATTTTAAGCGCTTTATTCTTGTGAATTTTCAAAAATCGTTAAAATCTAGTGTCCTATGGTTTTTTATTAAAATGTTTTTCATCTTAAAATTGCTTTTAGACCATGCACAAATTTTGATTACAAACAAAATTTTCTGAGAAATCGATAATAAAAAACTTTTCCATTTGTTGCAGACTTTTTACCATAAAATAATTTTGTAAAACCAATTCATTTAATTTTAGAACTGGATTCGACTTCGTAAAATAATCGTGCATTCGATTCGGAATCGTCGGATCTTAAAAAACCGAATCTTCCCAAACCCTAGTCAGCAACCACTTGAACCACTATAGGATATAAATTGATAATTATAGTGTGTATTGCTACCATTATCTATTCTGTCTATTTATTGTTACCATAAAAATGTGAATTACCTACATGTTACAATAAACATGTAGTCTGCATCTTTGCAAAGATATTTCAATAAAAAACTTATTAAATCAACAGTTTACCGACACAACCAACTTTTGTTTTACACATTGCAGAAACATTTTTTTAAATTTGTAGTACACGTTGTAAGAGTAGAAAAATTCTATTTATTTAGAATGTTTGTCGAACAGTTTTAAATTAAAATACAACTTGTGTACCACTCAAATTTTACAACGGCTAGATGTGATTGGCATGTTGTTGGAAGTGGCAGCGATGTGTAAATGCATATGCAGGTCCTCGCTCGATATTTTGTATTGAACGTTGTCTCTAAATGCCGTTGCTGCATGTGCGGTTTGGTTTGTTAGCTACCGAGTTTTGCCAACGATTCAGCACGTTTATACACATTTGTTACCGCAGGTTGTAGTCTACATAAACTGATTTCGTAGAATTGCGAGAAATAAAATAGTCTTGGCAGATTTTTTTTGTGTTATTTAAGGATTGAAATTTAACAGTAACATCAATCTTGAATTTGTCAGTTAAGTGAATCACCGATACCAGAGGACAACTTCCACACCCGGACAAATTTCGCGTTTTTCTCCGGAACCGTTTAAGATGTTTTCAAAAAATTTGCACCATTTTACTTGCAAAGGATGCGCGCATTGGTAAATAGAAGAATTTTAATTTTTTCTAACGGTGTCAAAGCCAACGCGATTGCAAAAATTACTTTTAGTATTCAACTTTTCAGTTTTTCCCCAATTTTTCCGAAGGAAATGGCCAGTGGCACGTATAACTCTGCAAAACATTTAGTTTTGATGTTCTTGATACAATAAAAACAGCCTTGATCAGATTCTAGTTTAATTGGTTTAATTGGTCACTTATTTATCGGTTTCTGAATTGAAACACAAACTATAATTTTTCTGTTTTGCAAATCCGACTCTACGAAACATTTTTTAAATATATTTTTCACAGCAAAATCATGTGCTGAAATTTAAGCTTACCTTCAAAGATCACCCTATAGTGAATATTGAGTTCACAAGGCAATCCCCCAAAGATACTTTGAATGTATTTAAACCAGGTTCGGATTACTAAAATTGCAATTTTAAATCCAATAATGGCTGAAACTCGTGCACTACGAAAACTAAGTAGAAAATATTACGTTTATATGCATATTTGGTATTGTTTTTTCTCTTTACTGCAAGTACTTGTATATCGATATTATAAAAACATGTTCTGGTACAATTTTCAGCTTACGCTAATTGGAAATATGAACACAAATTATCTGCATTAATAAAATGAACAATATAATTCATTATTAAACGCTCATTGTTCAAAATACAGATTAACAGCACTTTTTTGCTTAACATACCTACTCATTATTATGTTTAAACTGCAAAGATTTTATTATAATTAGATAAATATTAACAATATGATTCTTATGCAAAAACAAGATTATTACCATCTGCTTTATCTCCTTGAGGTTTAGAGTCACCGCACATTACAGACTTTTAGTCGGCCGACTTTTAATCGTTATGTGTGCGCGCTGTCATAAACACTCATGCGAAGACGATCAAACTGTCGGCCGATTAAAAATCTGTAGTGTGCGGTGACTCTTACGGATGCAGTCGTTAAAACATGACAAACACGTACGTGACTCCAATAAAATCACTACACGGCTGACACCACGCGGCCTCTCCTCGAATTAAATTGTTTCACCTCGTACAGTAATAAAAACCACTTGTTTGCTACTTAAAATGAATACATCGACGTGATATATATTACTTTGGCAATTGTTAACTCTTTAGACGGTTGTCATGCATAACAAACCGCGCCCTATACCTATATAATACAGTAAGAAATGATGGATGAACATTGCAACCCGTGTCGATTACTTGATAACGGACACGCAGGAGCGAGTTCAGTTCACATTTAGAGATCGTGTAGTGTAGGTACGACACGGCTACATCGAAACAAAAAAGGATTGCTAACCATTATAACATCGGTACAGCTTTGTGCAGTTAAGCGTCTCGCATTGTAATAGATATTTACAAAACAATACCGGAAAGTGGTACTTTACTGGACGAGTATACAGCTTTTGGGCGAGCCGTAGGCGAGTCCTGAAAGGGAACGAATCCAGTAATAGTTATTTATGTATCAAGGCCAAAACGTGTAACTTTTTCGGCCGCGTCTGGTTTGCTGGCTGAGACGTAGTCGACGCCAGCAAACAGGCAAGGACGAAAACGTACGTTTTAACCGAGGTGCATAATACATTTTTTGTGCGATCGAATTAAAAACAATTTAACTTTTTAGTATTTTTCAAAAATTTAGGTTAGAAACTACCTGATATTCTGTCACTGACAGATGAAGGCGTATGCTGTTAGCGGTGGAAACTTACTTGCATAATTCTGTACATAATTTAAATAACCTTTTTTTGTTTGATTGTAATGTTTTATTCATAAATTTAAACATTGATTAATTATTAATTACTTTAACGTAGAACATACGTAAATCAACACTAATTTTTATTTATTATTCAGTAACAGTATCAACACGAAAATATTAGGTTATAAACTACCTGACAGTTAACAACCTACAGACCTCTACGTTACTACCCTTAGCGGGGAAGCCATAATCTCAAAGAACATATTCCGACACGCACATGCGCTTTCCGTTCTGCTTAATGCAAATGATCTTTTTCGTACGCTGTAGCGGCCGAGAAAGTCTTTTTCGGCCGTTGCTAAGGATAGGGCCGGAAATGCAGTAATTTATGGTTGCTAACGCGTCCGTCAAACAACTGTTTCTAGTACGATCGCACAAAAAGTCATTTTAATGAATTCGCCAAAAAACATTATAAATCATGTGATTCTATGAGATTACAAAAAATGTGTGACCCTTAATATCTCCTTACATTTTGGTGTTTTAACTGGCTTCTTTCAGTTAAAAAACTTCTGAGAAAGGTGTAAATTGAGAGTCGTGAAATTCGATAGGCGATTATTACCTTTTCATTTACTATGTCCCGATATAACCTAAATGAGTCGCAGTAAAGTGGCGTAAACCACCACCTAATTTATCGCATCATTTGTTGCTCAAAACAATTTTTTACAGCTTTGGCCATTTTGCCACTTTTAATCTTCGATGTTAAAAAAGTTAAATATTCCGACTGTAATAATTAAACCAGTTTAGTATTTCGCCTTAAATTTACATAATGAACGGACTAATCGTTTTCTATTATAGTAGTGCCTTTTGTATTCATAAATAAAGCACTTACAGTTGCGCGATTAAAATTCATATTCCAGTAATATATTTCAGAGCATTGATGACGGCTTCGCGTGTCGATAAAAGGAGGTGATATTTGTGTTTGTTAAAACCCTAAATAATGGCTTTTACAATCATGTGCTAAGCTTCGTTAAATTACTGTAACTGAACTACTCTTACAGTAATTTATTGATGGTATTGCAAGCTTCCGGATCTATTCTTTCTATTATTTAAGGAATATTGCACTTGACTACATTACACTTTAAGGTTTATTTAATGTAGGTTTTCTACTTATAGTTGTAAAGGGTGTCCCAACAAGAGCGGAAAATTTAAACTGTAAACAAAACACAGTCTTTTTTGAAAAAATACCGAATTTTTTAATTAATTATAGAGTAGACATGTGGGAATTATGTATAAAACAACACATCTGAAAAACGTTTCACGTGATGTTTGGCAAGTGGCACCGTCCTGTTGGAACCACATGTCTTCTAGTTCCATACCATCCATTTTAGGCACAAAAAACTGGGTTATCATGCCCCGATACCGTTCAGTGTGTAGTATTAATATTGTTTAAACGACATGCAATGCAATTATATCTATTTATTACATCGTGTTTTTTCAATTTTCGTAAAACATATCAGTGGTCAAGTTTCGAAGTTAGTTTGTTAATTTTGAAGTGGTTGGGTACGTTGCAACAAAAATAATGGGGCAGATTGACACGGATTAACCCACCCCAATTCTATCAGTTTAAACTTTTGCCTATGTTAATTTAAAAAGTTGGGATTGATAAAACTATTTCAAAACCTATCGAAAAATCAAAATTAAGGACAAAGTTAAATAAAACAAAGCAAATAAAAAATAAACAGTTTTAGAAAAATCTATTTAAATTAAAAAGATCTCATCCAAATAAATGTAAGGCTTATTTAATGGTCAGATACTTCGACAGAGGGTGAATGTTTTTCTGTACATTCATTCAGTAAGTGAAAATTAGTCAGCAGGATTGGCGACGATTTCAATGACATTAAAAGAAAAACCATTTTATTATGTAGGAAAAATTATAAGAAAAATGAACTTTGCAATTTTATATTTTAGAAAAAGTAAGGAAATAGTGTGTTTACCTTTCCTCTAATGGAAAATATCGCATCTGTTTTTGGGAAAGATATTAAATTACCTCCGTTTAAAAGCCGCAAAGGAACAAAACGAATTCTTACCTACAATTAAAAGTGCGTTAATTTAAAATTAAATATTGTTTTTAAACAAAATGAAAATATGTTTTTGAACTATGTCTCAAAATAAACTAGTGTTTTGTTGTACCCCTTGAGAAAAGTGAGTGTTTCAACCAACCACAGACATGGAGCACTTTGAAATATTTGGTTTTTGTTACAAAATAGCTGCTTACTTCTTAAATTTGGTTTTCTAAGAAGAATTAATTCAACTAATTGTCAGTAGTAACAAAACAAGTGCATTGAAAATCATCGATAATTTTTGGTAAATATGCCCGAATGCAAGTTGAGCAAAAAAAAAAATACGAGTGCACTTTAATCTATATTAAAGTAATGCCACTGGTCGCCGAAATTCGGCAAAAAATTATCAAGATCAAAATATTTAATTCCCTCTCCAAATTTATATTTTCGACCAATCACAAACTCAGATTTTCTGTGAAAGGGCCAATAAACGCATGGAAATCTGTTAATTGCGAAAAGGATATTATCAGTGTACGATTATGTTTATTGGTCGTTTCTAGGAAATCTGAATTTGTTATTGGTCGAAAACGCAAATTTGACAGGAGGGTCAACATCTGACAGGGGAATGTAAAATTATTACCGTGTAATAATACTCTTATTGGTAGTCTCTAGAAGATTTAAGATTAGTGATTGGTTGAAAACGCAAATTTGACAAGTGAAGGAAATTTTCAGTTACATTAATTAGTGCCATTTTTTATATGTACTTTTGTTTGTTTTAATAAATACTAAGAAGTTATGTCAAAAAACAATTGTTGTGTTTCAACGTGCCCAACCTTACCCTACCTAAAACGGTTTTTTGATTTATCCCTCACTGTTAAAATTGGAATAATATTCTGTAATCATAAGATATTCCGCATTAAAATCATAAATCCTATACAGGCAACAATTGTGGTTAAAACTGTTAATGCTGATGGGCTGAGAAATGTAGTTATTAACTGCATTGATGTACTAGGTTTACTGTAAGAACCACGGAACTTGCATATAAACTCCGGTTAATTTTAGCATCAAGGGACGGACGGGTTTAGAATTACATCCTAAGTAGCAAACGTTGGGTAGGGCATAATAGCACACAGAATATCAATGATAGCTGCTTGCTAAAATTTAATTCCAACCGCCGGTACCGACCACCATGTGCTTATACTCGTATGTGCACTTTTTTTTAGCTTTTTTGTTAGAAATATACACGTGAAACGAATATACAATACACGCGAATATTAATATCCGACCCACACGTGTACTAAATTAGTATCCGCCTCTGCATATTGTTTTGTTTTCGTATAATAGACGAACGTAGTGGGCGATACAAGGCAGGAATTAAAAACTCTTTGTTGTACGATCTTAATAAAAAGATGACGAGCTGCGGTTTCTTTAACGGTAACGAATGCATGCGTAAGTATGTGTTTATACCTATGATTTAAAATATCCAGGGTGTCCCAAATAGAATTTATACAGGGTGATTGGTTGGGACCGGGCATTAAAAATATATGAGGAATTAAAAAGGGTATTGATTGATCTGAAATTTTGGTTATGACCATAATGGCATATGATTTGTTTATTGAAAATATTTTCAATATGGCGACATTTCCGGAAATACCGGAAGTTGAGGTCTACTTTCTTATTTCAGATACAATGGTCCATTTTTTATTGCATTGGATGTAAAACGTTATTTTAGAGGAACTTTTTGTAGCATTCCCTATACCTAAGTGCAGAAGTTTTTTAAGATTTTTGGACTTTTTTGAAAATTGTTTTGTTTTCATCGTGATGCTTAATATTATCTACCGCCGCCATTTTTGAAGAGAAAACGCTTAAATTTAGACTTTCTATACCTAGAAGAAACCTTGGAGTTCATCCTGGAATTTTTGCAATCGATGCATTACTTAAATACTTACAAGGTGTCCAAAATTTAATTTTTTTTTAATACAACTTCAGACCACCTCGTTTTTTTCAAATACAATGCCCAATTTTTGTAAATTTTCTAATGCAAAATTAAATTCTGCATCAACATGTTAAACGTTTTCTATATCGATCTGCAATAATTTTCGATTAATTAAGAATTTTTAATAAGGTTAAGAGAAAAGCTAAAAACGTTACCTTTCCTCTTAACTTTATTAAGAATTCTTAATACCTAACTCGAAAATTTTTGCAGATAAGTATAGAAAACGTTAATACAGATTGATGCAGAATTTAATTTTGCATTGGAAAATTTAAAAAGCATACGATGAAAACCAAAAAATGTTCAAAAAATGTTCAAAAAAGTTCAAAAATCTAAAAAACTACTGCACTTAGGTATAGGGAATGCTATAAGAAATCCCTTTAAAATAACGTGTTAAATCCAAAAATGCAATAAAAAATGGACCATTGTGTTTGAAATAAGAAAGTAGACGTCAACTTCCGGAAGTGTCGCCATCTTAAAAATATTTTCATTAAACATATCATATGCCATTATGGTCGACACCAAAATTTCAGAATAAAAGCCTTTTTCATTCTTTATATATTTTTAAAGCCCGCCCCAATCAATAGCCCTGTATATCTTTGCTTTCTTCGGACCACATTGCATCCGTGAAAAATACACCTGATTTTATGTTATAAACGTATATCAAAGCGAATTAAAGGGTTAATTTACTATCTATAAGAAGCTAATCCAATATTTATATTTCAATTCAAGATAATCACAGATACGTTTGGAAAACCATTTAGATCATTATTAAATTGTAGTTCAGGTTACAACATATTATCAAAGAGCAAATTAAAGATCTAGCAATTGCACTTCATTACTACATTTTGGGACCTACCACTAAAAAGAATAAATAACGAAGCTGCAAATCAAGGAAATTCCATTTTCAATTCTAAGTTCGTGTTAGTATACGTTTTCAAAAGTGGCGACAGGATTTCCATAAAATAATTACATTTCCTGCTTCAATTAATGTCACCACAGAAAAATATAAAACGAAATACTGGTGGAAAGTTATCTTCTAACAATCAATCACGATTCTCCAACACTGTTATCCTCGAGGTCTTTAAATGTGTAATTATAAAAACAATACATTCTTTGATGAAAATTTTTGAATACTCAACCAATAAATTGTTTAGAATGTGCCTTATTAACTTTAGGTTTGTTTCAACAAGCGGTTTAAAACCAATCCATGTATGAGTACATCAACTGGTTTATTCGCATGCGTGAACTGTGTACTAATAAATGTATTGGCCAGTATTAGCCGTTGTTGGAACACTTTTACGACTGGCCTAACTGTAAATGACATTTGTGTCTATTGGGTTCATAGTAATGTGCGTATCGCAAGGGTAGACATCTTAAGAATCTAGTAGTTAATGGGATTGGGAGGGCGATGCATGCTACTAGAGCTCATGTTAGTTATGAACAGCGCATGCGTGTTAAAATCCAAGCGCTAGTACGAGTACATGCCTTCATTCGCGTACTGTTTTGGCCGTACACTAACTAGTTCATGTATTGATTTTATAACAGTTAGAACAGCCAACTAACGTTCCGGTGAACTATTAGATACTGTGCTGGAACGCCATATCGATACTGCGCAGAATTTTGATAGTACATCGGATCGTACATAGCCTTGTTGGAACAAACCTATTAATTAACAAAATAAAACAACATCGTGATTGAATGTAGCAGAAGGTCTAAAGATGAAAATTTGATAGTGTCCACTGATTAATAATGCAAATCGAGATTCACAATAAATTGTTTGATTAAAAATTCATCGTAAGCTGCAAGATTTTATGTCCTAAACGCGAATTTATTTTCAACATCAGCTTTTAGGATTTACATTTTTCACAATAGTGGCGATTTTCAATTGTAGGTACGAAAACACCTGCTATTCCCTGGCGCGTTCACCTGCTAATCCATGAATTTCGCAATTTTCTCCGACTGTATAAACATTCAGCGCTCTGCTAGTTTAATCTACTTGCTTTTTGTTCTTAATTTTCTCAGGAAAGAATAACTCATCTAAGACGTCTTGGTAGATACTCGATGTGAGCACTTAGTGCAGTGTAAATTTATTCTGCAAATTGTACAATAATCTAAACCATTTCCCAGTAAGATCTAACGTTTTAGTCCAGTAAACATACCGTTCCTTGACTTTTGTTTTAATAGTAGCACATGACTTATCAGCGGTATTATGCTTACTCTAATCCAGATAACATTTCCAGCATGGGGATCTCGCTTATTGTAATAGATACAGATTTGTTTAATTAGATGAATTATTCCTAAGTATGAGGAGCTACAATCAATTTTTAAAAGATCTAATTAATACAACAAAATAAGTTATGAGAAAAAAAAATCAACATTTTCATCTTTTTGGCTATAACATCTGAAGCACGCGAAATTTTACACGTTAAAAAATTGATTGTAGCCCCTCTCATACTTGGGAATAATTCATCTAATTTAAGCAAACCTGTATCTCTTATAATAAGCGAGATCCCCATGCTGGAAATGTAATCTGGTACACCCTGTATGTATTTTCATTTCAGGTGGGTGTGTTAATTAATATTCATTGAAATGTGGATTTTATGTTAGCTATTTTAACGTTATAAATTAATATTATAGAACCTAACGAAATAGATAGTACCTACATTAAAATAAGAATTCCTAAAATATAACTATTTATGATATTATATTTGTAATTTAACGTTCTATAACAACGCATTACATGATATGGCACGTAATGGATATGGTTTTTGTATTGCAGAATGGTAAAATATTTGCTATTTTTGGTGATTGTGATAATTACAAAGAGATTTCTGTTATTTGCATATAAACGGAATCAAATATATTAAATATAATGATGAATTATGTCGTTATATTAAAAACCCAATCTAAAAACTGTTGTCCTTTTTTTCAATAATAATGATTTTGTTTATAGTTGGTTTTCTAAATGGATGATACTTGATTTTTAAACTTACTGTTTTTTAACAAAATTTAAAAAACTGGGTTCTTTATTTAAAAAAAAAATTAAAATAATACTACTTCCAATTTTTTGCTACAATTTTTAAACTTGATTTTAGTGACTTTTATCATGTTTATCTTAAACTTTCTAATAATTATTAGACCCTGATCGTTTTTTAAATACTGCCGATTTACTTTTAACTACATTCATACACTTAATCAGTTGTATGATTATAACTTGTTTGACCCAAAGGATCAGCAAACTAGAGGCAATTGCCGTTGATGTCTGCCTGTGCTAAAGGGTTTAAAACAAGCTCTAAGATTACTCGCTACTGTATGAAAGTTGAAGGGTCGTCAGGTCAAGCGAGTTAGGTAAATTCTATCATCCATTAAATATGGTAGACGATCGTTGGCCATAGATAATGAGTATTTAATAAATACTATTTATTAAACACGGAATTTTAAGAACGAGCGTTCGTTAAAGAATGATTGATTGGCCTAGAAAAGAATCGATAAGCCGGCAATTTTTGTTTACAAATGCAAGAAAATAAAAATGATATGATGAATTGCCTATTTGCTGTTCTGTTGAGAGTGTCACGCATGAGTAGAAACTTTCAAATACAATATAAGTTTACATGCATGTCCATAGAATAATTTCTTAAACTTCAAAGAACGATATAAGAAACTATATATGAAAGACCTTTATCTGTTTTCAAACCTTTTTGGGGGACCTGAACTAGCTAATAATTTTTTTGAGTGCTCTTAATCACTCTCTATCGATACAAATAATATTGCAATTTACTCAAAATTCACTCAAGCTGACCCTTCCATCTAGTATTTTTGATTTTTTTGACCTATCCTTTCACAAGATGTTGCGCCTTTTAATAAATAAGCAATTGTAATTTTTCTTCTAACGTGCAATAGGGAAACGTTTCCCTCTGGGTAGACGAGAGTTGATAGAGTCTCCAAGTAATTTACCCCAGCTATATCTAATATTTTTGTAAATAATGACCACCACCTTTTTTTTGATCTTATCCTTATTCTGTATAAAGATATTTGTTTGTCGATTGAATCGACACCTCCCATATACGATTTATACTCGCTTATTAGTTTTGGGACACCAATTTCAACTAATTTTTTTTCTCTGGCGGAGGATCTTTTCGTTGCGACGCTCACTGATTTATTGTCATTCCATTTTACAATTAAAATTTCATTGGATGTATCAAATTGGTAGTTAAAATACCCACGATATGTCTTTTTTTCCATCTCATTCGAAGCCCTTAAATCTCAAATATGTATAGCATATCACGCCATTGTCCTATTTATGGGACACAAAAAATAAACGATGAAAAAATAAACCTGTGATTTGTTCTTCTATTTCCACTAATATAAATTAGACCAACAATGTTTTACGAGATCCCACAGAAAAAATCAGTTGTGAAAAACCCGCCAAATTAAAACACAATATATTTTTATAGAGCCAACTGCTAAAGTAAAAATTACCAACTTTTCAAACAAGTGTAGCATTATAATCCTGAAGTTTTTAATTAATATAATATGTCAAATGTAATATATTAAACACAATTTAACTAATAGAAGTGCGAGATTATAAACTACTCTGATATAGTGAGAAAAAATCAAGCGTCCCAAATATAGGACAATGGCTGGTAATGGGTCAATTATACACACTCCTGCTTATAAAAAAATTTTTGTTTGTTAATAATTTTTGAAGAAATGCGCGTTTTAAAACTTAAAAGCTTTGTAATCCTTTTTATGTGCATTATCGTCCTGTTGTTGCACTTCACCAGTTTCATGGCCAAAATGTAGTGCTCTATAGCTTACTTTTTTTTTATGTATAAAACTGTAATGATTTTCATCAGGGACTGAGAATGGAACGAAAACGAAAACGTTAAACGAAATTAACCGAAATTTTTTTAAGAACGAAAACGAAACCGAAAACGAAATTATTATTTTTCGTTCAAGAACGAAAACGAAATAAATATTTTCCAAAACCGGTTTTAACCGGTTTTGTCGCTATTTCAATTTTATTTGTTAAACACAAACGCTAATTTACCTTCTGTGCTGGGGATACTCCACGAGGCAGTAAAAAATCTCACTTGAAATAAGTAAGCTTTACTTTTCTCCATGTATTAACAACTTTATTGCTTATACTTGCAATTTCGTGTAACACAATTAACGGTACAGATATTCTCTATTTCTAATTTGTTTTTTAGATCATCAATATAGAATATACACTTGATTGCATATATATTATCAATGTGTATGTTTTATTTGCGTTTAGACATAATAATAGTAAAATTTATTCTTACTTCGAAAAGGACTAATGTAAAAGATGATTTATTGAAAGATGTGTTGCTAGTAAGATTTAACGGAATGTGAAAATGTATATTGTATGGTATGTACAAACTATAAAGTTAAAGTAAATTTCAAGTTAATATAAGTTTTTTTTAATATCTTTTTTATTTATAACATTTAGTAAATTATCCACTTGAATTCATTCTTTCATTACAGCAGGATCTTATTTAATTCAATTGCCATAGATTTTTAAGTACTAAAACAAATTTTAAACAGCACTTGCTATATTTTCATAGTTTTAGATAAAGATCGTGTGTCTAATTTAACCTAATCACGTTGTGTTTTTGCACCTTACGGGTGTTAAACTTAATAAAATGGTTAAATGTTAATGCTTTTAACGATTTGGTAAATTTAATATGGCGATGGTTCGCCAGTCTAAAATATGCTGTCCGTGAGCATCAAAGCCCATCGTCATCGTTTATATTTTAGTTGAGACGCAAATATTGTTATCGTATTTATAGAGGGTTGTGGTGACTAAGAAAAAATTGATTTTTTGATGACAATAAAATATTGTAAAACCGGTTTTAACCCTTATTATTTCGGTTCACGAAAACGAAAAAAGAATTTTTTCGGTTAGAACGAAAAGAACGAAAACGATATATTTCGTTTTCGTTCCGAACAGAAACGAACGGATTTTTTTTCGTTTTTAGTCCCTGATTCTCATGCAACATGTGCGTCTCTTAGGTAAAATATAATAAACTAGATTAAGCTTTATCAGTTTGTGCAAAGACCTTTACCATGCAAAAATTAAATAGAGCTAATATCGACTCCTTTGATTATTTTACAACAAACATGTAAATGTAAAAGTTGTTCAGAATCAAAACTATTTAATTTTGCATGGGAAAGTGCTATGTAGGTACGATACTTTCAGTAAACACCGCCTGCATTTTAAACTGCAACTAATACCCAATAACTTTCATGTTATAACTGTATTAAATTTCGCTATATCAAACACGTACTCAAACCAGTAGTTTCCGTCGAGATTAGCTTTACGAATAAAGTCAAATATCTCATAAAGACGTTTCATACCGTTAACTTTACGTCCTGCAGAACCATCACCATAAACTGATATCGGATGTTTCAGTAACCATTTAGTGATCAATAAACTCTCCTAACAGAAATCATAACAGATGTCGAATGACATCGGTAACAACGTTGGTTTGCTTAAAAGCAGGACGATTTAACCCCGATGTATTTTTCAAACAGATTAGAGGACAGACATTAAGGATAAATGGATCTTGTTTGCATAATATCATTAAAAATATTAATCATTCTTTTGTGTCTACTTTTTGCTTTTAACTTCGAACCGTTTTAACATGCTAAAAAGTGAGCGCAGACAAAAGCTGAAACAAAGCTATGTACGTTTTTATGTCCTGTGTTTTGCTATAATACATTTCGAGCTTGACAATTTTTAGTCATTTCTGGCTTAGCCGAAAGATATTAATACAAATTCTGTGTTAACACGAATTTGTTTCAACGTCGTTGATTGATGAAAAGAATAAAACGTGAATTCTTTTTTAGTAGATGGATTTTTGTTTGCACATACATACTCAACAGCATAATGTTTTAACGTTAAGGTACAGAGTGTCCCACAAGGTATGCCTTCACTAATTTTTGCATAAATCGAATGTTTGGGATCTAAATAAACCGTTTTTACCGTTAATTTGTTTTTATCTTTATCTACAGCAGTGTTTTATAACCTAGGTGTCGCGACACACTAGTGTGTCGCGAGCAGTGTGTCGCGAGCATCCTCCAGGTGTGTCGTAGAAAATAAAATCATAAATACATAAATAAAAAGACATATTTTGCAAGGATGCTGCGTTTCAGATGCGAGTTTAAGCATGAGAATTTCGCTTATTATAATAGCTAGAATATGGGTTTTCATTTGGCAAAACTGCTACATTTGGTGTTCATAAATAATCTAAAAAGAAATTTAAATTATCTCAAACGGTATCTAAGAATAAGGAAAAACCGGAATATTATTGTTTAAATATCTTTGATTTTTGATAATTTTCTGAACACTTTTTGGTAATTTAATCCATTTGGTAAGTTTTTGAAGTTGCGTTACCTATGTAATGCATTTCGTGCTACATCCGGTTCTTATTAATTGAAGAGAGATGAAGGAGTTTAAAAATTTTTAAAATCAATCCTTGAATAAAATAACCACAACAAATTTAAAATCCTTAGAATATTTACTGTCTAAAAGGAATTTTGAAAGGAACAGAATCATAAAAAATATACTTAAAAGCATTAGTAGGAACTAAGAACCAAAGATATTTGAGCCTATTTTAGTTATAAAAAGAGGGTTTTTAAGGCCGTTTATAATTTTACCTCAATTTGGTTTACTGTTTTAAGTGCTATCAACAAAGTAAATATTGTTCTACTAAATTTAAAAAATCATTGCAAGGTAAAAAAGTTGTGCAAGGACTAGGTGGAAGTGCGGAGTTTCCTACCCATCGTATCCGTAAAAAAAAAACGTTTTTTGTATGAGATAAATACTGATGATCGTGTGGAAAATTGTAAGATTTTTTGGTTTTATTCCCTAATCGACATTTTCTCCAATGCGATTTCTAAAATTTTTGAAAATCATATAATATTTCAATATTTAAGATATTGGCTGTCCTGAACTGTTAGAAGAATATTTGTAAACAAATGTTGAGAGAAAACTGTAGACGTTCGCAATGAACATAAAAAATTTACGAAGAGAAATCCCTATTTAAAATCAAATCATTGGACACACTTTAATTTATACTAGAAAGTAATTTTAATGGAATTTTCTCCAATACCTACTTGCATTGCACTTGGCCATTGCAGAACGCCCGTTTAGAACATTAAAATTAATTAAAACATACCCTTGATCTACAATGTCACCAGAGATAAAATATTATCGAACGAAGTTTGTTTAATAAGAAATAAAATAGAAGAGAAATCACTATTTAAAATCAAATCATTAGGCCCACTGAAATTAATCCTAGAAAATAATATTAATGGAATTTTCTCCAACATTTGCATTACACTTAGTGTAGTGAAATGGCCATTGCAGAACGTCCGTTTGTTAATTAATTAAAACATACCTTTGATCTACAATGTCATAAGACACGGGTGCCCAACCCGTCGATCGCGATCGACTGGTCGATCGCGTGACCGTTTTTGGTCGATCACCTACCAGCTACGAAAAATTGGTTATTAGATTTGTCATTTTAGTAGATTTTTGCCCAAAACTGAACAATTTAAATTTGGAGTTGCAAGGTAAAAATAAAACTTTAATAGACATGATAAGTGCAATAAGATGATTCGAACAATTCTTAATTTTACTGAAGGAAAATTTAAATCGTCGTGAATTACGCCATTTTCCATACTTGTTAAAGTTTCTCAACGAAAATCCAGAAATGAGTAGGTGTGACTTCAAGAAATTTATAAATGAAATAGAAATAGTCGAGAGGGAAATTCATGCAAGGTTCGGAAATTTTAATAACATTGAAGGAATTTCATCTTTTATTAACAATCCGTTTCAACAAAATTTAAACATCGCAGAAATTTCAAACAAAATTTCTAAACTGTTTGAAGCAAAACAATCCGAAACAGAACTTGAAATAATCAAAATTCCAAATAATATTCATTTAAAATCAGCAAGTCAAGAAGTAGTTTGGAAATATACACATGAGCAATTCCCGATAATAACAAGTACCCCCAAAAAAATTTGGCCTGTTTTGGATCAACATACATAAAAAACAAACTTAGAAATAAAATTACAAATGTTCACTTGGATCATTGCTTGCGATTAGCTACATCGTCATATCAACCTGACTATGAAAGTATTGCCAAGTCAGGGCAATGCTTAAGTTCGCACTGATTTTTTTTTTACAATCATTTAAATTGTTTATTTACATTTATTTAATTCAATTTATGAATTAACTTTTTTTTATGTACTTCGCAAATGATTAATACACACATATACTTTGTTTACAATTTATTTGTATTATAACCTGTCGATCGCCATATACCTTCGTATACAAAGGTAGCTCGCGTATTACAAAAGGTTGAGCACCCCTGTCATAAGAGATACTTAATTATTTAACCATATTATGAAATGACAGAGTTGGAAGTTACAACTGAAAAATGGTCTATTCAAGTCCAAAGTACTAAAACTTATAAAAGTCTTATCAAACAAAAAAGAGCTGGGGAGATGTGCCACAATTAGCTACCCGTGTTAAAAATCCGGCTGAAACAGCTTAGTAAGTTATTTGCGTATATTTTTATAACATTAAAATGTCATTAACTCAACGTAAAAATGTTCCCAATAACATTTTCATAGAGGGCCCAGAAAAGTTGTTGCACCTGGATCCTGATACATAGATGACCGGTCCTGAGTCCATCCGTTATTAAAAGGGTTGTTTTTTTTAAATACATCTATCAATCTTTACATACATAGGTACATTGCTTATAATTACGAATTTCTCATCAATCTGTAATTTCTAGATTTGAGCTTTGAAAAATGTATTTGAGATTATTATGGACATTGTTTGTAAAATTTACTTTGCAAAAATAATAGCGCTGTATCTGTTTTGTATGATTGAATTCCAGACTGCTGTATACAAAAGGGAATTTAACATAATCCGATTCGAAATGGAAAATAGAACGCACATTTTCCGCTACACTACAGCAACCCAAATAGAATAGGAAATGCAGTCAGTTGTGTGTGACGGAATAAATGACGCTTTATATTGCAATGCCTTTCTAGAGCTGGAGGTTTGAAATTTTTGTACACTATGATGTACCAACCACATGATTTAAAGGAATAGGTAGGGATTTGTTACGGCAAATCCTAGAAAAACATCCATGAATACTTGATCAAGTAGAATACGAATAGTACGTAACCTTACTTACAAGACAGCAGTGTTGAATTTTATTTCTTGTAAGTAGACTTTCAGTAGACCGTTACAAAAAAAAGGTTTCATCCGCTAAACTTTATCTCATTTTGAAATTCGTTTTATTCTGGATTTTGTTGTTGGAATTTAACTTAACTTAAAAATATAAAAAAAGAATAAATTATTGTGTTCTACTTATTATTACTACATTGTCCACATTTAAGTACTTTAAGACAATACAATTTGCTATAACTTAAATTTTAATCTACGAGCAAAGCTTTTGAAAACATACTTTACGTTACAAGAAACCATGTTTTATCAACACGCACAATCTTGATCGCTTTATCTTTGAAAACCAAAATGTAATCAGATAAAAGGATAAATCAAGTGCGGTGGTCAACTAAATTTGGCAAGGACAATAAGAACACAGTATATCATTCGTATCTTCCACTTGAAAATGTTAATTCTTGAACTGTTCTGCAAAAATTTGTTGTTTGTCCTTCTAGCCACAACAACGGTGACAAATATGGGCTTCTGTATGGCACGTTTTCGGGAGGATCAAATATATTTTACCAGTTACAATGCGTGAGCAATTGAAAGCGCGTATCTGCATGCAGCTGTCGTTATGCTGGAGAGGAAAATGAAAGTACTATGTAATTTATTGGTTCGACGGGAAAACGTTAAAAACTTTTTTGCTATGTCATTATTGTTACAACCACATGAAATTACAAGGTTTACGATCCCTTATTCTATGTACGGGGCGGATAAATTTCGATGTTTTCATAGGGAATCTCAGTAACTATAAGAGGTATCGAAAAACGGACCGCGCATCCTCGATCTCTTTTTTAGAGAAAAAGTTAATGGTGAATGGTGAAAACTAAAATTGGTTATAGTCTTTTGTTTTCGAGTTCTCACCGATAACTCGATTTTTGAATTTTGCGTTTTATATATCTCGCTTGTTTATGAAAATAAAGAAAAATTATTTTGACGTCCCACAGGCACTTTTATGATAAGAATGCAGTGGCGCACACAATTTTTCAAAAAAAATTCGAAATTCGAGTTGTGACATAAGACTGCATTTTTTTAAATAGAACCCATAGTTGGCTGTGGTATTACGAGAAAGAGGATTTTTTCCCATTCCAATGATATATATTATGTGGGGTCAATTTATTCATTTTCCTTACATTATAGCAAAAAGTAGGTAATTTTTCGTATTTTGTTTTTTCTAGTGGTAGGCTTATGTCATTAAGAATATACCTGGTAAAACAAACTGTCATTTTGTTGGTTTAACGATAATTTGACAGAAATAATCACGTTTAATTGTTGATTGTTTTTATTTTTGTACCTAAAAAACACGAAATGGCTTACGAATATTACGAAAAGTATGATATGTTAGAATGTTTTATTCAAAGTAATAATAATTCCGAAGCTGCAAGTGAAACTAATTTTAATCGTTATCCATAAAGAAGACAATCTAATGAATCTATTTTTGGAAGAATAAAACTAAATCTCATTAATTGGCTGTGTTAACGCAAAATGCTTCCTAATTCCTTACCATTATTACTCTAGCGGAATTAGCAGGCATTTTTGGAAATCTCGACGTTATGATTGTATCGGAAAACACAAAAACTAAGATGCAATCTAAAACTTTTTTATAGTAATTTTGAGGAAGAAAAATGTTATTTTATAATTAATTAAACTAAAATGTCACATTTCGCTTTATTTTAATTAACACAGAAACCGCTATTAATCACTTTGTTCTTAAAGTGTTGTTTTTTTGTTTAGCTTGTTATAAATTTTAATATTGATAAGGTTGTTAACAAGTGTCGTGAGATTTTACTTTGTCAACAAAACGGTACGTTATTAAATCGACATAAAAACTTCACTTAAACGGCCAGACAAAGCAAATTAAAACTACGAAGTTTAACAACGTTCTATAGACTTTATCATCTAATAATCTTATTTTATTTGTTTCAGGTTAGTATCTGTCTATTCCGCAAGTAATAAAGTGGTCTGTGGATATTAACAAAGTAAGTTCATAACAACACGTTTTAATATGACTTTTACCGATTACGTCTGCCGTCATGGGCGTCCACAGGGGTACTCGCCACCCCCTGAAATTGAGTGCTCTATTTCTGACCAAATGGAAGGGTCAATTTAAAAGTTGGTAAAAGCTTTACATTAAATGCACTACTGAAGGCTGCAAGCTTTGTCCCCCTGGATAGTTTTGAGCGGACGCCCATGCTTCTAGTCCTGCAGTTTTACTATAAAACGCAATTTGTTGATCGTTTAAGGCTAGGCGCTGACATGCAATTAATAAGTTCGCCAACAGTTTGATCCGAGAATGGCTAAACCGCGCTTACATAAGCAAAACTAAATCAGGATTAAAAGAAGAGGTTAAAATTGTTTAGATATTCCATCAAATCGGTTCGGAATTTTAAAAAAATATTTTTTGCAACCTCGATGTCAATTTTTACTGCACATCTAATAATGATTATTATTATTCAATCTTTATTTAAGTCAAGTTTCCATAACTTTCGCTAGTAATTTATTTTTGTATTCCTTATTTGTATTTATTTTTTCAATTTCTAAAGTTTCAAGCAAAATCTGCAAAATTATCAACATTATTATGTTTTTTATTGTTTAACATACACATCTAAACACCTTCGTCTCTATTTTAAAATGTTTTTTGTAGTACACGCTTTAAAATAAAAATGCGAAACAACAGAACCTATTCTTTTCTACTTTGAATACGTATAACTGCTAGCTTTTAACCAACAAAAAACATTTTTAGCAGCAATTATTTCAGGATATAAACAAACGGAAAATAAATCTTAAAGAATCTTTTCTACAATGTTAGTCTGCACTACTAAGGTAGCTGCAGACCATCTTTCATCTTGAGAGCTTCCAAGTCCTATACTTCCGCATCTAATACTTCATTAGTTTCTAACTAAAGCCATTTTCTGGTTTATATTGCGCAGATCATGATTTTATTTCGTTTTTTAATTATTAAGTAAGACACAATACGCAAAGTAAAACCACCGTTTAATAAATGCATGTTTAGTAATACAGGGTATGCATTCGCTAATTTTTGCATAACCGAATTTTTAAATCAGATAATTTTAAAATCAGATATAGCGTCCATAAGAAAAACTGGACCTGATGATGGTTTAAGAAAAGCGAAATTACGCATGAAAAATATCGTTTGGGATTTTGATTCCTTGCAAAACGTGGTCGTGAAAAAGTTTTTACAGAAATGAAATTCGACATCAAATGAAAAAGTTACGGGCAAAAAACAAAAATCCACTTTTTTACTTTCTCCCCTATATCTCCAAAACTAAAAAAGCTAGATAAGTTCTGTTTGCGTCAAAGTATTAAGCACCCGAATATACAACTTTGCCCTTATTTAACCAGTCGTAACTCTTACCGTTTACCCCATAGCGGCCCTCGAAAAACGAGAACCCTGTATATTATTATTTGTCTCTATGCTTTGCCCCCCCCCCTGGAATTTTTTCTGCAGACCTCCATGGATATCGGTGCTTTGGCAACTACCTCGATGATAAGATGTTACGCTTATGTTTGAGTGTACCAAAAACGACTTCCAAGGTCACTAATTTACATAGAGCTGACACTAAAGCGGGGTGTAATGGTACAGATTTTAAACGGTAGGGCCTAGCTTACCGTAATTAGTACAAAAGTAAAGTGTACGAGTGCTAACGCCATTTAGAACTGAACACTTGTAGGCTAAAACGACGAACTAAATTACAGAATAGCGTTAAGAATGATCGCTGCGACAGGCGTTCACCACAAGGACACGAGCAGACCTTTTTAGTTTAAAATACTACTTGAAGGAACATGTATGTAGCGCATTAGCTACGAATGTAAAACAAAATTTACGTTTCACAAATACACGTTCGCCAAAATATGTAAAGTTATAATAACAACAAAACCTGATATTTACCCCTGCAAAAAACCCTCCGTGTGTTAATTATTTACTTTACATTAATAACACACCGCCTTGGCAACCTTCTTGCATAATTAATGAATACAATATCGCTAAACAGCACTTGAAATTAGAACGTATTCAAAGTTATTTATATCGTTTACTTTGGGATTTAATTTAGAAGTTGGAGTACGCGCGAAACTTTATACGCACTCAACAATAGTTGGAAAAGTCTGAGACATGCAAGTTTAGCGTGACCAATAAACGTTAGCAGAGGCAAAATTTCGAGCTCTTTGTTTTTCCTGCCTTGAGTGCTTGACAAAAGGTCTAATCGGTTTGCCAGATAAACGTAATTATTATTTAAATCTTTTGGGCCTTATGCCGCTACACCAGAACAACGATTTCAACCTTTAAGAAGTCATATGAAATCGCTAAAATTGTTTTCTTTAAAAATAACTTTACTTTTACGAAGAAACGAATTCTTTTTGAGAAGTACTTATACCATTTACATAAAAGAGCATACATTTTAACTGAATTTCTTTCTAAATGGTAGTCATTTGAAATTTAAAAATTTATTTTTGGGTAACATTTATTTTCAGAAAAGTAAATGACATTTTTCAACAATATTACTATGTAAAGTTAACACAGTAAATACGCGATAAAGGCAACTTTGATACAAGATTAATGTAAAAATAACCTTTTGGTATTGCATATATATGGGTTTTTAACCAAAAGAATTTGTTTGTTTGTATTAAAGGTGTTTATTTTATTTATTCTGTAATTGCTGACCGCTAATTATATTTAAGATAAATACGGAGCTTTTGTTTCATCACTTAGCAATTGTGTATTTCGTGGTTTAAGAGATTAAATCATAATTTTGCAAATTACACAATTTTACAACTCCAAGCCAGTGGCAACACCGATATATTAACGCTTTGATAAATCTCGAGCCTAAAATTAATACGTAAAACAGCGAATTTTAACTAGTTCGCGTATTTTGAAACAAATTTGCATATTTTTTTACGTTTTTTCCATGATAAAAATAATTTCGGCGCCCTGGGCATCCATCCGTCTAGATCTAGATCGTCATCAGGTACGGTACCAACAAAGCAGCGTACAACAGATGCTACCCGTTAAGATTAGGCAGTAAACGTAAAATTCCACTAAAATATACGGAAGGGATGTCTTTTATATCAGCTTAAATATTTAAGTACAAAGTTTAAATAGAATTGCTTACTTTTCATGTTGTAAACCAAATGAAAATATAGCTGTCATATCCTATAGCTATTTCTGGTACAATAACAGTTGGTTATTTTTGAAAGCATTTTAAAGCACAAACTTTATGCTTTTTTTAAGCAAAATACAATTTAATATACAGGGTGAGTCACGACGGACGCGTCGGAGTTTTATGGCGAAACGGTTTATATTTTCCAATTTCTGTCGCTGTTAGATTATGTAAGTCAATAAGGGCTACATTTTAAAAATATTTTCAAATATACAGGGTGCTCCAAAAAAGAGTGCCATATCAAAGTTATACTTTTTCTTATGGAACACCCTGTATATTTTTACATTTTTGGATTCCTCTTTAAATTTAATTCAAAAAATGTATAAGGTTATATGAGTCTAAAGTCAACCGTTCTCGTGAAAATTGCATTTTCATGAAAATACAGTATTTTCAAAAAATTTCAACTTTCCTATAAAAATATGTCAAAAGTGTGTAGTCAAACGAGAAAATTATAAGTTTCTTGTTTTTCCTTTCAATTGTTTCAAATTACCGCTGTCTACCTTCATAGCCTACTTGAAAATATTACTTTGCCCTAATAATTAACAATAAAATCGCGATATCTCGGAAAATATCAATTTTAGGTGAAAAACAGCCTTTATATTTTCGAAAGAGAATTAAATTTTCTATAAGACGGTGCAAAAAAATATAGGGTGTTGTATTTAAAAAAAATGAGTTATCGATGTTTAAAGTTTCACAAGTTTGACCAAGCGTAAAAAACGCCCTGTACAATATTTTAAAAATGTAGGTGGTGCAAAGTGTTACATAATCTATTGTCAATCTTATCTCCAAGCGAATTTCTTCAGACTTGTCAAAGTTTTCAAATGTTGAAATTTTTTGAAAATACTGTATTTTCATGAAAATGCAATTTTCACGAGAACTGTTGATTTTAGACCCATATAACCTTTTACATTTTTTGAATTAAATTTAAAGAGAAATCCAAAAATGTAAAAATATACAGGGTGTTCCATAAGAAAAAGTATAACTTTGATATGGCACTCTTTTTTGGAGCACCCTGTATATTTGAAAATATTTTTAAAATGTAGCCCTTATTGACTTACATAATCTAACAGCGACAGAAATTGGAAAATATAAACCGTTTCGCCATAAAACTCCGACGCGTCCGTCGTGACTCACCCTGTATAAACATTTAAACAAATTTTGATACGTGTATGCAGTGCCCGACTGGCAAGGGTATCAGCTTGCCTGATTATAAGTGAGCCCCCTTAAACATAAAGTCATCTGCACGCTATTAGTTGCTCAAGTCCAATGTGGTTTTTTTCTGTACGGGGGGTTAATTGTCTGGGGGTTTTTTACACGGGGGGTTATTTGTGCGGAGGTTATTTGTCCGGGGGTTATTTGTACGGGGGGTTATTGTCCGGGGGTTATTGTCCGGGGGGTGATTGTCCGGGAGGTGATTGTCCTGTTACCAAAATGAGGTATAGTTAACAAAAAAAAATCGTTTGAAAAATAAAACAATGTAGGTATATTTTTAATTTTTAATGATATAATTAAAGGAAGAATGAATACCCATAATGAAACATTTAAAAAATACTACTTTTAAATCGTTATATAACAAATTTTATTTATTTAATATTTAAAATCGGTTAATTTCGTCCCATTTTAGGTAATTTTGTTTTAAACAAAGCAAAAAAGAACAACATATTTTAAGTTACCCGTATATGACTACTTTTAAACACTTTTTTTAATTCGATTTCTGTACATTAGCGTCATTAAAAATTATGCAAAATAACAAGTTATCTGTGTCTTTTTATGTCTAAAGCCCTAAAAATCGGGTCCAAGCACGTATATTGCTTCAGAGGAAAAACTGAAAACGGTTTCTTCATTAAGAATGTTCAACATTTAAGTTTGCAGTAATGGCAAAATCTACGCAATTCGAAACTTGCACGAAAATTTTAGTCTATCAGAATTTTAAGGTCAAAATGAAGAAAACTGCAAAAAAAATAATCCCAACTGAAAAATTTTATTATATCGACGAAATGGGCGCTATTTCACGACGTTTCGAAAATTCCTAACTCGAAAACCGACCGAATAGTAAGAATTATTGACTCACCAAAAATAAACAAATAGTTATTGCTTCGCACTCATGCACCTACATAAAACAAAAAGATGTTTTTAAAACACAAAACCACACAGTTATAAGTGTAATCTACAATATAGGTATACTCTTTTCAATTTAAAAATAACATCTTCGACATGAAAAAACAAAATATTTACCTTAATGTGCAATAACCGGAGGTTTCATTCCTAGAGTTTGATCTTGGGTCTCGTTCAAGCTTAATCGACTTGCCAACCGCTCGTAATCGTTCGGCATTCTAAACTTAATAAAAATGTCAGGCTTTCTTGAGCAAACAAATCGATTAAACCTCTTCAATCAAACAAAAAGAGCCAATCAATCCTTCCTTCATATGAGGAATACCTCGCTGTAAACTCCTGCTGAAACAAAATAAATGTATTGTGACACGATTTTAATTTTTTTTTTTTTATATTTTGAATCAAAAATTATTTTTATATTTTAACAATAAAGCCAAGTTTCAAAATTAAAGTACAAGAATAAACTATTACAAAGATATGGTTAAAATTAAAACAACAACAAAAAAATGATTCGTATGGTCACTAATTTTCACCCAGATTGAATAAATATATGGTGTAGCAGATCATTACTTCTTCAAATATGACCTTTTTGCGCAGTTCTTTCGCGACTGAATAACATATAATATTTGCAAGGGTTATTTCTCAAAATAAACGAGAGATACAGGGTGGCAATGGTTTCTTATACATTCTGTATTATAAAGGCCCTGTTACATTTTCAAAAATTATCGTGCTTTTACAAAGGTGCAGAGACAAAACTAATTTAATTCGATTATCTATTTTTATACACAATAGAAATCCAAACTGCGCGAAAAACAATTTAAAAAAACTATTATAAATAATGAGATTTGATAAAACTAAAGTTAGGTTAGTGGTATGTTTGATACACAAGTAATGTCTACAAAAGTGCCTTGTCAAACCAAAAATCCTATGAATAAATTATTTAAATTAATATGCTGCATATTTTCATGCAGAATAATTATACTAATAACTTGCCTAAATTGATTTTTTTAAGCTTTTAAATACCCTAAATTTCTTTATGAATGCATAAAATTTCATAGAGAACACGTTAACGAAATAAAAGACTTCCTAAAACTGATCTTATACTAATCCATTTACTTACAATGAATTAAAAATCAAAAAATTTTTGTAACCCACACTTAACACAGCACTTCAATAATTGTAAAATTATTTAAACAGTCGTTTTGTAATATACAGCAACACAACTACACTGTACACTGTACAGCGATATACTTTGAAAGAAATTTTGAACTGCTTCTATGCTTATCAAACACATGTAACCTAAAATGCAATAAAAACTCCTAAAATGTAGTTCGAAATTTAGCAAAACAGTGCGCATAGCAGTTCTGGCTCGAGTCACAATTCAAGGTCGTGCTATTAGACAGGAGTACTCAGGAATTTTTAATAAACCAGAGCTGTATCGGCATTTTCTGGACCATCCGATCTACATAAACTAAGATAATGTAAGATTGTTAGCTACTAATAATAATAATATGGCAATTAATTTACCGTTTTTTGCTAATTCTGTTTACAATATTATAACTTACGTACATTAATATATAGATAACAATCAAAACTTTTAGTTAATTAAACTACTGAACTTACGTCTAGACCTTACAATATTAGTTTTAGTATTAAATTCGCTTGTTAGGTCGTTATAAAATTTCAGTCCTTTATAAAATTGAAAATTTTGTGTGTAATTTCCTAGTCTGGTAATTATGAATCTCAAAATATTGGGTTATATATTTTAACAAAGAACTTGGAAACAGGTTATTTATATTCTGACGGCTATAATTTAAAAAAAAAATATTAGTTTTTGTGGCATTTTGATGTGTTAAGACTACACCTGAAGTCAAATATTTTTTTTTTAAGTACAAGTGCAATAGAAGGCTGTAAAAATAGAGTAATTCTACAGTACTTTTTGTAATTCTATTTTAATATTACTTTCAACCTGTAAAGTGCATGTAATGTAAAGTTTACCAAACACCACTTGACGAATGGAATAAGCCATTTATTTATATTGTTTTTGTGGTAATTCTTATATAAGCCTACATATTGGAAAATGTAACTAAGGGGTATTTTCCATATATTTTTTTACAGTTTATTTTTTCTCTCAGTTGTTTTTTGTGTATAGCAAGAATTCTAAAAAGAATTTATTGTTTCATCCATGTTAACTTTGTGTCAACAACTGTTTATGATAAGATGTACTCACTTTTGTAGTGTCAAAATTGTAATCTTGAAAACATTGACGTATAACACAGGCAAAAACCAAACTTTAAAATGTGTATAAAAAATCAGTGAACCTTTAAGGAAGGAATTTTATAGCTAAATATTTTCTTATATCTTAGCCTAACCTTTTACAAATCCAAGGATTTTTTTCTGTATTCGGATAGGCTACTTCATTTTTAAATGCATTACACACAATACGCTAATAACTAAAATTCAATGATCAACATTTTTTAAATATAATTACAGTTCTTCATACTGGGGTAGATCACGAGGCATGGAATATACCACTTCGGTGCACTATGAAAATCTCGTTTGTATAAACAAAAGGTTACATTATAATTAAGTACAATTTTGGGGTGATCTTACAAGATCTTTCAAAATGCATAGTTCACTTTTGCATCCAAACAATACCTACTTTTTTGATTAGTGATTGGTAAAATACAATTTTTATTAATTTTATGACTTATTTATAAAAATAGATACAGCAAGAAAAAAAGGCACATTTAACTATTCCATTACTTCGCGACCCATAAAAAAATAAGAAGTTAGGCGTAATATCTCGAAAATGGTAAGTGACAAAAAAAATCTGATATAATAGTTACATTCCACATTAAAAAACACATCGAGAGAGTACTATTAAAATTGATCTAATGATTGAAACAAGACCGTTATAAAAGGGAACAGAAATTGATAATTTTCATATTTTTGCTTAATCTGAAGTACGAGGAATTTTGTACTTTTAAAAATTGATTGTAGCTCCTCTCATACTTACAAGGGTCACGATATGTTGTCGCTAGAATCTGATCAAGGCTGTGTTTATTGCATCAAGAACCTCAAAACTAAATGTTTTGCAGATTTATACGCGACACTGGCCATTTCCTTCGGAAAAACAGGGGAAAAACCGAAAAGTTGAATGATAAAGGTAATTTTTGCGATCGCATTGGCCATGAAACCGTCAGAGATTAAATCAAAATTTTCTATTTAACAATTCGGGCATCCTTTGCAAGTAAAATGATGCAAAATTTTTAAAAATATCTGAAATGGTTCTGGAGCAAAACACGAAAAAACGAGGTCCTTGTAAAAACGGTTTCCTCTTTGTTAAACGCTTATGCAAGTCGCATAGATTTAGTTATACAACTTCTCAAATCATAGCGCTTTTGCAGGGGTTTCGTTTTTGACGTTTTTCTCCGGAGCCGTTTTAGATTTTTTCAAAAACTTCGCACCACTTTACTTGCAAAGAATGCGCAAATTGGTGAATAGAAGAATTTCGATTTTATCTCTGACGATTTCATGGCCAACGCGATCGCAAAAATTACCTTTATCATTCAACTTTTCGGTTTTTCCCCTGTTTTCCGAAGAAATTGCCAGTGGCACGTATAACTCTGCAAAACATTTAGTTTTGATGTTGTTGAAGCAATAAACACAGCCTTGATGAGATTCTAGCGACAACATATATCGTGACCTTCCCTGGATAGATATAATTCATCTAATTTAAGCATACCTGCATCTCTTATAATAAGCGAGATAGGTCAATGTCCTGATCCCCCCACATTTAAAATGTAACTTTTTTTTCAATATAGATGTTGTGCTAGCCTTGTGCGTGTGCTGCTAAAAATTTTGATTGTGCTGGTTTCGTTACGCTGCAATTTTGATTTAAAGTTGGAGGGGCTATGGACACGCCAGCCCCCCCTTCCCCAACACGTACTTTAAACATTTTGTTTAGACATGAATATTGTGCCAGCCTTGTGCTGGAGTGTGCTGATAATATTTGTCATTGTGCTGTTTCCCTTACGCGACAAATTTGATTTAAAGTTGGAGGGACACAGTCAAAACTTTTAACAGCACACGCCAGCACAAGGCTAGCACAACATTCTACATTGAAAAAAAGTTACATTTTAAATGTGGGGGCCCAGGACAAGTACCTGCAAGATACCCATGCTGGAAATGTTATCTGGGACACCCTGCATAATGCGGCAGATTGTTGTCACCTTGATTATGTTGAAAACGAATTAGAATTAATACCACATATTATACAACAAAAATAATTAAACTCGTGAACCGTATTAAACAGCAATACTTCAAAGTTCATTATCACATAACTAACAATTTTTACCACGAATATTTCTTTTGCGAAATCCCTAATTAAATTTAAATAAAGCACGTAAGTAAAGCAATTATTAAAAAGGGTTTACGCGAAGCGTTCCTCTTTTATTTCCACAGTGCACTGCTTTTTATTACACGATACTGTAGATTGTGTAGATCACGTATGTTAAGTCAAAGCAGCTTTTATTATCAATTGAATCTTTTAAAACCTATCGGCCACGAAATAATTAGCGCAAGTACATTAGAATTAAACTAGCAATAGCGTGATAAACTGAAAAGTTTCGGCTCTACGCTTACAAATTTCGATTTCGTGGTTTGTGAGCGATTGGATGGATAATATCTTTTGGTTTAAAGGGTGTGGTTCGGATTGTGCCGTTGATCTTATTACCCATCTACATGAATCATTTAATCCGAGATTAAGGGCCTAGCGTGTTGACGAAATAATAACTTCAGAAGACGGCGAATAGTCGTAAAATAAATTGATCCTCGTCACGAGCTTTGTCGTAAGCGCAATTATTTCGTTAAATGAATACTTACATTGTAACGCAATTACATAGAACCACTCTCTTGTAATCTGTTCGGGAAATCTTGAAATACGTTGCCATTGTAAACACCGTGATTTGTCAGAGCCATTATTGTAATAAAGATGGAACTCAAAAACTGCAATCTTTCTTTAAATAAAAGTGTAAAGAGAATAATAAAACCGAATGTAATATTTAAGGGTTATTGATTTTGTTGTCAATTTGTTCTAAAACACACTAAGTAGTTCCTTAAGGGTTTTCGTGTCGCTTTTTTGAGATGTAGGAATGGAGTATAAGCAAATGTTGAAAGTTTTTACCTCACGTAACGTTACATTCTATGTTAAGTTTAAATAATAACGAAATTTGCGCAATTTCGCTTAAACAAAGCAACGTAATTTACTCCAAACCAAAGTTTATTGGCTTTAAAAATCAATCTTAAATTACAGAAATGAGTAATACAAAATGGTAAAGCACGCAAACTGCGTATAAATAAATAACTTTTTTTTACGACCATCGCTGTAAATGACTATTTTCTGCGTCCATCTAGAAAATCAATCGTTTCCGATCAATTTTTAAGCTGGAAAATACATCTTTACTAGGCCAGAAAGAAACTGCTTTCCATGGTAATAACAACTCCTTACCCAGGAAAGTAACTGGTTGCCATTGTGATGAGTCGTTTTGTTGATTTGCGCTGTCAAAGAAGCAAGATTATCTTTCCGCACAGTAAGCAAAAAGCACAGTTTTCTAAAAACTATCAAAGTAGGCTCACGTACAACTTGGCAGTTAACAGCGTACGTACAAAAAGCCGTTAAAATCATAGGTATTATGTGATCGTATAAAAAGTATAGTACGAAACTCGAGTTGTAAAGCTATTACGCCCTCTTAAAAAGTACAGTCGCCACTAAGAGGCTCTGTGCAGCGTTTCCTCTTGTGCGTTACATGCTTCTTACAACTTTTGTTATGTAATAAACTATTTTTGTAAGGTTTATGTATGCAACAGGTCAGATATTTATTACAAGTAGGGTGTATGCCCCGCCTTGGTGGGAGGCCCGCACCGGGTTTGGTTATATTTCTATTCTGGGCTCAAAATGTAGCCAAAAGATGGGCACATCTGATGACCTGGAGAAAGTTTATTTTTAAAAACATTTTGTATCTACGGCCGTCCTAAAATGGCCATTTTTGCGATCACGTTGGCTATGGATTCGTCTTTAAGAAAATTTAAAATTTCATATTTTCCAATAAGCGCATCCATAACGAATAAAACTGTGCAAAGTTTTTGAAATTATCTAAAACGGAGGACAACGCGAAAAACTAGACCCCTGCAAAAGCCGCAGCTCCTTCGAAAAAAAAAACACCTTGGTTCACAATAAAATTCATAACTTAGCTGTTTTTTGTCAGAAATTTTTGAATTTGTTCTTTAAATGTAGCCAAAAGATAGGCGCATCTGATGACGTGAAGAAAGTAAATTTTTAAAATCTTATAGTATCCCCTGCGGCTGTCCGAATATGTATAAAATTTAATTTAAAAAAAAATGCATTATACAAATATTTAATAATTGTGATAATTGTTTCCAAAAATGGTTTTAAATTTCTTAGATTCATTAATTAATTACCATAAATCTATCAAATAACAAACATTACAAGAAAATATTATACGTATGCTCTAATATTTAACTTTGTAACGTAGGAGCAAAATGAAAATGTTTGTATTAGATCCATTCTGTTTTTGTGACGGTCGGCGTTTACAATGCAATTAATCACGTTGTAAGAAATGCGTTTAAGACTGAACAAAAACCTTTCAGAAGTAACAATGAAAAACGAAAGACATTTGCTTGTATTGCTATCAGAGCATAAAGCGTAAAGCAAAATAATAAGTTAGCATTTTGTGTCCAACTTTTAAATTCTAAAGGAAACAGATGCTGTATCACTCTAAAAGTTTCAGACAATTTTGGCATCTGCTGCAAAAACCGTTTTACTCTTCTAGAAATTAAACGAAGCGGTTTAACTATAAAAATCTGGCACAGAAAATATGTATCAGTTATGTATATTTCATATTTTTAGACATACGATAAGCAAATCTTTGATTATACAATCAATACTTACTATCTTGCCAATAGCAAGATAATTATAATGAAAGAATTCTTAACGTTTACGTGTTTTAAGATAATTTAGTTTCGGCTCTCTAATTTAAAAGTAAATTTAAAAAATTACAATAAGTTATTTATTGTAATTGAATGTTATTAGATAAAGCGTTCTACCATTTTCGTGGTAAGTGGAGCTAGAAAAAATCCATTGCTTTGATATTTTAATTGGTTGTTCGTGCTGTGTAGAATATAACTGAAAATAACAAGGCTTATTATCTTAATTAGTATTATTGATTACGATAATAAATTAAAAAGCAATCCAATCGGATTTTTAAATGTAGATATATTAGATTTATTCCGATGGACTCCGAAAAATGTTCATCGTTTTAAGTGGATCATGTTCAATTTAAGCTTATCGAACTGTAATAACGAGTTTTTGTATTTTATCATCCTTTAACTGTATGCTAATATACAATTGGTAACAGACTACCCACTAGACTTTTTAAATGTAACGGTAGTGGCTCATGTGATTACTTAAGTAAAGCATTTTTTGACGATTTCAACAATGCGTACCAAAAACTTTGTATTTTCGTTAGCAGCTGGCATTAAAATTTAAAATTATTGTAAAGTTCTACTAAGACATCTTTTTTATGGTAGTACTTGTACTTAATAGCAACAAAACAAATGCTATCTTTTGTTATTACTTTTAACAACTGAAAAAATACTTAAAACGTTTCAGAACAACAACCAAAATAATAAAACATCCAAAATTTTTCGAATAAATAGGAAAATATTTGTTTGTAACTTTATAAATAAATTCGATTAACTTGTAACTGAGTAAATAAAACTTTAACCAAAATAAAATAAATATTTTTTGAAGTATCTTAAGAACGAAAAGAAAATGCCAATAGGAGAAAGTTGTACGTGATAAAAATATTGGCCGTACGCATACGAACAGTTGCCTATCGCGGATTTGACATACGTCATCGTAGAGATAACAAATGCACATCACTTAATAGAGAATTTGTCGCCGTTTCCAAAAATATAAGGTTTGTTGAGGTTAATTTTAATAACTAAAAAGTTATAGGGCGACACTGAATCACCCGGTATATTAAATTTTGTAAGTTTAGTAAATCTAAGATGTATGTGTTCCTTTATTTAAATGGAAAAGATTAAAAAAAGTTTTTACCTTTATTAAAAATAATATCGTGGGGGAGGACAAGGGGTGTGGTTTGATTTAAAAAAAAAAAACAGAAAAGGTTCTGCCATAAAACTGTAATTTTTGATGATTGTAAAGTACTTCGCATTAAAACCCCTTTGGACATTTAAAATGTACAAAAAAATCGCCTGCGGTGCATTTTATCTCCCTTCCACTTTTTTTGAGTCGATCACTGTTTGCTTTTGGGTTTGCTACTTTTACTGAGAAGAGCGGCAAACTCAGGAACCGTCCCTGGAGGCACAAACTCTAACTACGCCACTGGCTGTGCGGAGAATAAACAGAGACATTTTATCAAAACGAATAGTAGAGGCAAGAAGACACTACCAAATAAGGTGGAAGACATAAAACAAGTCTAAAAAAATCGACAAAATTATCAGTTATAATATATTAAGGGAACATTATTTTGCCGGTAAAATTATTGACAAAAGTTTGTTACTTTGGTAACATCCTGAGACAAAAGACATGACAAAATCCTGAGCCGAAGGCGAGGGATTTTGTCATTCATTTTGTCGAGGGATGTTACCTATAAGTAACAAACTTGAGTTAAAATTTTTCCTGCAAAATAATGTTCCGAAATATATTTGATTAGACTATTTCCCAAATAAGATACCAAAAATAATTACAATTTTCGTTTATTATTTGTTAACATTTTCGATAGCGTACCAACGTCTGTAGCGCATTTAAATCGTAACTCCTTTCCTTGCAAAAATTTTCAAATTGTTTCCATATTGACATTTTGGATGCAACATTATTTTTGGGAGTTATATTTGCAACAGTTTTTTGTATTTCTTCTATGGAAGTTATTCCGAAACGGCTCATGTCAAATAATATATTTTACAACTGTCAAACATCTGTAAACAAACAACCAGGTTGCTAAGGATATAATTGACATGACAACGGGATGTTTTCGCTATTTTGGAGGTGAAAAAATCCCTAGGGGTTTTATCGCTTAAAAATGAACGTGATTGGTCAAAACATTAAGGCGTGACTATAATTTGACAAAGTGATTGGTTTATATCAGTTTATATGACCATGAGGGGAATAGTCACTATAATCGCCAAAAGGTCGCACAAGGAAGAAAAACAATTAAAGAACACGAAGAGTCGTGAACGATATAGAAGAAGTTGTTGCTTGAATTCCGCATACAGGAACTAAAATTTTAAAAAAATTATAAATTCCATTTAACTTAAACATTTTAATTATAACTATAACGAAATATTAATAATCGACTGATATTCTTATTAACATTGATAACGTAATCATTTTCAAATGTGTTCATACAAAAAGCGTAAGTTTGTCACATCTAATATTGCCAAAAGGTATCGATCAGCCGTAAAGCAGGGTTATATGGTTGCTCTGGGTTTACCCAGGGTATGACAGAAAGGCAAAGAGGGTCACTCGGGATTGCCGTAGGTAGTTTTCCCCATTACGGGCTTGTATATCGGAAAGTGTATAATCCAATCCATACAAATGATGAATAATTTAGTAGGCGGTCAGTTAAGAGACATTTTACATCGCGTTTAACAATTTTCTCTGAGATAGCTAAAAGCATTTTCATTTTAAAGTTCAAGCCGTTGTATTACAGGTTCCGTTTGTCTGAACAACATCGTTATTGTTTTACAGACTACAAACTTAATGTGATAATTACAAATTGGAAGATAAGATAAGCAGCAAAATTATTCAGTGCTTCCAGAAATACGAACTACCGCTTTAAGAAATATAATTATTTATGCGTCCTCCCTTTCGTAAGCGTCTAATGATAAATAGAACTTGTGCCTTCTGTCGAAATAAAAGGAAAAGCGCAACAGACTAATCAACGTAATATCGTTATCGGCGCAAATATTTTAAGTGATGATACAGGACCTTTTCTAAGAAGAAATTTCCAGTAAAGCTTTTTCCTTAAGTCAAATGCTAAGTAGATATCAACACTTACTTGATTTTTTTTTTACACTTCTGCATTTAAAACGCTCTCTCGCCAAAAATATCAATGTTATCGTAAAATACCTCGAAGCTTTTTAATAGAACATGAAATTCTCTACAAAATTGTTAAGTTAATTTTTTGTCTACAGGCAACGGTTTAAAAGTTATAAAGCAATTTGTACAAAAAAATTTTAAAAATTTAAAAACTTTAATTGTTTCTTAGACTTTCCAACCGCTGTATCTTTTAAACGAAAGGTTGTACAAAAAAAACGAATGGCCCATTCCGAATAGCAAATTTTATGGGCTACAAATTTGGTTAAGTGAATGGTTTCAGAAAACTAAACCGATTTTCCGGAAAAGCTGAAAATAAGAAACGGAGTGTAAAAAAAACGAGAAATAATGTTTTGCACTTAAAAAATGCTTTTAAAGAGAATGCGATTATGTATTGAAAATGATGGAGGTCATTTTGAACACTTATTGAAGTAATTTCGTGGTTACATGTTAATTTTATTGTGTTAAGATAGATTTGCATTGTTTTGCATTTTATCTTTTTTTTTCACCTTTTTTTTTCACTTTTTTTTCCACCTTTTTTACTATTATAAACATTTCTATGATATATTTGGTTTTATTAAACAACATATTTACCAAAGTTGTAGTCCGTTAAATGCCTTATCCGCAATAGGCATCGGTTTTACTCTACGACGTGTCGTTAAAAAGATTTTTAAAAATGTACATAACTTATTTATATGCAATTTTCAATTTTTTGTTAAATTTTTTCGTAAGCTTCTTAAAAAAATGATAAGGGGTGGTTTTCTGAAGAATTTTAAACTTTATAAAAAGCCTTGAAACAGATGACAATATACATAATATTATGAACAGGGCCGATGCTATGGCATTTTTAAATACGAAACATTATTTCTCTGATTTTTTTAACACTCCGTTTCTTATTTTCAGCTTTTCCGGAAAATCGGTTTGATTTTCCGAAAACTTTTACTGTATCAAAATTGTAGCCCATACAATTTGCTATCCGGAATGGGCCTCTATAACTGTTAAACCATTGCCTGTAGACTAAAAATAAATATAACCAATTTGTAGAGAATTTCATGTTCTATTAAAAAGCTTTAAGTAATCTTCCGATAAAATTATTGATATTTTCGGCGACACAGTCTTTTAAATGCAGAAGTGTAAAAAAATCGAGTGTGTTGGTATCTGCTTAGCATTTGATTTTAGGAAGAAGTTTTACTTGAAATTTTTTCTTAGAAAAAGGTCCTCTATCACCACAGGAAATATTTGCTTGACCTACTTTAGTGACAAATAAGAAATTATTCATTGATTGCTGTACGTAACTACATGGAGATTGACCGTGCAAAATTTAGAAGCTGTTTCTGTAACAAACAGAGCCGTCCCTTGAATTTTAAGGCCCCGACCGCAAATATGGAGTGAAGCCCCAGTAAAAAAAATGAATAAATAAATAAAATCTTAAGAAAATTTCTCATACAAAAAAGGAACAAATACCGACAAATACTAAATACAACATTTATTTTTATGAAAATAGTAATACTAAACACATTAACAGTTAACAGTTCTACTCGTAAAGGTGCATCAAAACCAAAATATTTAGATTTTTTTCCAACAGAAGTGTAACTAATTTGTCAGTGACATTATGTTAACTTTTTATTCGAATAGTTAAAAAAATCTTCAAAAAAAATCTTAATGATGACAAGGGAGAACTTGCCTAAACGTCGAGCATTTGTAAATATTACGTGAACTCCGAAAACCACATTAAAAACAATTAAAAATATGTACAACATTCAATTTAAAAAAAGGACTTTTGCATATTTTCAAATTTAAAAAAGAGTACATACTAAAGTAGCAAATGAATACGTCCTTTTAGGGATAAAATGAGTATTATAAATTATAACTTTCTAAACGCATTAGTTATAAAACACGGTGGATAAAAGAATTAAATAAGTACAATTCCTATTCAACCTAAGTAAGATGCACTTGCTGTAAGTTGTAGTAATTATTAGGGCATGAAAAACTTATTAGGTTCCATAAATTTGTGAATAGTGCCATACATTTTACAAGCTTCTGTAAACTTTCACTATCTCAAGCGTCTACTTAGAATTGGACTCAATCAGATTAATGTTAGCGTCCTTTCCAGAGCGGGATACATACTTCTCGATTAGAGAATGACTTAATTAAGAAAGTTAAGCTGTTTTCAGGCGCACCCCTGAGACCCGGAAACGAGGAAGCAATTTATACTGTTCTTATTGGTGTCGAGAATATGGAAGGCAATACGAACTGCTTTCATACTGTTCACGGATGCTGACCAGTCGTGCGCGACCATCGATCGCACGGTTTCGTTTATAATACGTACAATTCATTTGTTTTCATTGCGTCTATTAAAACGTACGACACTTGATCATTTTAATTATAAAATGTGCGGTTAAGTAGGAGAGCTGCAAGTGTCATGTTCACACGTTTTTCCGCACATAAAAGTTATATTGACTTGCAGGGACTAAAAACGAAAAATGTTTCGTTCGTTTTTGATTCCAAAATTAAAAAACGCAATGACGCATTTATAATAATATGATCCATAGTATAATCAAGTTTGGTTGATGCGGCTCTACGAACAAAAAAAATCTTTAAAATTGAATTGTAAAGATCTAATACAAATTGACTTTCCTTAATTTCACCCAACACCCTTCACATGTGAATCGATAATGTGCTATAGGTAAGTGTTTTCGTAACTTCAGTAATAACACAAATTTCTCCTCCTAAAATTTCGAACACTTTTGTATACTAATAAATTTTCGTTTTATAATTAGGTTAGCCAAATTAAATAAGTATTTAATATCGGCCTCTAAAAATAATTACTTTCGCATCTTCATAATGTATGAATAGTTTTCGTCGATTTTAACAGTGCCATGTAATTTAAGTTTTTACCTAAATTATGGATACTAAATTTAAAATATCTGCATTGAAAATTGAGCTTATGACCTGTGAAATGAAAGATTTCACACTTTTTAAGATATTGCAGAAACTGACCACAACATGCAAATTTTTACTTTAGATATAAGATTTAAAAACCCTCCCTATGCTAATGTAATCATCCTTTCATCTCTAATGGTTTCTGAATGCCCCGTGTGCCTTATAATAAATTATAAAACCTGTATAATTCTGGTATAAATTTAATTTCTACAGGTATGTGTATAACAGGTTTATACTAAATGAAATTTTAATTTCCTTTAAATTACCATCATCTGTTAAGCTCCAGATTAATATAAAATAGCGTGATATTTAATATTTAGATCGGAATTTTCTATGCAGATACCGCGGTTTTCACAGTTATCGTTTGACATTTTTATCATTTGCTCCTTTTGCATTCCAAACGTATTCGCGTAAAGCGAGAAATTAAATTTATCGTGAATATTACCTTTTAAATTCTTTTCAAATTAGATTAAAATTGTATTTATGTAATAAGCTTTTATTGGCAACATGATGTACTTAGGTATTTACAACATAATAAATAAATATTTGGCGAAAGTAATCAAACTTTGAATCAAAATGAGTTTAATCATATTTAAAATTAAAATTTCTACTAGTTTGTTCGGTAATTTTTCTTAAAGGTACATTAATCATCATAACGCCATATTTTTTTAACAATTATTTTAATAATCACGTTTTTAAGTTTAATGTTTAGTTGTCTTCTTAGTGTGTTGTTTATTTTTTAAAGATGTGCAAAATTCATGATCCATCTCTACATTTTTCACCTTAAAAAGTCTCTTGCAAGTATTCCTTTGCGTTAAATTACTTTTACATGGCGCAATCTAAGTAGGGCTTGAAAACTTTAGTTAGATTGTGTAAGTCAATAAGGGCTACATTTTAAAATAATTTTCAAACATACAGGGTGCTCCAAAAAAGAGTGGCACATCAAAGTTGTACTTTTTCTTTTGTAAAACGCTGTATGTTTTTATATTTTTAAATTTCTCTTCAAATTTACTTCAAAAAAATGTATAAGGTAATATGGGTCTAAAGTTAACCGTTTTTGTGAAAGTTGCACTTTCGTGAAAATACAGTACTTTTAAAAATTTCAACGCTTCAAATCATTGAAAAGTCTGAAGGAATTCGTTAGAAGATTAGATCGACCATAGATTATTTAACTCTTTGAACTACCTACATTTTTAAAATATTATACAGGGCGTTTTTTACGCTTGCAAAAAAATTTAACAAGCGATTAATTTGCTATGATGCACAATATTTGTGATGCTTGTGATTTTTATTAACTTCTAGAATCATATTACTTTTTTGTACAAATAAATATTGCACTCTTGTAAACTTCATTTAATTATATTGTTTCATTTCTCCGTTTTAATATAATTATTTAAAAGCCAGACAGGAAGTCAGTCTCATCTTCAACAGTTCAAAAATGTCTGTTATTTATGTCATTACAACTAAATAGTTTGGTATACAGAGTAACTCACATTATTGATAAGGCCGAACGAATCTTTTTTATTTTAAAAATATCCCACACACTTTATTTATGTTATAAGAAATATTCGAATATATGTACGAAAATGAGAAAATCACATGTGCCTAACAGAATCCGCTGTTGACAATCCTTGTTTTCTCCTGTTCGCGGTATAACATTCCTCGTTTTCTCCCAAACTTCCTATATTTGTATGTGAAATTACTCTGGTATTTTTCTAAACTGATTACACTCCCATGAAGTACAGGCAAATATCTAAAAGAAGGCATTAATATCTCAAAATCGGTAAAAATTTACATTCCTTGATTTCACCCAACACCCTTCATGTATAGAATCAACTCTTTGTGCAGTCTACAAAGAGTTGATTCTACAATGTAGACTATAAAAAAGCTTTTGACCGACTCAAATATCAACTGTGAAAAATCATGCAAAAAAAAGCATTCCAACTTACTTAATATCTGTGAATTTTATATAAACACAAAGATATGTGGGTATTTCTAGAAATGAAAAACTAAAAGGAAACACAAACAAGGGTCTACGGTTGTAGTTTATCTCCCAATTTGTTTAATATGCTTTGAGAAAGGGGATAAGCACAATGAAAAATTATACACATAACAATAACAGAGATACATTTATCTTTACAATGTAATTCGCAGACAACCAAATATTGATAGTGGTTTCGGAAAACAGTTTGCAACTGGGACTATTTAGACTAGATTAAACCTTCTCCATATATAACCTAGAAATATCTTCCAATAAAAACAAAAACAGTGGCATTTTTAGGTAAAGAAATGATACGATCAAAAATATTACTGAGCGATAAACCGATAGAACAAGTAAACAACTTTCAATTCTCAAGCTGACACGTACACACTATACAAAGATGTTAAGAGAAAAAAATATAACTACACAAATGGAACAATTGGAAAACACTAAGAAAAAAAGTTCAGAACAACACGATAATGAAATTTCATAAGGTCTACTCCAACGCTATTGTATGACAGTGAAACACAGACTTTAACACAAAAAGAAAACAGTATACAAAGCTGTAAAATGAGTTTTTTAAGATCAATATTGGGATATAGGCTATAAGATAAGAAACGTAACAGCGAAATACGTAAAGAACTTGAAATATACAACATTAACGAAAAAATTATATTATATAGAACTGCATGGAAAGAACACCTTGGCAGAATTTCAAAAAAACAATACAAATATAAACCAAGAGGCAACAAAAATAAAAAGGCTTTCTAAGAGATGAAACACACAAAGCGCCTCGCGAAGAACAAAAAAAAACCCAAACCGTGATGATAATGAATAGAATCAATGCAATAGCTCACACGGAAATTAAATTTTTAAATATTTTTTGTCGTAATTTATGCTTTTCAACACAATAAAACCATGTAACGGTACCTTTTTACTTGCCATTTAAACGAAGTTGATTTACTATTTATTTAAAATAAAATGAGTGGTGGACCTCCTAAGGTATAAATTATAAATATTTATTTTAATTCAATATCTTTAAGGTTTACTTTAATACCTGTTAGAAAAATAATCTTCGCCAAGTAAAGAAATAACATTTATTCCGATAAACATTTTTAATTTGGCTGTTTTCAAAACAGTTTAATAAAGCTTACAAGACTCAAGATGATGTGTTGAGAATAAAAAACACGGTTAACGTTTTCCAAGATTTTATTTTAAGTATATCCAAAGTAATTCTCCTTGGCAATAATACGCTTTATCTTTCCAACTTTTTATTTCTTGAAAGCTCCCGACTAATCTTATTTCGGAAAGCCCGCAAAATAATCATGAAAAGTAGCATTAATCTTCTTAGACCGGAACGTTTTAAACCGTAAACTTCGTAGTTCCCAAAAATAAACAAAACTCGCACATTGCCTAGTCAGGTGAGTACGGTGAATGCTCTATTACGTTTTTTCTATTTAACTAATCTGAAAAGTTCTTCTTCTCCTTAATCGGTTCCTCTTGTACCTTTCGGTGTCGAGGTATGCTCTTCTATTTCTGTGTTAAGTTTCTCCACTCCTGCCTATCGTTAGCTTATTGTGGCACATCTCTCCTCACTTCTTTTTCCCATTTTATTCTTGGTCTTCCTCTATTTCTTTTTCTCTCCATCTTCATTTCCCATCCTATTTGCGCGTATCTACTTTCTGGCACACGTAGTAGATGTCCAAGCCATCTTGATTCGTCTCCATCTTTTCCTAATATCTGTTACTCCTAGGTTATTTCAAATTTCTTGTTACTGATTTTATCGATCAGTCTACATCCCTCTATTCTTCTCAGAAATCTCATTTTCTGTACCTGCATTCCTTGTTTTTGTTTTTGAGTTAGTGTTCAAGTTTCTGAAATGTACGTATAGTGCATTAAAAACTCGCGTCTTCGTTTCTTTTGATATTTATTTCTTACTTATCAAACATTTATTAGTGGCGTAGAAAAATTTCGTCGCTGCCGCTATTCTGTTATTCAGATCTTCCTCCAATTTACCATTCTCGGCAATTATTGTTCCTAAATTTTTTAAATCTTTTTTTGGTCTAGCATAATAGTAACTGGTTCATGATTTTTCGATATAACCATAGACTTTGTCATTGTTATATTAATATTCATATTATATCTACTTAACGTATCTGCCCAAACGTCTACATTAGGTTGCAAGCCATTTTCGCATTAAAGCTACCTACTAAATACTTCATCATTTTGTTCATCTTCTTGAATCCATACATGACTCGCTTGGCGGTTAGATCAATAGAGAAGGAAATTTAAGTTTCGTAGCTTGTCACAATTTAAAAAACAATTTGGACTTGCCATTATTAATGCCGATTTAAAAAATTATTGCAATCGCTTGATATATGAGCAATCTGTTCACGTTTTTGTACTGCGAAGATACACAAATTACTGTTTTTCAATTTACGAGGTTAAATATTGCGGTACTTCAGAGTGTTAACTTTTTAATCATGGCTACTTCCTGACTATACCCATCACTCAACCTTGACTTTCGCTGTTCGATATTGTCATCGGAACACGCCCCAAAAGTTACAGCAAAAATTAAAGAATTTCCAGCAAAACCATTGCTTCTAGTTTAACAAAAGCCCATCGGTTGTCTGTGCTCCTAAAATATTTAAAAATCCCCCTCGTCGAATAAATTAGAAATTTCTTCTCGTCCGCAGTTATGTCGGTATGTAGCAACACCTTTTAGCATAGCGCTCTCATATTAAAGGGGTAACCTAAAACCACAATAGGGTAAACGATTTTCGTACCTAACGCTCATGATACTTTCTCCCAATGTAAACTTTTCGTGTTGTTTAATCAAATTAAAAAGTTGTGTCTAACGTATGCAATTAATTGCAATTGAAATGAAATGAAAATCCGGATTTACTGGACGACATCTTTATTTTTCCTGTCGTATTTCCTACATTTCGATTTTTGAAACGGACCTGTAATTTGTTTTTAGCCCTAAGAAGCTTATAAAAAAAGCTAATAAAAAAACAAATAAACATAGAAAATACGACAGAAAAAATACAGATTTCGTCCAGTAAATCCAGATTTTTATTTCATTTCAATTGGAACCAATACAAACGGACGTCGATATTTATTAGTATGCAATTAACTTGGCCACATAAGGCAACAAAATAAATATTACCATTTACGTTTTTTTTTACATAATTCTAGTTAAGCGACATTTAACTAGTAACTAGCTCTTAACTATTAAGGTAGTAATAAGTTAGTTAAGTAAAATATATTAGGTAAATCTTCTCATGTCTAGATTGTCAACAAAATTGCCTATTGCTTCATGTAAGCAGAATGCAAATATAACTTAGTTTTGAAAAAAACATTTATGTAACAACTGAGATTCGCCCTGATGTAATTTATTTAGATAAAAAAAATTGCAATTACGAACTTTTAATTATGTTTCAAAGTAAATAAAATATGAAAAACGACAAAAAAAAAAACAAAGTGGCGAATGCGAGCTCGCATGCGTTACAAAAACAACATGAAGTTCGGGTTTTTGAGAATAAACAGAAACACAACTTGTTTCTGTGAAGTTAGCAACATTTCATGCAAAAATAATTACTTTAAGTACAGCTCTTATTTTTAAGAGCAATGCTAATTACTGTGTGTTTAAGGTTAACCACAAAACTTGCAAATGTGGATTAAATTAAATTAAATTAAATGTTTTTCTGTTAGACAATAATAAGTATCAAAAATGTTTTATCTTCACGACAAAGTGTATAATTCGGTATTCTACAGAATCCCTAAGTATTATGTATAATGCCAGGTGGAATTTGGCAAAGTATAAATAATAATCTTAACCTTGACCCTCATTTATTTGGTCAGTAGAAGGGGTTAAAGGTTTTTTAAAGGTTGATGGTTGTTTTAAGCTTCTCTTTTCTAACGCATTGCTATAAATAAAGTATTCTCATGGTATTATCATATTTGTTATTTGTGTTACTCCTTTTATTCGCACAAAAATAAATATGTTTTTAATATTATTAAGAATTTTTTTTTATACTCTACTTAACTAACATTCGACGTTTTATAAAATACCTAGGTGTTCCATATAACGACAAGGTAATGTATAAAGGACATTATTATTTTATACTTTGCCAAATTCCACTTGGCATTGCACAGGATGCCTAGGCATTCTGTAGAATACCATAGTTGCGCTAACATCTATTACCATTTCTTTTACTCAACACATTTGCTCACGTACAGTTTACAATTAATTAAAGAAATAATGAGACTAGTTTATGTTTTAAAAATTATTAGATGTATACTCATAGCTTATATGAATAAATATATAGGAGTAGTACATAACAAGAGTTGTAAGAAGCATATTACGCACGAGTGGAAAAGTTGCGCACGGAATCGCGTAGCATCGAGTGCGTATTTCCACGAGCGCGTAATCGCTTTACAACTCGTGTTATGTAGCATACTTTTTCTACGATCACATAATACCTACTATTTTAACGGCTTTTTTGCGAATATACACATGTAATTACATTGTCTTGTCAATTTTGACGTAAGTCTACTTTGACATTTCTAGACAAGTGTGCTTTTCGCTTACCGTGCGTTATAACTCACTTACTGGGTATGCAGGAAGTGTTTGTCGTAAGTCTACTTGGATCATTCCTTTAAAAAAAACTGTGCTTTTTGTTTGCCGTGCGTAAGGACCCACACTATGCATGCTGGCTGTACGGTAATAGTCAATAGTGGTCATAGAATAACACAATTATGTAATACAAAACTTCATCGTCTCTTTAAACCTAAATTCGTATTTTTACAGGTAGTTTTAGTTAAGATTTAAAAATAAAAACAGCGTTGAATATTCCAGAATTTCCATCAATATTGCAAGATACGATTGACGTTCTCATTAAATCTCCTTTGCTGCAAAATCTTCAAGAATTATGTTAATGATAACATGGTATCATAGTGAAGTTTACGTTACGTTCATTAATTTATAATCAGCTTCGCTACGCTAATTAGAACAACATGACATTTTATTATAACTTACTGTTAAATAAGACAAGAAAAAAATAAAAAACTATATTAGAATAATACTACGAAAATAAATATACGCACCATGATTTCCAATAATAATTAATGTAGTGGGTGTTGTATAAAACTATAAAGAAAGTGTAGGAAAAGGTGGAGGCTAATTTATTGAAGCTTTTAATCATTGCTTGGGTTCGGAAACGCAAACATAAATGCAAATCAAAACGAAGGTGGGGTATTAGGTCAGTCTCATTATTTTTCTCAGTAAGAGAAACTTTTCTGTGTAGGTACTTAAGAGAATTCATTTAATAAATAGTAGCAGTTCAAGCGGTACTAATATAAATTGTAGAATGGAGGCTTTCACGGCCGTTGTCTGATGAGTGGGTGGTTTTCGGGTTGTGCCGTGTGGAATTATTAATGCTTGACGTTTCGTCGTCCATGCTGACGACTTCTTCAGAAGGGGTCTGACTGCTGTTGTCGTGATTTGCTCCGCGTTATATAGCGATGGGTCGCTACGATCGGTTGCGTCTTGTCTCGGGTCGGTGATCGTGGATCGTCGCGCTTGGTTTGTTCTTTAGAGCCAGTTGGATCTGGGTTGTCGTTCTGTGGCTTCTTGTGTAAAGCTAACCGCCAGGTGTTGCTCAATCGGTAGCCATCTTCTCGATTAAAGTTGTTAGGGTTTTTCATAATCTCGATGGACTCCCTGATGACTCTTTGATAGTAGAAGTCGTTTCTAGCCAATATTTGCACGTTGTTGTAGTCTATTGCATGGTCTATTGCATGGTCTGCTGGTTGCAGTACATGTTCTGCTACCGCCGATCTGGTTATGTGGCCAAGTCTGCAATCTCTTTGATGTTCTTTGACTCTGCTTGCGATGCTTCTGCCTGTTTGGCCGATGTAGCTTTTTCCGCAGTTGCATTGAAGTTGATATATGCCTTTCACTTGTAGTTTGGGTAGCGTGTCTTTGTTGGACGGGAGCGCTTGTTCGATTTTCTTGTTTGTGTTGAAGCGCATGCCGATGTTCTTTTTTGCCAGTAGTCGCTTAATTCTGTCGGTGACGCCTGCGATGTAAGGCAGACAGGCATATTTGGTGAATTCTTGTTTGTCGGTTTTGTTGTGGTGCTTGGTGGCTTGTCTTATATCTTTCGAGCTGTAACCATTCTTCATTAAGGCTTTTCGTACATGTTGTACTTCGTCTTGTTTGCTGGATTCGTCACAAATTTTGTCCACTCGGTGTAGGAGTGTCTTGATTAGGGACCGTTTTTGTTGAGGGTGGTGGTAAGATGTAGAATGCAGATATCTATCCGTGTGTGTTTTCTTCCGGTATATTGTGTGTGTTAGTGTGTTGTTGGTGCGTTTTACTAATACGTCTAAGAAAAGTAGGCTACCGTTCTCTTCTATTTCCATGGTAAATCTGATTTGTGGATGGCGTTCGTTTAGATGGGTGAGGAATTCTTCGAGAGCAGTTCTTCCGTGGGGCCATATGGCGAAGGTGTCGTCAACGAAACGTCAAGCATTAATAATATAAATTGTGTTTCTTATAAATATTACACCTAAAAAACCTAATGAACGTCTGGGAAAGTTCATGCTTGTTTCGCGAAATACTATTTTTGTCTATTTGCGAACGGTTGGAAATTTGGTTTACCTCCAATTTATTCCGGATATGGATAAATAAGGATATATCGACATTCTGTTAGCGTATATTTCTTATTTATTAAAAAGTACAAAGTTTAACTACTAAACATTTAATAATACTTTTACAAGTTTGCAATAATATCATAATTTTGAACCTTCAAACGGTCACACTAGGAAACTTACGTTACCGGATACTTTCAGAGGATAGGTATTCTCTGCGTCGCAAATCCACCAAATTTTTATTCTATGTTTAAATGGTTTTGATTTCATAAATTTCCTAAAACGCCCTCTAAAACCTAATATTTGTTCATCTATCGTCAAGTCGTTGAATACCCTAAATATGGGTACAATCTAGAGCCGAAATTGCCGAAGTAGACTATGAATCAGATATACATTCCAAACATGTTTATTTATAATCGATATATTTAAGAAAATGCAAGTAATACCTGAATTGGCATATCAAAACTTTGGGGTTCTTAAGAACCCCGAATGTCCAGTAACGTAACTATTATGTTTACGTTAGCCTAATAATTGTTGCGCAAACTTTACAACAGATATAAATGCAGTGAAAGATGGCTAAAACCCTAACGAAAGATGTCCTAGAGCCACTAAATACAGATATAGAAAATAAATTAGTTATCAACAAAAATAAAGACTTGAAGTCCGCAAGAACCCCTGTTGTCCATTTGAAGGTTAAGACAATTCCCGGTTATAAACAATGTCAGCTATTACAGAAATTATGCTCCTTTATTGATATAATTTCCGATTATCGACCAGAAGACTACTACAAGATATTTTCGTTCGGACATTTTATTTCTATAAAATTTTAATTCGGCAAGGGAGGAGAGATATAGGTCGAATTTTTTAAAACTTCATGTATAAAGTAAGAGTAGTAAAATATTAACTTCAGCAATAATTTCATTACGAGCAATATGTGAACTTTCGTAAGCCAAACACCCGCTGCTTTTTTACATCTAAAAACAGCCCAATTCCTCAATTATACAATATTGTTTATGATCTAGTTAACAAACACATAAAATTATATTAATCAAGGTCTTTTGGAGGTTAAATCTACTCTATCCAAGACCCCGGACTATTAGTTTAATTATAACTCGACGCGTTATTGCATCCAACGTAAAAGATGAAAACCTATTCATGTACCAAAAAAATAAATTTCCTGGGATTAGATCTGCCATCTGTAGGTCGAGAAGTTTGTTCGTATTAGAAAGGCAAGCCTCAATAATAGATGAGGTACAGTGAAGAGATAACATTGATGAAACGGCTCTTTAGAAGATAAAACTCTTAAAATTTAGTGTATTGAGATTCTCAATATATCTTAGGGTTAGCAAGTTATCAAAAGAGGCCAATTTACAATGTAAGGCTAAAGTTATGCGACACACAGGTGGAGTACATATTAATTTCTTAATAATTTTGCCTAGGCATTTATTAGTTGCTCACACGACTATACAAAAGATATTCGAAAATATTATAGAGAAAAGCGCTGCATCCAGTTATGACCAGGGATGGAAAACGTAACGTAACGATACCCCATAACGTTATAATAACGATTCAAGTATAATTTCTATTACAATAACGTAACGATATTTTGATAACGTTATATAACTTTTCATTTAAAGTTATTTTGTATCATTATTCTCTATACATTAAATTTTAATATAGCCTTCTTCTTATTTTCAGAAGATGTATTTTGTTTGTATTTTAGAAATGAAATTGAAAATAAAATATCTTAACGTAATTTTGTACAATTTTTTTAATTTACATTTTAAAGATACAAAAAATAATTTCAGTCACAAAAAAAAATTTATAACCTTATACAGGGTGGTCTACTATTTGGATCTCGTAAACGGTAAGAGCTACAAAGAAGTTTAAATTAGAAAAATTGTTCCATTTTCGGAGACCTATTCAGTGATGCAATAATGTTTTAAAAAATTTCCATAGCACGCTAGATAATAAACAAAAATCAAAATGGACATTTTCCTTAAATAACTCGGTTATGCTTGATGGTACAAAAATATTTTTGGGGAAAAAGGTGTAGATTTTTTACGCACTATAAAATAAAAACATTCATTTGCTTCAATAATGTTTAAATTTAAATTATGGTACAGCTTTTTTATTTACTAGACAACCTAAATCAAAGTACTTATGCAACAAAAACAATACAAAAGTCGACTTTTAAGTATTACAAAATTATTTTTAAAAAGAATTTATTTTAAGCCTTACACCTTAAATACAAAAAAAAAACTTTCTGATTCTGAATCTGAAGAAAATCACAATCGTCTGTGCACAATGAGATGCAACTATACAAACAAATGCTTAAGCCAGTCTGGACTTATGGGGTTCAGCTCTGGGGATGTGCAGCCAAAAGCAATATAGATAAGATCCAGGTCTTTCAAAAATCAAAATAGAGTGCTCCGAGCTATTGTCGATGCTCCATGGTGCTATCGGAATGACCACCTACACAGAGATCTGAAGATTCAAACCGTCAGAGAAGAGAACACAAAGTTCGCAGAAAAGCACGAGGGAAGACTTCACTCCCATGGCAACACCGAGGTGCTCCAGCTCCTAGATGATGCTAGTTCGAAAAGGAGGCCCAAGAGGATCATACCTATTGAACTGGTGTAGTGTGTATCGCGATACAGTGCTAAAGCAGAGCATAGTGAACCTGTGCGTAACACGACAAACTTGTGTTTTATGTTAGAAACCAAGAAACACCAATGGGGACATCTTGGAAAGATACCTAATCTTTAAGAATTTTAGAATAAAATTGTAGGTTAGTCTCCCTAGATTAGTAACAATAATTTAACATTTAAAAAAAAGATTTTAAAGGCTTCTAAATTATAGTGTCTTTTGTTCTGGCGCATAGAGTACATTTATTAATTTACTCATAATCGTATATTTATCTACTCGTATGTTCTCAATAATGTACGTAAAATTTAAAGCTTACTCGCTTAAACAAGTAAAACGTACAGCCCAATTAATTATATTTTTATATCCAATCATTTAAAATAGAATACTTCATTTAAAGACGAAATTAAACTCAGGTGAAGTTGTTAGAATCAGAAACATGGAACAGCACATAGTAGATTACTGTTGGGGTGGATTAACTGTTACTTTTATTGCCCTGGGAATCGAATCACTCCCCCGGTTTTCTCTTGGAATTCAGCAACGTTCAAACAGTAACACAGGACTACTAAAGATGTTAGTTAAAACAGGTGGGACTACTTTTTGCACCGATCGACCCTTTCTTAACCATGAATTGAAGATAAGGAGCTGACAAGAAAGATTCAGTCGAGCCCACCTCTGCTCTGCAGCGCACTTGCCCAAACTTAACTAAACGCTGATGACGAAAAGACATTATTAAAATATCTTTGTATCAACACCAACAAAGCTGTACTTACATAGGTAATTTGTCAGCCGGAAGATAAATAGCCTTTTTATGCTAAATGTTTAAGTAATAATCATGCAAATGATCTTGATTAAATGCAAATTGGTTTTTGTTTATTTTCACACCGGCTACAATACGGCTTTTGTAATTCTGGGTTCAATTTATTAAAATAAAATTGCCTTAAACAAGATTTATGATTATTGTTCGGTCTTTAAGGCGACGCTTTTAACGATAATTGCTAAAATTTATCTTAAAACGAAGAATCAAGAAGCATAAGTAAAAAGCACAATTATTATTCTTTAGCGAAAAGTTTTAATTACAAGATGATAAAGCTAAGGGACAGTGCCGCCTTCGGCAATATCTTTGCCATCAAATGAATGGAGCTACTTTAAATTGAGCTCTTGCAAATACACACAACGACGAAGATGAGATCAAATTTCGAACTGCGTATAGCACACATAGCTTTGACGTAAATTAAAATAGCTTACAAAACTTTATAATTACACTGGTTGTAATACAAAACGGTTTTAACATTTCAAGCGCAGAGCATCTTTGTGTAATAATAAAAGGAACCAACTCGTAATAATGCCAGCAATAACTCAAGCTTTTTTGAAATCTACTTGTTATGATCATACGATTACATTCTACGATTGCTAGGTTTTATTGGTCCATCCTTGGGTAAGTATACCTACAGTTTTGTTGGCCAAAGATTTGCTACTATTATGAAAACTTAATTTTTGCTAAAAATAACATGTATAAGACAACGGGTGTACACTAGGGTTTCTTTCCTGGTATCCCGGAATCCCGGTCAATTTTAAGCTGTTTTATATTTACCGGTAAATGCTTTTTGTCCCGGAAATTCCCGGGATTTAAAAAAAGTGTTATTTTCGTTTATTTTGCCCTAAAGTCTGTATAATACTATCATAACTTTATTATAAATATTTTTACTAACAGTAAATCATGGAAAAACAACCATCCAGCTCAACACCCTATTCTAAAAATTTACACAACTTCGTTATAATTAAACTTTGTTAAATATTTGTGTTGTTACAATATTTTCTATTTTAACCAATCGTAAAATAATAATTTTCTCCTAATTGTCTGTAAAAGAAGATTTTTACACAGTTGCAACAGAACCTCCAAATCAGTAATTTATAAAATAACTTTCAGACTTAATACAGTCAATCGTGAAGTGTTAGTAGTTCGTGTTTCATTGTTTATTTGTTCTGGTAATAAATTAAAGTAATTTTTAAATCTGTTTACTTCTCAGATAACATTTCGTGTCTAAATCCTTGCTGATACGCAATTCAAACATGTGCGAGAAACAATGCTTTTAGTAAATGCAGAAAAGTTTGCAGCGCTATATTTACTTTTTATTTACTTTTAAAATTTCGCAAAGAGCAATTTGCCAAGTAAAATGACAACAAGTTTAAAGATTCAAGCAGTTCGCAAGATTTATCATTACATTATACCGTATAAAGCGCAGAACAGTGCAACTAAAAATGAAAAAAAAGTCACAAACGTCAACCACTTGTCTAACTGTTATTTTTTTTATTAATGCACTTAATATATTATGCAAAGGCTTGGTAAATAACATAAAAAGTCTGCGGGGGTCGTTTGATAATACTGTTTTTTACAGGAGATCATTCCAAGGTGAAAACCTCCTGTAAGCAAAACGCACACTTGTCTAGAAATGTCAAAGTAGGCTTACGTCAAAACTGACAAGACAACGTAGTTACATGTGTATATTAGCCAAAAAGCCGTTAAAATCGTAGGTATAATGTGATCGTAGAAAAAGTAAGCTACATAACACGAGTTGTAAAGCAATCACGCACTCATGGGAACACGCACTCGCTGCTACGCGGCTCCGTGCGCAACTTTTCCACTCGTGCGTAATATGCATCTTACAACTCTAGTTATGTAATATACTATTAATTCATTTCAGTTAAGTTAATGGTTACACAATGCTTTACTTTTTATGGTTCAGGTATTAGATAAGAGTTATGGCTTAGCGCTTACTCTTTTATGAACACTTTACTACACAAAATTGGGTTTGCTGCAGTCACGTACATTAAAAAGTAAAAATTATAGAAAACTTCAATTAGTCTGACCTTAACTTTGAGTTATATTGCTGCTACATAAAAATCGTTACGTTACTTTTTGCAGTATGTGATCTTGTCGGTTGACATATTGGAAAAACGTGACCTTTTCTTTCTAAGCTGCGTTTTTATCGTAGAAATTTAGACTCACGTCACCGAAGAGCTATAAATCACTTGTGTTATAACTGCATGTGGCAGAAATTTCCTTTGAGTTATTTAACTTATATCATAATTAACCTCTTCGTATTAATTGACAATCGCTATAAGCAAACAGTGAATAAGTATACGACGAAAGTTTTTGGTTTTTTTTTCCGCTCAGGTAATCTATTTTCTATTACTTTACAAGTGTTTAGTTACATGTTAAATATCTTGCTTTTTTCATTACTCTATCGAACCTAACTTTTTATTATTTGAAGAAAAATATAGCATACCAGAGAGTAGATAAATTTGAAATAGGGGAGACCGGGGATAAAAGTAACACGGGTAGGTTGTAACAGTGCCTATAGTTTCTTTAATTTTTGTTTTATATCGCCCTAAACGCTTTTGCAATGTTAAGTTACATCCAGCTCCCTACCTACATTGCTAGTTTTCATCTGTCATAGAGGTTAACTTTTTGCCAGCCAGAGTCACTATTTTCCGCCTAAAAGTTACTGCGTTGTCTCATCCGTCGAGTAACTTTTAGGCGATCTCTAAAATAGGAACAAAAAAGTACCTATATATTTTTGTTCTAAATTTAGTTGGCTATTGGTGGATGCAATACAATTTGACGTTAGAATCGTGGTTAATTGTGGATTCCCTGAAATTTTTTTTGTGTACACTTGGGGTCAAAAGTAACAAAGTGTTACAACCAACCCCAATTAATGTTTTCACTTGCAAATGTTCACTCTTAGCACATAATTGGTGGCTTTCTTCGTAGATGAGAATATACAAGAGTTGTCGGAATAATTTTCCAGTTTGTTGTATCTTTTTGATTCACATTTTTAAATATGTAGGTACTTATAATCTTGGCAAACCTGGTAACTGCAGTCCCAAATTATTAAATTATAAAACTCAGTATATAATATCGGTTTAATGATGAAAATGTATGTAAAGCTAAATCATTTCTTAAAAAGCATTTTAAATTATAAAACCTATTGGTAAGATCTGGTACTTTTGGTTTTCCTACCAGCCGCCATTGTTTTTATTCTATTACCTTAATATTTATAACTTAATATAAACAAAGCTTTAACCAACCCAACTTAACCTGACCCTCTTTTACTGATTTAATGAATGACGGTCAGTTTAAGGGCGGTTAGATTTTTTTAAAATAAAACAAACAGTTATTATGATCCAGTATAAATTTAATTATTTGGGACCGCCCTTACCTGGTATGCCATACTGTTCACTTATCATTTTGTATTGTACCAAAGATATTTTTTTTTATTTTTTCATTTTGCTAATGTGTATTTTTGAATAAAATATTAATTTTGTTGATGAATACTAATTATATTTACCCACTACTTATGAGCTGTGTAAATTATTTTGCCGTTACAACTAACCCCAATCATTGTTACTTTTAGCCCCAACGTTGAGGTTGAAAGTAACAGCTGTCTTACTAAAGAAAAAAAAAATTTTCTAACAGTTGCTTTACGAAACACACGAAATAAATATCTTGAAAGCAAGACAAATGTCCAATCTATCATTAAACCAATTTGGATGTAAAAAATTTGTAATAATCTATGAGAAATTAAATAAAAACAAAAAAATGTTACTTTTATCCCCGGTCTCCCCTATTAGGCGCAAGTATAGTCATTACTATTACGTCTAAGGAAAAAAAATATATATGAAAGAACCCCCTTAATTTTCGATAACGAATAACCTCCCGATTTGTTTCACAATATTTATTGAACATCCTGTATATAAATCTAACACGAAAGATACAATACACTCAATTAAATTTTATTCTACAAAACAGATACTAATTTTTATTGTGTTTAGAAAATTTTCTTACGACCTACTTTTATATATTATAATCCTCTGTTATTTAAATTCAGTACTTCTTGATCTTGTGATCTTGTATGTCCTCTAGATTCACCTGTTTAAGTCGCTTCAAATCTGCAAATTGTACGGGAGCCGGAAATTGTAATAAAGAACGAGCTATATTTATTCTTGTTATTCTAAGTATACAGGTTTATCTCGTTGAACATGTTGCTGCACTTTATGTTTCTTTATCTACTATCTTGGCGCTCAGAAGGAGGTTATTGTATCTGATCACTTATTCATAATAATTCTTATTGCATTGGAGTTTATATGTAAATGCATTTTAGCGACACCGAAATACTATATTTTAAAAATCACTGTTATCATTGTGTGACTCATAAATTTGTTTTGTCATACGATTTAGGATAAATATTATTGTTATTGTTAAATTGCATTTGATCATAATATTAAACTGATAGCTTGTGTGTACTAAATTAACTGTAGCAAAGATATTAATGGTAAAACGTGACGCAAGTGGCCCATATTATTGCAAATTTACGTTTGTGACTACGTAGAAAACACATCTTAAGATAATTCAGTAAATGATTAGGATCTACATCATCTTGAGAAGCTGCACCTCAACGCTAAAAAACGCTGACAAAACCAACGTAAATCAACACTGATTTGGTGGATGCGCTGATAAACCATGAATGTTTAATATTAATATATCTGTGTTAAAATTTAGCTTCCAGTTAATTATATTTTTTAAATCTACGCCGTAAAAAACATAAATATTTATTATGTAATCATAACTTTTTTCACGAAAACTCAAGAGAGTTGAGATAAACGATATTTTACAAAAAAAAAAGCTCTGTAACAATAAAATTTGAAAAAAATATGTTGGAGTCGTTTTCAAAAAAAACATTTCAAAATTGTTATTTGAAAAATCAAATAAATGCACGCACTTTGTAACATACTCTTAAAGGCTCTATCAAAAACTAATGTCACAAATTATCAATCTTAAAGTCTGGCACATATTCATAAATTAAAAACTAGCAGTACTAAATTCATTTCGATCAATCTTCAAAAATGTATAGTTTTATGAGTCTTAATGCAAAATGTAAGTGAAATTAATGAACGAACACTTTCGCTTGCCATTCGTTTTCATTAATTACTTACTCTATTTGCTCCTATAACAACTGGTGTTCTTCAACCTATTTTAAAATGCTTTTAGTACAAATAATTGCCAAATTAGATGCTTAAAAGTATTATAACAGTTTTAAGTAGTCAAATATTAGTAAAATAGCACTAACTTTGAATGAGTCACTTTAAGAGAAAGCACTGTAAAGCAATGTAAATTAAAGGAAATAATTATCGATGTTCATCTTTAAAATTAAAGTAGTTTTACATCAATAACTTGTATTTAAAGTAACAATTTTAATGCAAATATGGTTTCAAACATTGAGGATTAATATATAAAGAATCTAATATGCGTTTAAAAATTTATGTTCATGTGTTTATAAATTCAGTAGCGGAATTTTTTGTTATGTATGCTACCTCTTAACTTATTTTTGTAGCGCCTGCTGTATTTAGGTGTTTTCAAAATTGTTGGATACTAAAATTTGTTTCTTTTTTAATATTTCACATTATAAAATGCCATAATTTAGAACTATTATCTAATATTTAATCTCTTTGGACCTTCATTGTTGGAACTTTACTGGATTAAACTTAAAACCTTTCCAACTGTTTGCTAAGGCTGTGATGGTCGACTAAACTAAATTATTTATGTGAAGACATTTTACAGATTCGAGTTATATCCTGGCATAAACGCTGCAACATTAAAAGACATCACAATATCTACAATTAAATTGCACTTCACTTTACAAAAATATCTTTCATTTTATGAATTCATTTAAAATGTGTTCGTAGTCCTTTTAAATCTGTCTGTGACATTTATATCAAGCAATTGTATTCTGAAAACTTCATCTTCTCTTTCATTGTTTCTGTACCCAAGGGCAAAAAAAGTATACCTTTAAATAAGAAAATATAAAGTATAGTCTACAGTACACTAAAACATTTTATTTCCGGCATACATTTTTAATATTCAATGCCTGGTTTAGGACAGATTACACTTTTATGTCTGTTTCCTTTTAATTACATTTTTGATCTACAAAGTAAAATAATAGCGATTAAAATTCTGTAATAATTCAAACCATATTCGATGTCATTTAGTATTGACATTCCTTACTACTGTTAAACCTTATATGCTAACAGGAAGTTTTTCGAAATTTGCACTGTAAATAAGTAGTTTCATCTGCCTACATTGTCCATTTCACGTGTGCTGAAAGGTGGTAATGCGAGACAAATATGGTAATGCCTGTTATCTTGGCGTTAACTGGGATTGCTTTTGTTCTGTCGAACGAAAATCGTTACTTAGTGTTATCGGTTTTGCATAGAATATATCCCAAAACCGTTTTATTTTATTTGTGTAAAAATCTAAAGTATTATATTGTTATATCTTTACATGGACAGTTCCATAAATGTGTTGGCATAATTAATTATATAACGATGTAAGTAAAACTTGTAATATTCCAAAGTAAGAAAACAATACTATAGCGACCTTTGCGGACAACACAGCTATTTTAGCAGTAGGAAGAAACAATATAGAATTATCCGAGGAATGCAGCTGCTAATCAGATCAACAACTGGACAAAAACATAGCGTGCGTATAAAGTTAAATGAAACTTAAGTCAGTACATGTCAATTTTACCAACAAGCAGGTTGAACATGTACCAATCAACTTAAATAATAAATAAATTCCATACTCCAACACAGCAAAATACTTAGATATTACACTGGACGCTAAGCTACGCTTGAAGACTCATGTCAAAAAAGAAAGGGAAGAAATGGGTAACAAATATAAAAAAATTTACTGGCTAAACGGGAGGAATTTCTCCCTGTCCCTACATAATAAACTTCTGCTATACAAGCACATTTTAAAGCCTGTATAGACATATGGGATACAGCTATGGGGATGCACCAGAGATTCCAGAACAAAACACTAAGGTAGATCGCTGATGCACCTTGATATTGCAGAAATATTGATACATCGGGACCTCAACATGGACACTGTAAGCAACATCGTTAGGAAGTTTGCCAGAGCCACGAAGAAAGGCTCCATCAACATGTAAACGTCGAGGCGATCCAGCTCCTGGACACTACAGGCTTAGTAAGAAGACTTAAAAGCAGTGGCGGCTCGTGCATAAGCACTGCGGCACTGCAGCACCCCCAGCAAAAAAATGAAAAACCCAAATTTATTATTGTTTAAAAGAAAATATTAAAAACAATATTTACAAGCATGATATAAATGCAATTATACATGTTAAAGATATAAATTGCGTTTGGAAATCGTGAAAAGAGTGATTAAACGCTTTATACCTACATTGCGAACAGTGGAACTGCCAGCCAGAGCAGCTCCGCTTTTATAATATTCGGTTAGTCTCGGGCTAGACACAGGGCTAGATCCGGCGATATTCGTTGTCTGCAAGTAAATGCAACACCGGCACTGCCAATTTCGCAGTTCCGATACAGTTGACCATATGCAAAGTGGATGATGCTTTAGCTTCAGCGCGTACGCCAGAACAGGACAGTGGCTTTATTAGTTTGCGCTACTGAAGTAAGATACGAAATTTTTTATAATTATGTTGTTATACCAGAAAAGAATTCCATAATTTTAGAGGATTGCTGGAACTATTAAATGCATTAAACGAAGAAAACTTAGCAAGTGTTTTTAGTGAATGATTAAACTTATCAAAATTTTAGTAACAATTCCATGGACTACTTCAGAAGCAGAAAGGTGTTTTTCCACTTTAAAAAGAGTAAAATCGTACTTAAGAAATACTATGACTATGAGTCAAGAACGGTTGACAGCACTATGTATGGTATCAATTGAAAAAACGATGGTTTCACAAATTCAAAATTTAAATGAAATGGTTATTGAGAAATTTTGCCAAGGCAAAAATAGAAGAATGGAGTTTATTTTTAAATAATAGATTTTTGTTAATACGATTTTTTTTTCACGAATATAATTTTTGTAATAATATTTTTTGTATATCCCTTTATTGTGAATAACACATTTATTTAACATATACCTTTTTTTATGAACTTTTTAATAACCTGGCTATATATTAAACAGCACCCCTACTTAAAATTTTCACCGGCCGCCACTGCTTAAAAGGGTTAAACCTTTTGAGTTAGTTTAAGCAAAAGTTTAAAATCAGAGACTGTGCCGTAGTGTGTTAATAATTAGTGTAGTTACATATTAGCAAACTAAGGACTAATATTGGGTAAACGTTAGACTAAGTTTGAACGTTATTAATGTAGGCTAGAATTAAACTGCTCGTTGGTCTCAAAGACCAGACTGCATTGTTATAAACTTTATTAGGGTTTAAATTAACGACAACAAAAAGTTAGATCACAAATCCTAAATTTTATACGGCTCTAGGAATCCAGTATAATGTTCGATTTTTTCTCTTGCTTATTTAAAGAGAGTAACTAATTATACATGCAACTTGTAAACGTTAAATGTTAAATATTACACCTCCGTTAGTTAACCACTTTTAATTCTTTGTTTTCTGGTTATTGGTAAAACGTTTTAAAAACTAAATGTGTATTTACATAAACCGTGTGAACATATTGGTGCTTTATGTAAATAAACTTTTTTCTGTGCAGGACTTTTATCTGTATACCAATAACGTAAATTGCATGTAACACATTCATCTTCTAATAAAATATTAACTAAACACACTCGAGTTAAGTGTGAAACATTTACATTCTTATCGGACTAACGTATAATACCTTTTGTTGCTTTGTGCTTCACTTCCAACTTCCATTGTATGATATAACTTTGCTAACTTAAACTAACAACGTACATTTATTATTTTGTAAACTGGTCGCCCAAGTTTGTAATTAATTACTAGCTTGTGGATTACAACTATTGCAGTATATTAGCTAGTTATTTCATATGACAGTTTTCATACATTATGAATAAGCACATTCTGAAGATGTTTATCATAAGCTTATAACGTTGATTACAATAAAGTACCACGGAAAAATTAGTGCTATGAATAAAATATGCTAACTTATTTAAAGAAACAGACTTCTTATCGGCAAATATTGAAGAAGGCGGGTTTAGTTTTTTTTTATATACCTACGCGAACAATTTATTAAATGTGTGAGCGGTTCATTTTTAATATAGTCAGGCTAGACAAGCAACATCTTAACTCCTCGACGCTACTGAAGCGTCGCCATTTGATTAACTTAGGTGTCGCGATTGAGCAACCAAGCTATTAATACTTTTGACGTCATCCTACAAATACGCGCAAGAATAAGTAACTTACCAAAGAATAAAAATTATCAGTAGTAATATAACAAATGCATTGAAAATTATCGACAATTTTTCGTAAATATGCCCGAATGCTGAAAAAACAAATAAGCGCATCGTAAGGGTAAACACCTTAAGAATCCAGTACTGAATGAGATTGGGAGGGCGATGTATAGCTACCAGAGCTAACGTTAGTTATGAACAGCGCATGCGTGTAAAAATCCAAGCGCTAGTACATACCTTCATTCACGTACTGTTTTGACCGTACACTGACTAGTTCTTGTATTAATTTTTTAACAGATGGAACAGCGGGCTAACCGTCCGGTGAACTATCAGAGACTGTGCTTGGACGCGATATCGATACTGCGCAGAATCCTGATAGTACATTGAATCGTCCATAGCCTTATTGGAACAAACCTAAAGACTATTTATTTATTAAAAATCTTACATTTGGCTTCCAACAGCTCTCTCCGATTAAAATAAATAAAATTCAATAACTTAAGTGTTACAGAATAATGTCCAATTGATTATTTACAACGAGTCCACAAATACACAGCGTTTAAGCTATAAAATATTCTAAAATTTCGATTTCCGTCATCACCTGCTTTCCACAATACTTCGAATATACGATATTAAATTTTCTTCATGCTGGTGTGCCTTCTCATAAGCTCATAATGAATTTTGCTTTAATAACTGCGATCTAAACGTTCTACGTAAAACATCTACAATATTATAGCCAATTTGCGTTTGGATTCATCCTTTTAAATAATTAAACAAACGTTAAAGGAATAAAAGCACATCGAACTATCCAAAGCCAACTTGATGGCCGATAAGAAAAAATGTACTTAGGGGTAATAATATCTCAAAAATGAAAAGTGATAAAAAAATCTAAGACAATTGTTACATTCTACATAAAAAAGTACCTTTAGAAGGTACAAATAAAATTGTTCTAATGATTAAGACAAAATCGTTATGAGAGAAAAAAAATCGACATTTTCATATTTTTTGCTATAACTTCCGAAGCACGAGGAATTTTGTACTTTTAAAAATTGATTATGGCTTCTCTCGTACTAAGGAATATTTCATCTAATTTAAACAAACCTGTATCTCCTATAATAAGCTAATTCTCGATGCTGGAAATATACTGGAGGCGATCATTAAAAAAAAAGAATAATTACTACAAAATGAACTTATTATTGCACAAAGCTCCATGCACTCACAACGTATATTTGGTACAAAATATTAATTGCAATGGAAAAGAGTTCGGAAAACGACTTTACATTGACTTGTACATCGATACGGCGCTAGCAACTGAAATAAAAAACCGGAACAAATTACTTGAATGTAGTAAATTATCCAAACGATTTATTACATACAAAAATTTTCAGTACGCTGTCAGCCACCTACGCTATTTATGAGATGTTATTTGCATAAATGGTTTGAGAAGTGCAAAAGAATGGGGAGGACATAATTGAAACGCCTGTCTGCGGGCATTTATTTGCAGATTGTCTAATCGCATTAGTTTATGACGAAGATAATGTCACTCAGGAAGAATGCAATATGCGTTTATTAAAAGCGGCGGACAAATATGCAAAGGAAGCACGACATTTCAAAACGCATATTAGAATTTATTTTCAATAATTCAAAGTGATCGTCCCAAACGATTAGGAGATAACAGATATAAGTGAAAAAAGAATTAAAAATAATGAAACAACTTCGGTTCAATAAACATCAAAAACATGATAAAGACATTTAACGCTAACAGGTTATAAAATCTATGCTCATGTATGGAAGTTAAATCTGGGGAAAGAGCAAACGAATTTAGAATAAACAAAGGAACAACTAAATGCAGCCCAGAGAGCCTTTCTATTAACCATAACTACAGCTTACAGAACGGCCCCAACCAGCGCTCTTCGGGTATCTCGGGAGTACCTCAAATTCATCCAAGAGAAAGAGCTAGACTAATGAAACATTAACATCAGAAATACACTAGATGGAAAGAAAACATTCTCCCAGTGGAGACCATCCACCCAGCAAACATACAAAATACTAACCACCAACAGCGGTATTTACCTGGGATGGGTGAAGGTGCACGTGGGTCAGAGGGGAAACGAGAGGGCCGATTAAGCGCCTAAAGAGGTCATGAAACTCGATATCATTACCCGGGAAGTTTAGAATTCGTCGGCAATATCAAAGACATATAGAACCCAGATCCTACAAGAATGACAGAATCGCTGGAGAGACTCCAGAGATGGAAGATCGGTGTATGGAGTGGTTCCGAGAGTTTCCCTTACACATTAACCTCTGAGAACGAAGAGCGTGGAAGCCATTACGGAGCACGGCAGGTTTAACGCGTACTACCACAGGTTTGCATTCAGGGACGTGCGAGGAATCTGCCTTTTGCGGAGAAGTATAGGAAAAACAAAAACCATGATACTTGGCACAAAAGAACAACACACAGTAAATATGGAAAAAAAAACTTTAAAAAAACCTTCAGAGAACGTTTAAAAATAAAACCCATTAAAGAAAAAATAGAAGAAGGACAGTTACGATGGTACGGCCATGTGAAACGAATGGAAGATGGCAAAATAGTCACAGGCCTTTAAAACGAAAGCCGGAAAGAGGAAATCTAGAGAAAGACCCAGAAAAAATGGATGGAAGAAGTAACAGGCGAAGCCCTAAAAGGAGGCGTAGATTGGCAAACAACAAATTAAAACGAACTCACCCAAGACCGAAAGAGGTGAAGAGAAATTTTGAAAAAATCACCATCAGATCATCTCAACTCCCCCTCCCCCCGAAGGGTCATGCCAAGATATTTCGCTTGATTTTCATATGGCACTATAGTCCCATTTATATTAAGTAGCAGTAGATCCGTTATCCTTTTATTTGTAAAGTTGACATGGATGGACTTAAGCTCGTTAAGCTTAATTTTACATTGTTTGGTAAGTAAGTAAATAACTAAATAACTAAGTAGATTAACTTACGACCAGGACAAAAGGATTGCACAGCGAATAACGTTTAAAACGTATTTGGCGATCTTAAAATATACTAATCCTTTAAACTCTTTTACTCCGTTTTATTCCGGCAAGCAATACTTTATTATGTTGCGTATCGCTTTAGTACAAATTAGCGTGTGTCTAAAAATCCAGGCTCTCGTAATTAATTGCGTGTGATTAACTGTGTCGAGGTTGTGATAAGCAGCCACACCGAACACGCGTCTATTATAAATGGAAGAGTTTTGTTGGTTTATTATCGCACAAAAGTATTTTGTTCCATGACACAACAACCCGCAAATAAAAATTGCGGGAACGTTAATTTTTGTTGGTTATTAAAATTTGTTTATATTTTATCAAGTTAAAACAAAATTTGTGATATTAATATTGCAACACGAGAAAGTCGCTTTATATTTCTCAAGCGAAGTAATTAATTTTTTTATGGTACGAAAATTATAATATCAGGAAATTTATTTTTAGCCTGTGTTGTGGTTTCATTTTCCTCTTGTTGATACTATTCCAAGATGCCAATCTTCATGCCAACGAAAAATTTTTAATATAGTTGAAACTTAAAATGTAATTTTAAAAGGTTAGTGCTATTTGGTACCTCCGCGCTGGACTTTTATTACCACGTCGAGTAATCCTGCACTCTGAGGAAATCATTGCTTTGTAAGTAACTATGAAAAACTTATGTTATTACGGTTAATATAGGTTTGGATATAATAATAAATTCAATTTACGAGCTAATCTTGAGACGGCGTCTTTTGTGATTCAAAGTTCATTTTTGCGCTAATAAAATTGACTTACAACAAGTAAATCAGAAAATCTGTCAATTAAGCAAAATTAGCTGCTTTATAACACCCCAGTTTCATAACTTTACTCCAAAGGAATTGCTTTGTTAAAATGTATTTATACATCTCTTTAAATTAACGTGTGTAGCAAATTTTACATCGTCGATAGGAGCTCTGCTTTCTATCAATGAATTCAAATTTAGTTACAGCATGAAGACGACGTTGCTTTGTAACTTTTAACGTAATATTATGTAGAGAAAGATTTAAGACATCCTTTCACCAAGTTGAATTGGAAAACAGCTTTAATGCAGAGCAGAGGAAATAAAATACATACCTAGAAAATGTGTAAATCCTAACAGTATAAAATGCCTCGTCGTATTTTTTTTACAACTTTTATTCAATTAGTTATTTAATTAACATAAAAAATTAAACACCACTTTATCAAAATTTAATTGAAAAAGTGTTAATCAGTAGGTAGTAGATAATATAACAAGTGCATTAAAAATTATGGATAATTTTTGGTAAATTTAATATGGCCGAATGCAACTTGAGCTGAAAAAAACACGAGTGCACGTAGTGCACCAGTGATTTTTTCTAATTTAACTTGCATTCTTGAAGAGTTGTCAAAACATAGATTATTTGCAATGCACGAGTTATATTTTGTCAGAAAATTTCCTTCACCTAACCTACCTGTCAAATTAAATGTACGTTATATCAAATTTTATAAGCACTGTCAGAGTGGTGCGTCAGGGATGTGGTTTAATCTATATTAATGTAACGCTACTGGTCGCCGAAATTCGTCAAAAAATTATCAAGACCAAAACATTTAATTCCCTCTCCAAATTAATATTAATAAGTTGAGCAGAATTTCAAGACGAGTTTATAGCCATTTCACATACTTTTTCCATTTTTTAATATTTGAAAAAACTAAAAACAGACGAAGAGCAAAGTAAAAAATATCACTTGAATTTAATATTTGTTTAACGTATATTTTTATTTTTAATAAACCTTACGGACTGTAAAACCCTACGACCCAATCAGCTAACTTTATTTTATTACGAGCAATATCGTAGGTAATAATTGCGGAATAAATATACATAAAGCATTTCTGCTCTCGCCTTTTTTATCGAGTTCAACGAGCCCTTTCGACTTTACGATTGGAACTTCAAGTAATACTTGTTCTTGGAAATATATTGCCTAATAAAAATTCAAATGAACTTTTCCAATAAAGGCAATAAATTAGAAAAAATATTCATAAACGCGCTTACAGAAACTTTAAGGACAATAAGGGGCCGGTGTAAATTGTCCTGATAATGGTTTAAGTCCAGCGGAAGTGAAAGTTCCGCGGCCAATGGGAAATTACACGTGTCAAAGTTGATAAAGCACTGGATCGGGTGGAGCGTGACCTCACGTGCCAAGGATTTGTTACTCTGGAGATTCCATGAAATGTATCAACTGATAATTGCGGAACGTTGTTAGCTACAAATAACGAAGGCTATCTGCGAGGTGCCTTGTATAAGTTCACACAATCATTAAATCATTAAAATGTTTTTACTTAAAAAGACCAATTTAATGGTTTGCGTAATACGAATTAAAATTGAATGATTTTAAATGCAGCAAGAAGGAAAAAACATGACATAATATACTTTTTTGTCAGCTTTTTAATTATTAAATATCAATTTTCAATTATAGCTCGAGCTAATGTCACAAAAAAATTCCCGAAATGTAAAATTAGCACTATACAGGGTGAAAATAATTTACAGTGTTGTATGGGTCTTTGTTGTTATTAGAGTTGTTAATATTCTCTAAAGGCCTCTACTCACTAACCAATTTGTCGGGACAACCGACCGACCATTCCGATAAATTGTTTAATGTGTAGTCTGTCACCCGACCAACCCGACATTTGGACAAGTTGGAACGGTCGGGTGGCCAGACCATCCAACAAGGCAACCGCCCCACCACATTCCTCTAGATAAGGACTATTAAACCGAAAATTTAACGCTATTTATAAATTTGTTATCCACAAAATGGCCAAAATAATAATAAAAGTTATGACGTTTATGCTGTGTTGGTTGGACTGGTCGGGAGGTGTGTAGACAATACCCAACTCGGAGTTCCCGACGGTCGGCTCCGACAAGTTGGCTAATGAGTAGAGGCCTTAAAATTAGCAAAAATATCAAGACGAATTTAATGCTATATAACATTTGATCAAAAAGTTAAACTTTTTTAAATATTGAAAATAAACTAAACTAAACTAAACTAGACTTCCTATCAACCACTCTATTTTAACCCTTTCACTGTCAAACCCGTAAATATAAGTTGTGAAATAAAAATTTTAAGACAAATTATTTATTATCTTCGTTACTAGGGAAGTAACAAAAAAGTTTTTTGGTACAAAAGTTGTTGGAATTTATTAGCTATATAACCTGAAATTATTTTTAACTGCACAGAGTATTTAGTTTTTGAGAATCAATATGCAAATTTACTATTTCAAATAGAACACCCTGTATATTTTTACGTTTTCTTGTAGATAAATTAATTGCATTTAAAAATTATTAAGCCTGTTTTTGTCTTAAGTTAATTAACATTTCCAGAGTTATTATTCTGGTGGATGCGTAGGGTCAAAAATTAAGCTAATTGTAAGACAAATTATTTATTATCTCTATTATAAGGGTAGTTACAAAAAAAAAATCTTTTACAAAATCTATTGGAAATCATGAGTTACATAATCTAATTATACATTTGTTAACACGTTGACTGCGTTACAAGACCCTGGGGTCTTGTAGCAGTCATTCCTACTGTGCGGAAGCGAAATTTACAAAACAGTACTACTGTGCGGAAATTTTCAAATGGGTATGTCTTTAACATTGCGGTACATACCCCGCGCGGTATGTAACGCACAGCAAAGATGAGCTGTTACAAGACCCCGGCGGTATGTAACGCAGTCAACGCCAAAGTACTGTCCAATAGCGCCGCAGTCAACGTGTTAAAAATCTTCATAAAATAAATTGCATATAACGTTTTTACACATCACGGTGGCTTTGAAAACCCAACAACTTTTTTCGATTATCTTCTGTTTTGTTTTTGACCGTATGAATTGTTAATTTTTTTGTAATTAACTATTAGGAAGTATCTGATACAACTTTCAGCACTAGTTGTACAATATACTATTTTTAGATATATGATTAAAACTGTCACATTTCCAATGTCAACTTTTTTGACCTTAACGTGAATTGCTTTTTTTAGAGATTCTATTTGATTGTGTTGATTTTTAGGACAATAAATATACCGTTAAGATGCGCTGGTATTCGACAGATGAGGAAATGTGTAAAATGGAATAGTGTTCATGTCGAAATCTATGTCGATTTATCTGCGTCAACGTTTCAGGACAAAGCGGTGAAATATGTGTCCGGTGAGCTGAATAAAGTGTCAAGGTGAATAATGTTTTGCCCGTTAACTCACTAGGTCGGTGACTGGCTGTTGACATGTTTAAGCATACCGAGCAAAAACAGTCCACACTTGGGGAGCCATGCAAATGCATTTGCATCATTGTGATGATCATTATTAATTTAAAGCTGCACTCTGCGCAATGAGTTAAAAAGCTTTTCAAAGTAATTTAGGGACAAGAACTTTATCAAACTTAAAAACTACTTCATTCGCCTCTTGCAGTTTAAAATGCTACTTTATTATTTTAACTTTTCTAGTTGGGCGAATGTTTTATTTGGCGTATCTTGGGTTATAGTGTGGATGTATTAAAGTACAACTTTAATCAAACACTTCCTGGAGCTTATCTGAAGGGTGTTAGGTAAAAACAAGAAATGTAAATTTTTATTAGATCTTTACAATTCGATTTTAAAGATTTTGAAGTCTACTTTTTTTTTCTTAATGGAGCTGCATCAACCAAACTTCATTTTACAATGGATCATATTATTATAAATGAGTATTAATCAATGAATGTGAAACATAATTTTTATTTAAACTATAATTATTATTTATTCTAAACTAGGTACCTGTCAAAATCCTTGTTCAAAATAAGAAATGTCGATGAAAAAATACCATGTGTGAATCATTTATTATAACATATTTGAAACAAAAATAAACTTAAGATGTGATTAAGAATAATTATTTACACACACTAATAAATAGTTATATTATTTATTAATAAAATTGTTTTTATGAGGTAGATTAAGGTAGAAATTCTAATTAGATTATGAATAAAAGAATATTGAAAGATATGCAATATCTTTGTATTTTTCTTAATTTAGTGGAAGCAGTTCATAGTGTGATTGTGTTGGCAATTCAAATTCTTTATTATCTGATTGCCTTGTTTGTCCTATTACCAATTCCCAGTTTTCTGTAAATCCTTTTCCTGCTTATCATAACTAGCGGATATACTTATTGTCCCGTTAGTCCTTAAAAGGGATTTCGGTGAAATATTCTATTAACCATTCTATCTGTTAATCCTTTTTGTACTTATTATAATTAGTTACAGTACTAGTTTGTTTAAACAATTCAATTTTAAGTTTTTCTTTAATTTTCTGTAAGAAACGGTTGTGAACGAACTGTCCTCATTATATAAACTTAAAGATGATAAAATATTTTTTCGCCATTGCGTTATTTTATTTTGTGATGTTTGATAAAATTATTAATCAATATTTTAAACGTTTTTCTTTTATTGAATGTTTTAAAACTTTCTAATAAAAACAAAAAAAGGCATTAAGCCGACCCCATAAAGTCCTCCTACCAACTCCAACAAAGAGGTCTGATGGGCGAGCTTTCGTTATTCGACGGGCCTTGTTGGAGTTTTAAACAAACACACATACACAAACACAAGAATCACACATACACCAACATTCAATGGTACACATAAACCCATATAATTTCACACATACACCAACATTCAACTGCACACACAAACACATGTCATTGCATACATACGCATCCACAAACATATTCACAAGCCTACGTTAAAAACTTCAACTACAAAATTTTGAACAAAATATGAATAATAAACACCGATCACAAAGTAACTGTTGTATAATTTCGCTAACCCCACTACCTTACAGCTACTCTAGACCAGATGAACTACGCTAAACGACGTGAAGGAGTCCTCCAGCGCATCCGACGACACGAACCACATCGCCGCCACGCCGCCAGAGTTTTGAAGTTATAGGGGTTAAGCAATTTTATTCAAAAGCAACAAAACTCTTAAGTACATAACGACGTTGCATAAGCGCACATCACACTATGCAAACGACGATACACTTAATGGAAAAATAAATTCTGTCCAAAAAACATTTGATACATTAAAAACTGCTTCCGCTTTTTAAAATAAAAATATAGTGTTACGCCAATCTCCGGCGAAACCGGTAATACTGTAAAAGTGTGCAAATGTTTAGGAAATCGACTTTTATGCACGTAGGATAAGCCTAAAATTTCGGTTTTTGTATTAGAATTTAAGAAAATAAAGGGGGTGAGCCTGATTTCCTTTGCACTCGGTATATTTCATATTTTTGTTGTGAAATTAGGTTTGAAATATTCAGAAGCAAAGCACCTATTTATTTTAATCAAAACGAGTTCAAGTTTTCAACAGGAACATTTATCAGTATTAGACATAATAATGCTCAGGAGGTTAGCTTTAAGTTTATCCCCCGAGTATTTGTAGTCGCGAGTTTCGTCTAGTTTTGCTTTATCGAATTTGCAAAGTTGTGGCTGCGCGTGATGCCATAAGTGGCGTGTCTTGGTGTGATGTACACCACCCCTGGGAATATTCTACCGTTGCTCTCCGCCGTATAGAATAACACTACCCAAATCACATTAATAAAGTTGGACAAACTTGACTAATTCCCTACGAGGAGGTTCAATAATATTAAAAGTTTAGAACCCTAATAATAATTATAACTTCAAACTCTGCTAATTTAACTACTGTGAAATTAAATACAGAACGGTATTTTTTTTATGGAATTCTTCCTTTTTTTTCGTTTAAAAATTAGTTTTCAGTTTCGCCAAACGACGAATAAAATGTAACGTAATTTATCGTACAAAATTTACCCTGACACTTTAATGGATTTATACATTTTAAGCTAGCTTTTGATCATTTTTACGATAACATCTGTACGTGATGAAGTGTAGTTCAGGCATCTGAAACTCAAAATTCACGAGGGCCACATAAGGCTTTTCTCAATAGAAGCAGATCGCATGCAATCCTATATACCACATAGAAAGGCCACTATTGGGATCTCGTTAACGGTAGGTAAATGCTTCAAAGAAATTTAAATTAGAAAGTTGTTCCGCTTTCCAAGACCTATTCAGTGATGCTTCAATGTTTTAAAAAATTTACATGGCACGCTAGTCAATAAACTAAAATCATTTTTTTTTTTAATCGTTAACAACTCGGTTATACTTGTGCAAAAATGTGTTTGGGGGGCAAGTTGTAGATTTTTTTGCGCACTGTTAAATGGAAACATAACTAGTAGATATTTTTATTTTAATTAGTCATGAGTTCTTCTACTGCTAGGTGTAGGACTGTCTAGTTTTGTTGTGCTGACTTTTTTATGTTTTTTGTCTTGTGCTAGCTTTTTTATGTCTTTCCATTTGATGTTTCTATCCGCTGCTGCTTTTTTAACTTCGTCTTGCCAGATTTTTCTCGGTCTACCTCTTCTGGTTTTTTGCTGTGATCTTGCTTCACAGGTTTGTCTGGTTAACCTTTCTTCTTTCATCTTATAAATATGACCCAACCATCCCAGCTGTCTCTCTTGTATTTTAGTTTCAACTGATTTTATCTTTAATTGTTCTATATAAGTTTCATAACTAATTCTATCTTTTTTTGTGTTTCCTGGGATTTAACTCCGAAAGGAAACGTCTAAGGAAAAAATTTTATATAAAAGACCCCCCTTAATTTTTGATAAGGAATCACTTCCAAATTTTTTCGCAATATTTAAGAAACACCCTGTATATTAAATAGCATTATTATCGGATAAACTTTTAGTTGCAGGTTTTTTTATTATCGGTGCATATTTTCCCATTATAATTATATTGACCTACAAATCTTGGTGGCTCAGCAAAATTGCACCAAATATTTGTGAATATAATAAAGTTTCAATGAATGTAAACGTAACTTGATATTTTTGAGCCAACGGATAATATAATGAAGTTACGTTATATCGCCTAGCTTTAAGTTTAAACATATTGCAAGTTTTTTAATCTTTAAAAAATTTGCCTTGCGTGAATGGTTATTAAACGTTAGTTACTTGTCAATTTTCTGCACAACTTGACATTTATCCCTCGGGTAATATATTTTAAATCTTATCAGACAAATCAGTTTAAAGAGAAGCGCACTTGGAGCACTGCCATATATTCAGTCACTTTATCTTAAATAAGAAAAAGTATTGCAAATGTTGCGAAAGTGCTGCATTGCAGGTTAAAAACTGAAGTTATAACTTCTTTTAGTTTTAAATATGGACGGGAAGGCGGTGTCGAGTATCATTACTTATTTATGGCTAAATATCAGTCCGATAAGATTCTGTGTAGTAGATAATCGTTTACGTTTTATTTTTTAGATATTACGTAACTTGTACTGCTCAACATCGTTGGAATCATAATTGTTTTTTTAAGTTTTATATGAATATTTCAAGCATCTAACTGACTAATATAATGCAGAAATATTAAATTTTATTTGTAGCTGAGTTATAGAAAGCGAATGTTTAAATGGTTGTATTGCAAAGTGTAAAATTTACAACTGCGTTATTCAGGAATAGCAAATAATAGTTATTTATGTAACGGAAAGTGGTACTTTACTGGACGAGTAGACAGTTTTGGGACGAGCCGTAGGTGAGTCCCTAAAAGAATACGAGTCCAGTAAAGTACCACTTTCCGAGTATGTTACGTACAATATTTAATCTGCGTCCGCCACTAACCCCAAAATCACTATCATCACCGTTCATAATCAAACAATAACTGAACAAACTACAGGTACAACTCGCTTGGTGGTATAATGATTTAAAAAGATATTGCAACACATTATTGTAGAATCGCGTAAACAATTTTATTCGCAACCCTCTCTCTGGCACAGTTAATCATGGATAACTATGGATTTCAAAACAAAAGCGTCTTACATGGGGTCGCCATTAATAGTCTCTGCAATATTGTTACTGTGCATTAGTATGTAAATTAATTGTCAGAATTGATGCTGCCTTTCAACACCATGGTTTATGGCAGCTTTTATGTATAAATGCCAATCTAGTTAAAACACAGAACACAGTTAATGCTTGTCAAATCTGCAACATTTTCATTAAATTATATTGTTAAAACACAGTATAATATACAAACGAAATACATTGATTAAATGTACATAACACCTTGCTGAATATAAATGGTTATTTCCATTTTTAAGAATTATTTGTTGGTAAATGTGTGCTTAAATAAAACTTAAATCAAATGTTTACAAATATAAACATGTAAAATCTACGATATTGATCTCTATTTAAAACTTTTAGAACACACAATTACTTGTAGCAAGTTGGGATGTGCAATACTTATTCATGCCAAGGAAAGGTTAGTATAAATCAAATATTTACTCCAAGGCAAATTGTAGAGAAACTAGAAAATCTAGATAAGCAAGTGTTTCCTTTCTTTGTTGATTTAGTGAAAGCACATGATAAAGTGATCAGTTCTAATTTATGGTCTTTGTTGTGGTAACATGAAGTAAATGAATTATTGTAAGATGCGATATGTGTGTGTGCCAATCGTATAGGTACACAAGCTGAAGGTATGATCAGTGTTTTGTATGCATCAAGGAATAACGTAAAAACGTTGTTAAATAAGGTATGCAGTAAAGGAATTTATTAACATACCTACACTTTTTAATGTAAAACTGAAATAAAATGAAAAGTTTATTTTCATATAAACCAAATATATACAGGGTGAGTCACGACGGACGCCACGGAGTTTTATGGCGAAACGGTTTATATTTTTAAACTTGTGTCGCGATTAGATTATGTAAGTCAATAAGGGCTACTTTTTAAAAATAGTACAGGGTGTTCCAAAAAAGAGTGGCATATCAAAGTTATACTTTTTCTTATGGAACACCCTGTATATTTTTACATTTTTGGATTCCTCTTTAAATTTACTTCAAAAAATGTATATGGGTCTAAGGTCAACCGTTTTCGTGAAAATTGAATTTTCATGAAAATGCAGTACTTTCAAAAATTTTCAACATTTAGAAACTTTGAGAAGTGAAGAAATTCGCTTGGATATTAGATGGACAATAGATTATATAACACTTTGCACCACCTACATTTTAAAAATATTATACAGGGCGTTTTTTACGCTTGGTAAAACTGGTAAAACTTTAAACATCGATATCTCTTTTTTTTATAATACAACACTCTATATTTTTTTTACACAGTCTTATAAAAAATTTAATTGTCTTTGGAAAACATTAAGTACCAGTATTTCACCGAAGTACTTGAGATTCAAGTCCTACGTAACTAATTTTAAAATGTACTGCAGTACAAGTCTTAAGTACCGGAAAAGTGCTGAAGTAAAAAAATACCTAAGTAATGCCCAGCTCTGGTATTCGATTGAACCGGAATTCGTATTGCATCCCAGTATTTTCATCGAATCCGAAAAATACCATAACGCTCAGATAAAAAATTTCATCGTTATATCTGCAATAGTAAATATTCTAGATATTTGTCTGTTTCCATACTTTTGCGAATCCCTGTACAAAAGATCAATATGCATGAAATAATAAAAATAATTATCAAAAATATTTATATTAGCGTAAAGCACACCACAAAGTTCGCTATTCAACACCTAATGGACAATCTAGAAAACTAATGCTCGGTAAAATTAAAACCGTAACTGAAAATTCACATGAAACTACAATCACGCCAACAGCTGATGAAAAGCGGGCTTTTAAAGAAATGGTTTGCATTCAATATCGAGCGTGTTATACGAACATTAAATCAACGCTAGACTAGCTTTTCATGTCATTTATCCAAATTATCATTTAGAAAAGTTTTGGTCGTAAAAATATTCTATTTGTTAGACCTTTAATTTTTTGTACAAACAATACGAGAATGGGGAATCGCTTATCAGTAAAATACAACAGAATTACAGCGATATTTTGTCGGAAGCGTACATAATTTAATGTCAGAAAGTTCACTGAATATAAACATAAGTTGTCAAAGGACAACGAAGGGAAGCAAGACGCACACACTAGAAGGCGAAACATGTCAACAAATTAAACCGTTTATTTATGTTTCGTTCTGACATTTACATGACAACAACAATAACAATAAATGCTTTTAATCAACGATTGTTTTTTAGTAAAAATCAATCAACTTGCTTGTAATAATCCTCTTAAAAAAGCCAGCAGATTTATGACCAATATATGCGTAAGTACATAAGCAGCAATCAAAGAGTTTAAACTACAAAACCATTTTCGTGAAAATACGAAATCTATTACAGATAAACTTTAAATCCAGATTATTATAAAGTTTGCCTACGTAAGTTATATACGACTATGCGACGTTTTAAACAGTATTGTCAAAGGATATCATTATTTTTGATTTTCAATACGCTGTGTCTCGATAGAAAGGAAACTTTAGCCGAGTAACTTCTTTATTTAAATAACCTTTTACAAAGTATTGAGAAATCTGAAAGCACTTTAAGCATTTAAAAACCCTTACATTTTTTATTGTGTAGCATAATATGCCCCCTAAAATCGTGAGGCCCGGGGCAACTGCCCTTTTTGCCTCCCCCTCTAATAGGGCCTGTCTTTAATAGTATTCTAGATATTGTCTGTGTCCATATTTTTGCGAACCCTCTGTAAACTAGCACAAATTGTTTGTAATTATGTACGTAATAACTAAAAGTTTTGTTGCGCATAGCATAGCTTCGTTAAAATACAACGAAACGTTATAGCTCGTTTTCTTAGTATCAACAATGATGTTGTTTAGTTACCGACAATTAATCATTCATTAAATTTTGACGCAGCCTCGTAAAACTTGGCAGAATGTGATAATTGAGTATCTTGTTTATTACAGTTTTATTGCATCTGCATTTATAATTAAGTTCTGTATAATCTTTTGTAGTGAAATATTTTGAAACTAGGTTAGATATTTTGCAATTTTTTTTATAACCATATACAGTTTTTAATGTAATATTTTCCGACGAAGAATTGTTAATTATTAGAGCACGAAATAATTTCAGGAAGTAAAATCAATCATCTTTTGCAAAACCAGCATCATAATTATTAACTCTTAAGATTATTATTGGCCGGGGTCATTTTACTTCCTATTGTTTTATTTTGTGCAGCCATGGTTTTCTTTTGGTAGCTTTTTACATTTTACATCTTCCACTTGGTTCACTTTGCTAAATTAAAACATCCGTGCTGAAACACAATCATCCCTTTTCCACTTGAAAAAGATCCAAAAGTAATTACCTGAAATTGGCCCTAGAAGTAATCTAGCAGTTTGTGAAATTCTGGTAATATTTCGAAAACAACAGTTTATTTGTTCAAATTTTGTTTTTATTTAAAATCTTTATCTCTATTAAACAAAAAAGGCGCCACTTGCTTAACACAACCCTCGTGTAATATTAACCTGACAAAAAACCGAATAAAAGTACCCTCCAAAAGGTAAGGTCAACAAATTAGTCAGAAATCCATAACACTTGACACAATTATTCAAACCACTTACTCTGATACCCACAAGACTGCCAGACCTTACATAATAAACAGCTATTAACTATTAACTGACTATTTTGGAGCCCCACATAGCGTGTGGAACTTGAGTACACCCACGGATGACATGAATAACTTCTACCCTTGTACGATGTAACTGTTAACTAAAATCTATTAGTAATTAAACATTTGTACCTGTGCGTTGTTCGTACGGTTATGTACGGAGTGTTACAAAACATAACTTACTGCTTATTACTTAAGTTTATAATAAAATAATTGATGACCTTCAGATAAGATTCTATCGCTTAACGTCGAACGGCTGTTAACAAGAAACACGTTCACGAAGCAAAAAAAAACACAATTACTGCGAAATTTAGAAAGCCCTTGGATCATTATAATTGGGAATAAATATTGATGCAACCACTTTAGGAATTTTAAGACATATCAATTGTTTTTTTTTTCATTTAACGTCTTAGAAAAATACTTCTTTATTTTAAACTGTACATGATTTTTATGTAGTTGGTAGTATTTATTAACTTTATAGAGTTGATTCTTCTAAAGATAAACATTTACTGTAATTAATATTAACCGGTCATATTTTTTTATTGAAATAAACCACTAATCACTTCACTGTTCCAAAAAGGAAATAAAAAAGAATGTTCCAACTATCGAGGTATAACCGTGACAGCTACCATAGGAAGACTGTAAGGAAGGGTGCTAAAAAATAGAACGGAGTCGAATGAAACAGTTGGAGGAACAAATCGGTTTAAGACCGGGAACATGATAGGTTCGTTCCAACAAGACGTTTAAAACCGATCCTTGGATGAATACATGAACTGTTTTATTCGCATGCGTCAACTATGTACTAATAAATGTATTGACCAGTATTAGCCGTTGTTGGAACGCTTTTACGACTGGCCTAACTGTAAATGACATTTGTATGTATTGGGTTTATAGAAATCTGCGCCTCGCAAGGGTAAACACCTTAAGAATCAGTACTAAATGGGATTGGGAGAGCGATGCATAGCTACCTGAGCTCACGTTAGTTATGAAGAGCGCATGCGTATAAATACCCCGACAACAATTCGTTCTCTAGTCCAGGTACTGTTCTGATCGTCCCCAAACCCGTATACCAATTGATCTGAGATGTCATGGAACGGATTGCTGACCGTCTGGTGAACTATCACTGTGATGGAACGCGATATTCATACTGCGCAGAATCCTGATAGTACGTTGGATAGTACATAGCCTTGCTGGAACAAACCTATTGAAAGGTTTTCCACAGTAATTTCGCGTCAAACGGTGGCAGATACAAAAAAGTCAAGAGGCACTTTTTGTTTAGAATAAAATGCTCTAACCAAAAACGAGTTCAGATTTGATTTTTAACAGGGCCGTACTGATTTTTTATAAAATTTATTGAAACTGAACCCCCACAACTCCGCCACTGGTTGCTTGTGGGACTTGAAATTCTCACAGATTGTGGTAAACTGTAAGGTGGTGTTGTATACCAAATTTGGTTTAAATATATCTACTGGTTGAGAAACGGTTAAACATTATCGTTATTTGATGAAGCGTTTATGGACTCATATTGATATGGAGTATTCGCTTTAAAATAAGTTTTTCTATCGACTGTTAAAGTCCTGCTACTGAAAAGTAAACCACCCTGTATAATTAGTTTAAACCTGAGCAATTAATGATTTATTTGCCGGTGTTAATGTTACAAATAAATTGAGAGATGATGTTTTAGACATAAAGTTTATATCACAAATATCGTCGTAAAGTGTTGGTAACCAAAGCATGTGTTTTATGCAATTTATTTTATGAAGATTTAACAAATACATAATTATATTATGTAACTTATGATTTCCAACAGTTTTTGTGAAAGAAAACTTTTTTGTTACTCCCCCAATATCAAAGATAATAAATAATTTGTTTAAAACTAGCTTAATTTTTTAACCTGGTCAAATTCTGGTGAATACCAGAATTTGACTTTTAGGGGCAGAATAACGTATATTAACGGGTTTGACAATAGCAACATGTTATTGCACAACGTATATTTACGGGTTTGACAGTGAAAGGGTTAACCTGAGCATTTAATGATTTATTTGCCGATGTTGTTACAAATAAATTGCGAGATGATGTTTTAAACATAAAGTTAAATTTAAACAGGACTATTTCATTTAGTTTGTTTGATTAATGTCAAGGTACTATACCTACACGTTACAGCTTTACAACTAAAATAATAATTAGATTCTAATTTACATACGGGTAAAGCCAATGTTTATTCAGTTCTAAAATAATAAAGATTTATTTGTTTATGAAAATCATATCTAAATAGTATTAAAATTCTCAAAAATGATTACTTTTTAAACGAAGTTAAACAAACCATATTTTCGTTCAATTACGAATAATCTTTTTCAACTCCCATATTATTTTAACTTTTACTTGGTCGCTTAATATTGTTCCAGATATAACGTGACGCAAATATGTATGAAATCGCGTTTCCCATCTTCCGAAAACGCAATAGCTTTTACAACTGACTGCATGCATGAATAAAAAATTGAATTTTTCACTATTTATTTGTATCCGTCTATATTCCAACGGCAAACACATATTCCTCTTTTTATTGGTATGTGCATAACAAAGGAACTACAATAAAACAGAAATTGAAATCAGGAACGTAATATTACGAACAATAAAATAATTGGACGTGGAATTATAAACGAAAAGCAAAGAACCGAACAATTCATTTTTAATATTGCAGGATTTATTACAGTATCTACCTACAACTAAAGATAAATTAAATTCAAGTATTAAAGTTTTTTTATTAAAACACAATCGCAATAACAAGATTTAATAACAAAGAGCAAATTGCGGTGGTGGTTCAAGCAGTTCTCAATTTAAACGAATACGTTCTATGGCTGTTAAAAATATTTAGTAAAAGCGTGCAGAGGACTAATAGCTTATGATATTATTCTAGAAAAAATTAATGTGACACTAAGCATAAGTAGGGTTTCCCTTATAATTAACGTTACCTGACCTCTCGCATTTAGCGGACTCTATCCAATTTCCTAGTTGAACTAGCATGTTCCCGAAAAGTTAATTTATATCTTTAAAAAGATTGTGAGTTGAATGACCTACTAGGGTGGATTGAAATATTACCGGAACGGCCACTAAGGGGTATCTTTTTTACAAATATTTTTATGTCGTTATACTGGCAACTCTTTCATATTATGAATTAACTGCAAACATCAAATCGATCTATCAGATAGTTTGGTTTTGACAAGCATTTACTTGTGTGCTTCTGTGCCATCTATATTATGGATAGAAAAGAAATTCAAGCGGTAATCAATTTTTTTTATTTACAGGAAAAACCCGCTGAGGGAATCAAACTTTTATTCAAAACATTTTTTCCTTAAGTGGATATTTACTGAGATATGTAGCATATTCCATACATTTTGGACACACTGTATATACTTTGCACGAAAGTTACGATCAACAAAAAATACTATATTAAAGTATTAGAAACATACGTGCTTCTATAAAAATGTTAACATAATATCATCACCCAACAATACTGAAAAACTACTCATATTCTCTAAACGATATTCACAGTTTTATAGAGAGGTCTAGGGCACTGTAAATGTTTGAGAGCATAACTTTATTCTAAAAAGACGTATCATGTATCAATTTTATAACACCAATAGAAGTTGCTTATACTTTATCATACAGTGTTTTTAGTTTTTGGTGTATCATTTTAAGTAAAAATGGTTGCGCTGTTTAACTTACACTTTTTGATTGGAATATTAATATCCAGAAATAAGAGTCCTAGCTTAATTTAACAATAGCGACAGAATTTGAAGTGTGCATTGCAGCGTAAAAAGTTGCTTTATATTATATAGCCCACAAATGTTATTTTGTTCGTAAATTTGACAAATATATTTGTTATATAGACCTGCGCGTATTTATGACTCAATTGCACACCAAATTGAATGTATAACACCCTAGGGATATTTGCAGCTGAAATGCATATTTTATTTTAAATTGAAAATAAATGTGAGGTAGGTGAACACATACATCGTGGAAGTGTGCTTCATACTTTATTTTTGCCCAAATTTTCGTTGTTAACGTTTTCTTTACTTTGTGAATACATTTTACCTCAAATTTTAAAATAATAGGATCTGATAGTCATGGTTGACTGCAAATTTGTAGTTTTTTAAAACTGAACTCACAAGAAACTTAGCTAATTGTTTAAAATCTAATTTATTCATTCAATATCGAAAAGCAAATAGGCATAGTTTGCAGTTTAAATCTAAGTGTTTTTAGTATTATAGAACAGAAATGTAATTTTTATATTTACTTTGCACACACATAATATTAAAATTACCTTCCACTTTACTGAAAGTTCAAAATCGTTCAAATTTATTTGCCAGCCTAAGTTTATAACAAAATATTGCCTAGAAAATAGTTCATTCCGGTTCTCTGTAAGCTCTTAATTTTAAAAGGGCCTGTGGGGTAAAAATTGGCGTACGCAGATGATTTGATCTTGATCATAAGCAGTGAGAGAGCATTAAATGAAAACCTAAGAGAATATAATAGCAGTTTGGAAGCAATCGATATGAGGATAAACACTAAAAAAAAAACAATGATTATAAGCAAAACTGAAAAGAAACTCCAGATACAATTAGGAAATACAGTTTTGGAACTGGTTAGTAATTTCAAATACTTGGGAACAGAAGTAGCACAAGACGGCAGTTGGGAGGAAGAAATAAATGAGAGAATACGTGCAGCGGGAAGACTATTCAATGCAATTAAGAATCGGTTTTTAGACAAAAAATAAATACCAAAACAAACAAAAACTGAAATAATTTAAAGAGTAGCCACGCTAATTTTGACATTTGCTTCGTCAGAGATAAAATCGAAATTCTCCTATTTACCAATACGCGCATCCTTTGCAAGTAAAATGGTGCAAAGTTTTTGAAAAAATCTTGAACGGTTCCGAAGAAAAACGTCAAAAACGAAACCCCTGCAAAAGCGCAACGATTTGAGAAGTTTTAACTAAATCTATGCCACTTGCATAGGCGTTTAACATAGAGAAAACCGTTTTTACAAGGGCCTCGTTTTTCGCGTTTTTTTCCGGAGTCGTTTAAGATTTTTTCAAAAACTTTGCACTATTTTACTCGAGAAGGATGCGCGAATTGCTAAATAGAAGAATTTCGATTTTATCTCTGACGATTTCATGGCCAACGCGATCGCAAAAATTACCTTTATTATTCAACTCTTCAGTTTTTTCCCCATTTTTTCTTTTAGAACAGATAGAACACTCTCTAGAATGTAAAAAAAAACTATTAACCATCCTCTCAACCCATTACTATGTGTTTTTTTTTAGTAGACATAAGACAACAACCGATTTTACAAGTATTGTTATACTTACAGTTTACAGTGCATCTTAATTATGCAAGTAAAATCCATATACGTATAATTTACTTTATCTGCGATAGTATCATACCGCTACCTAACAGCATACAAATGCATGCTTATACATTCAATCCACTAGGAAGCTATTTTTCATTCATGGTAGCAGATATATATCCCACACGCGGAGTATCTACTCACCCTCCCAATCGGCTAAGCGGAAGTTTACCTATACGAGTAAGAATTAACCTCTTGGCCGGCTCACTCGGTAACTACAAAGCCATGTAACTTGCATATATTAATCCAGCTTTGTACTAAGTACAACAACTGTTGTTAAACCAGAACTTGTGCTAAAATACAGCGCAAAGTGCTTATTTGCTAGTAATGTTATTAGATTTGCTAACCACGTCAAATTCAAAGCTTTTTTCAAGTATATTTAGAAACTACCCAGCAAAAACAATGACGTACAAGCTGACAATATACTAAATCATGAAGATCAGGTCACAAAAAGCAAAAAACTGTATTTAAAAATGTAGATCTCCTGAGTGTTTCCATTGTGTCTGGTGTAAATTGGGCTCTTGTCTCATAAATTTCATAGATTCATTAACATCAAGCGCTAGTTTCTATTATACAAACTTTGGCAACCGAAAATGCACACGGGTATTACGTAGGTGTTAGTGAATTTTATTTCAACGTAGTCATGTTTAATTCATCGCCGCAACTAGTCAAGGTGGCTAAAATGACGTTATAAAGGCATCATGAAAAATTAAGCACTTTATGAAGTTCGCTGTGCTGTTAGTTCATGGCAAAGGTCATGAAAACAATTATTGTAACACAAGCATTTTTCTTTTGTTTTATGAATGTCGCTTGCATTCGTAGACACAATGATGTGGCAATAATTAGCACCAAAAAAATAGTACCACATCCCTTCATTTAACGTTCTCTGTGCCTTTGAAAAAAACTTAAATTTTGTTTAGAGGTCACTGGCATCCATAAACGGTTTATTTTAATTACAATTACTAAAGGTACAAGTCGATGTTATTTTTTTTATTTCTTGTCATTTAGTTGCTGTAACAAAGCGCAACCCTTAACACATTAATAATAAAAAAACTGCCTTAAATGTATGATGAGTGTCAATGTGAATTGATATTTAAGACCTGTAAAAATATAATTCAAATATGAAAATGTTAATTAAAATCTGTAAACAGATTGTGAAGAAATGTATTTTAAAAAACAGGGTGTTTCATATTAGAGTTTTAACATCGGGATCTCGCTTATAATAATAACTAGAGTATAGGCTTATTCGTCAAAGTTGCTAAATTCGGTGCTTAATAATAATCCAAAGAGAAATTTTCAATATCTCAAACGGTATAGGTACGGGAAAATTTGTTAAAACCGGAATATACGATTTTTGAAAGTCGCCTATAACTCCTTTGGCGTATAAAATATTTCAAATACGTAAAAACATTGCTTGAGCAACTATTTCAGCCTAATCAGATGGTAATCACTCATTTTTTCTGGGTCACCCTGTACAGGGCTTTTCAAAAATATATAATTTGGTTACGGTTGCCATTTAAAATAATAGAGTTAGGTGTAATATATCGATATTTACATGAGTAAAGAAATTGAATATCGCTATCCTATTAAAGACAAAAACCATGCAAAAAATGTCTTGAAAGTTTTTCTCTATCTTTTCATTTAAGCGAGATATTTAATATTTTTGAAAATTGCCTAAAATCGGTTTTTGGCTATATTTCGAAAATTAAAAAAGATATCAAAAATCTGTTTACAGCAATGAATTCCTTTCGAAAAAAGAAATGAGACTACGTACTTAGTTTTTTTTATCTCTAATAATAACCGAGATACCCTTCCTGTATGGGCATCGAAAATAGGCCACCCTGTACAGTAATTCAGTTTTAACTAGCTACAGAACAAATGCATATAATAGTGATTTAAATTTTGTTCGCTTTTTAACAAACACCCCAGACTAACTAACCATAATACAAATCTATTACTACACAAGTTTTTTTATATTATTTTTATTGCTAAAGCTTGGCGGTATACATAGAAGCATAATAGTTGTTTTGTTCAGGCAAATATGGGAAAACTTTCAATAACATTTATAGTTCAAGTTTTAACGGGCAATAACTAGATCATAACATTGGGCAAATGCAAAAGCATGCCGGGAAGTAGTAAAATTGGAATTGTGCTGTGACAATAAGATTCTCGAGTTCGCATTACCTAACCCTGTATTTTAGAATTAACATAGACAATCTACACGTTTTAGTACATCTGCACAATAAAACTTAATTGAAATCACACCTAAATGAAGTAATAATGTTTAAACAAATATGAAGAAAAATGCCGACGGCAACACTTCATCATAGTGTTTAAAATGTGCAGGTCGATACCAATAACATATCACGTTGATATGTTTTTAAAGTTAATTATAGCGAATAATTTACTGATAAAAGGGTTGATAATAACTCGATTGCAGTTACCATTTGTGCGGTTGTGGAGTTTTTAATTACATTTAAATTCTATTAGCGTTGTACATTTTAATATTCTACAGTTTTACACCACAAATATGACACAAACACAAATTCAATTAAAAAGTTTTTAGTGTACCTACTGTAAGCGAATTTATAATATATTTCATCCAAACTACACCAATCTTTTACAGTTCTATCTTATAGCTCTTTTGATAAACCAAAAACACATCTTTTGAGTGATATCTTAATGGTTTTCTGGCAATTTTCTACCTTTGATAGTTTTTTTTAACGTTGTTTATTGGTGGCAAGTATAAAACGTTGTAAAATCCAGATAAGTTTTTACATCGTCCAATTATGAACTACGGTAATTTAAAATAGATGTAATCTTAACAATTCGCAGTTTGGAATTAATTTAATTAAAGTATAAAATATGTTAAGTTTCGTGTTTATCAGATACATTAATATTACAATACAGCATGCATAATAATAAATTTTAATTACTGCAGCAAAAGTTTATGAACAGTATAAGAAGCTATGTATATATTTTAATATAAGGAACAGAAGTGTTCCTCTAGTACTTCATTTTCTTGTACCTTTCGGTGTCGAGTTATGCTTTTCTATTTCTGTGTTATGTTTCTCCATTCCTGCCTATCGTTAGCTAATCGTGGCACATCTCTCCAACTGACTCCTTTTTCTTCAAGTCTCTGCCTCGCTTCTTTTTCCCATTTTATCCTTGGCTCTATTTCTTTTTCACTCTATCTGCATTTTCCATCCTATTTTCGCGTATCTACTTTCTGGCATGCGTAGCAGATGTCCAAGCCATCCTAATTGATTCGTCTCCATGTTTTCCTTAATATCTGTTACTCCTAGGTTATTTCGAATTTTTTCGTTACTGATTTTATCGATCAGTCTACATCCCTCCATTCTTCTCAGAAATCTCATTTCCGGTACCTGTATTCTTTGTTTTTGTTATTGTGTTAGTGTCCAAGTTACTGAACTGTACCTACGTGCTGCTCACTCAAAATAAAATAAGTTTAACTGCAGAGAATTTCATTCCAAGATTTTGGTTGTGCGTATAATTAAACTGTAGATACCACATTATGTTAAGGTACATAACCCAGCTTCATGTAGTTTTCATTTTGTTGATCTCGCTGCACTTCTACAAAAGAAAGTTCATGAAGTGCAGCTACTAACTAAAACTTTAGAACTTACAAACAGGGCAAACAACTTCATTCCGGTCCGGTCATTTAGAAAAAAACTTTCATATAACAGTTCAGTTCGTTAAGCTATTCTGATGCAAATTTAACTAGAAAGAAGCTGTTTAGGTACAATGTGCTAGTTTAAATTCGCTTGTATTTTATAGTATTGTATAAAATCCACAGTGTACGTATTCGAAGTAATGTTTTTTCAGTATTTAATACATGGCAGTAAAATCACTGTTTTGTCAGTTAAATTATATAAGTGCCTGTATATAATATACAAAATGTCAGTAAAATTGTGTGTATCCGTTATCCATATGGTACCTACTAGGGTTTCTCATATTTGACCATTTTGCTTGTCCCGGGATTCCGGGAAGAAATCGGCCTTTGTCCCGGGATTTCCCGGGATCCCGGGATGTAATAAATTATGTCAATATATTTTTAAATAAATAACCCAAAAAATTAAGGGAACGGTTTATTATTTAAAAACAACTCCAAGTCATATATGTAATACATTTTGCTCCATGATTATTATAAATAATTCAATAATATTGGTGAGAAAAACATACATTTGGGAATTATACCCTTTCTATCGCAATTTCATATTTATGAATACAATAATATAATTTTTACAATAAATTTTTGTAATGTGATTTAAGAAAACAAAGGTGATCTGTGCTTCAGTCAATTAGTATTTTTCTTAATTTATAAAAAAAAGTCCTGCTGCATAAAATGCTCTCTCAGTCTCTATTGACGTAGGTGAAATTGTCTTAAGAGCATCTAGCACCAAAGAAACATCGTTACAATCAATAAAATTTCATTTATAAGCTATTTTGCTTTGAATTATCAGGGTACACAAAAATAAAACTGTAAAAGTATTCTGAAGATATTAACTTTGTCATGTAGACCGGGCTTCTTTGCGCCATACTAAAAGAGAAAAATTATTTTGAAATAAAAATAAAGTTTTTCCATAATTTACTGTTAGTAAAGATATTTTAAGTATAAAATTCTGATAAGTTATGATAGTATTACAAAGATCTTAGCACAAAATAAACGAAAATAACACTTTCTAAAATCCCGGGAATTCCCGGGACAAAAAGCATTTCCCGGGAAATATAAAATAGCTTAAAATGGACCGGGATCCCGGGATCCCGGGATCCCGGGATCCCGGGAAAGAAACCCTAGTACCTACTATATTTATACATTACATCACTATGGTAAGCTTTGTTTCTTCAACTGTAATAATTATAAATCTCGCATTACCGGGTAACCAGTCAGATTTACCCTATGGTTTCTATATTGTTTGTCCTATCTCTTGACTCAATGCTCTCTTCCGGTCAGCCAGTACAATCTGCAGAAGTTGCCCTGAAACGACATTCCATTTCCGCTTGAGTAATCAAGACACCGGTCTGGAACAACTCAAGATAGCATTACAACCAAACGTTTCTTCTTCAAAAGGCGAACCAATCCCGTTTATGTTTAAAAATATGCTGCTACAAATACCTCAACAAGTGCAAAATATTATCACACATACATATGAGTTTTTCCTGAAATTGCTTTCTTTGTCAATTCGTGTAAATTGAATAGTTAATTGTCATAATATAAGCCAAAGATAGCAAAGAATATAATTATTTATAGAATACCACAAAATACACAATTACTTTTTTGTTGTTATCGTTTGTAACATCGCATCGCTTCATTAAGTTTCAGCATATAAACTTCATTAAAAATGATCAATTTTATATTCTAATTCTTGACGCTCCCATTGATCCCGTGTTGAAATCGCAATACTCAATAATAACAGTATTTATTAAAAGAAAAAACTTAGCTACATTAAACAATAAACGTTTACTTATGTGAGCAAACAAATTAAACAAACATACATACGTGATAAACTTTCATTACTACCAGCGTAATAACTAGTCTGGGTGCACTAACATTAAATCATGGCACATGCACATAACAGGTGAACTAAATAAATTGACCTATAGGATGTGACGAGCACGTGCTTTACTAACACAACTCACACCTTGGTTAATATTGGTAGAGTTTTGCTGCACAGTTATTCTTATTCTTTCAAATATTTTGTACAAATATACGACATTAAAGTTAAAGTTTGTGATACACATTAAAAAAGCAGAGCGCTTTATCTTTTTTTTTCAATATAGACTCAAAACGTCTATTAAAAAAATATCATTAGACTTACACTATAATTGCCATACGTTCGGTAACTTTTTCGTGGTATAAAACTGATTTTTCAATCGTTTTAACTTAAATACTTATATCAGTAATCAGAGATAATTCTTATTCCAAACTCAAATTAAGGTAATATTTCTTTAAATGTGCTCACTGTATGCAAATTTCCGTATAACCTAAATTTATCTTTCTTTTAAGATGTTAAGTTGTTCAAAAATACGCTTCGTTTGACCTAAGCATTTACCCCAGATTTAAGGTTCATGGAATTATCAACGTTTGAGATCCGTCCAATGATACCCGTTTGATAAATGAACTGAATAATATGGATTTTGGTTTACTTATATCAAGCATCCAGTGCAGTTACACGACCATTTTACTGAACATAAGTACTTGTAAAATATGAGCTTAAATGAAACAGTGATTACAAAACATTAGAAAAGCGTTTTTTTTTTAATACTTTAATTAAAAAAGGGTTTAAAATGATCTACATTAACTTGCACTAACTTAAAAAAAAAACAGATGCTTGTAATCTTTTTACGATACATTAAAGTAAACAAATAATTCAATATACAGGGTGTCCCCGTTATCACCGCAAATATTTTATGTGATGATAGAGGACCTTTTTCTAAAAAAAAATAAGTAAAACTTTTTCCTAAAATCAAATACTAAGCAGATATCAACACTTACTTGATTTTTTTACACCCTGTATGTTGATGTATAAAAGATTATGTAAATGGCCATTTAAAAACATTAGGCATATAAATAATTTCGATAGATTGCTTGAAGCATAGTTTACTCAAGGATATTCGGAAACAAAGAAAACACAAAGTAATACTTTTTACCAATTACTGTGTAGATTTGAATTTATTCATCTCGATCTTTATAGTTTCTGAAAATAAATCCATTAAAAATTTGATTGAATGGTAGACTATAAAAGATGCTGTGCTACAAGTGTTTGGGTCTTAACTTTATATGTATTCTACTTAGCGATTTACTTGAAACATTTTAATATGTTAAAACTGTTATGTATTAAATTATTATATTCAAAACTTTTTTCATGGTTTTTACAGGCGAGCTAAACCAATTTTTAAAGTAGATGAGAGATTGTGATTTTTTGTGGTATCTTATTTATTAAACATGGGTTTAATAAAATTCCTAAAAATGTTTTTTCACTATTTGTAAAATTCAACAAAAAATTATTCGGTAACAAACAAGTTACATATAGAACCTTTTCCTATCATATTACAATAACTTTTTACACTTTGGATCATAAATTTAGCGAGGTATGGCAGAAAAAAAAGGTCTATATAACGCACGAAATGGTTTTAAAATGTAATCAATGAAGATTTGTAGGCTCATTCAACGCAAATTTTATTGGATAATTAATTTGGACGTTATTGTTTAAATCAATAAGGAGTTATTGGGCCATTGCTATGTATCCCCCAAATAACTTTAACTAATGGCGCAACTTTTTACAAGCGGAATTATTTCGCATGTTTTTTAATTTCACTTGTAAACGTAAATCATATTTTTATTAAACCAATGAATACAACCCACACAGCTGCAATAAAGCTGTTATAATATCCAACGAAACGATATATTTTGTTGTGATTTGTATCATGTATACACCAGCATTGTTCAACGTGTGCCGCGGCACGCTAGTGTGCTGCGATCCTTCAGATGTGCCGCGAAAAATAAAACCATAAATAAAAACATTTGTTTTTATGTATATCCAAGTACCAAGTTACATGAAAAATGCAATTTTTTTAACGTAACCTTTTAGCAGAACTGCCACGTTTTGTTTTTTTTTTAAATTTTGGATAGTACAGTCTACTTTTACTACCACAGGAAAATATGGTTTATAATTTAAATGCACATATGAGAAAAATCATGACTATGTCATTGAATATGACCGCCCTCAAATGTCACCGAAAATACAGTGTTTGGTTTTTTTTATGTAAAAACGTTAAATGAACTTAAAATGTTAAAATCTTGAAGTGAGGCATGCAGCAGATATGCACTTACATGACTGTAGACAGAAAATGGCCGTATATTAGTTGGTGTGGCAAGAGGGGCTCTTATGCACAAGATTAAAAAATTATTTCCATACAAGTATGTATTGCAGTCTTATATAACGGGAAGATTATTCAGAATAAAGCATGAAGAGGCTTACGCGTCTCTTAAATAGATCAGAGCCGGGTGCCACAGGGAAGCGTGTTAGGTCCAGTCCTTTATTTGCTGTATACCTGTGACATTCAGAAGACTAGAGGAGTAAAATAATCCACTTTCGCTGATGATACAGCTCTACTAGCAACTGGCGCTAACAATGAAGAAGCAGCCTGTAAAACTGCAAATAGCAAGCAATGCACTTCGATCCTGGACTATCTCAGATGTCCACACAAAACAAATTACTACTCTATAATCAGATACTGAAGCCTATTTGGAACTATGGGAGTCATCTTTGGGCTTGCGCAAGTAAAACCAGCATAAAAGAAATTCAAACTCTCCGAAATAAAGTTGTGCGAGATATTGTGGGAGCGCCATGGTACGTGAGGAATGATGACCTTCACCGAGACTTGAATATTCCCACTGTTAATGAGGAAATCAAGAGGCTAGCAAGGAATCACCAAACAAGGCTACTTACCCATACCAACAGAGTGGTACACCAACTTCTGGACGTGAATGTAGTGAGAACCAAACCCTTCGAGTTGTGTATGGTGAACGTGTAAAAGCAGAGCTAAGTGAAGTGTGTTGATAACAACACATGAAAAAGTGTTATGTATGTAGAGTCTAAGCAAGGACTAATGAGACTCCATAGCTAATAATATTAAGGGTGATAAGGTCAAACAAAAACTATAGATTAGTCGTTACGACTAGATAAGTTAATGTAATAAAAAAATATTTTTTAAAAGTTAGTATATGTGATACCTTTGTATTTTACAGCATCCGTCTTTAAATGTTCGAGAACGTCATAAAAGATTATTAAATATAGTTATTACGTTAGTGGAATATGCAACAGAGATCACCTTCACAATTTTTGACTGACATAGACCAAAATCTTCAAGCAATTGGTTTTAAAATTAGTTTTTACGAGATTAATTAATGCATCTATTATCTGATACTATGAATTTTAAAACATCATTGAAAAGCTTTGTAAAATAATGATTAAACATAGTTATTACTCGATATGATGTACACAGAGATATTACCTTATTTTATTATTTTTTTTAATATCTACCGCATAAACCTTTTTAGATCTGTTTTTGAGGCATTTTAATATGTTATAGGCTTACAATTTTTTGTGGTTAAAAAGTTTATGCAACAAGCGCCCTAAAAAAATTATTACAAATGGGTTTAAAAACTAGCGTAGACCTACAGAGATTATCTTTTACGCAACACACGGTATACTTTTAATTAACAAAGTGATGAAAACGCAATTTTATGAAACGTAAAAAAATTGCGCTTTCGAGCACCTTTACAAGTAAATATGTTTTTTATTCCAGCTCGTTCATTAGGAAGGTGCCGTGCGTTACTTGAACCTACATATTATGCGAACCCTAACCATTAGATTAGAAGCGTTGGTCCTATTACTTGACCTCCATAAAGCCTATACCTTACAGCTCTAGATATTTCTATGTGGTAATTCGGAAAAGAAATCGTCTACTGAGAGGAAATCGGGAATTTAGTTCACCTTTAGAAAGGAATCACATCCCTGCAAAAATTGTGCAACGGGTTTGGACTAAAATTGAAAGCATCCTCGTTATCTGCAGAAAGACTAACGATGCATATATTTGAAGCTTGTCGATTTTTTTTTCCAAATTACAATTTCATTTTTAACTCTTTCACTGTCGCGCAGTTTTTGTGTATGCACAAGCCGTCTGTTTCGGGTTTTTTGTTTTTAAAAGAAAAATTCTGGTGGATGCGCCGGGTTAAAAAATAAGTTAATTTAAGACAAATTATATATTATCTCTGTTATTAAGGGAGCTAAAAAAAATTTTTTCACAAAAGTTGTTGGAATTTGCTATCCATATAACCTAAAATTATTTTTAAATGCACAGAGAACTTAGTTTTCGAGAATCAATATGCAACTTTACTATTTCAAATTCAAATAGAACATCCCGTATTTTTTTACGTTTTCTTGTAGATAAATTAAATGCCAGTAAAAAATATACAGCCTGTTTTTGTCTAAAGTTAATATTTCTAGAGTTAATATTCTGGTGCGAAGGGTCAAAAATTAAACTAATTGTAAGACATTTTTTTTATTATAGCTATTATTAGGGTAGTTACAAAACAGTTTTCTTTCACAAAAACTGTTGGAAAGCAACCGCTAGTACCAGCATGGTTCCATTTAAAAAAATTTACTTTTTGTCAAAAAAGCGATTCCGCAACATTCAAAGCCGATTAAAGTAACCTAAATGTCATTTAAAATTTACAGCCACTTTTTTTGGACAATTGCTGACATAATAAAAATCAATTGAGATCACGGCACCCTTAATAAAAAACTAAATTTTTTTTCAAAAATTATTTGAGGTTATAAAAATTAACCAAAATAGTGCAGTTGTATCCAAAATCGCTTCCTCTTTCCAAAAAAGTAAAAATATACAGGGTGTTTCATTGAAAATAACAAAGTTGGGGTCATTTCCGGCGAAACCGGAAGTGAAACAAAAAGTGTGCATGTGCTCAAAAAGCCCGGTTTTTTTTGTACATATCATGTCTAAAATTTCATTTTTCTAAAATCAAAACTAAAGAAAGAAAGAGGGTGTACCACACTTTATTTACACCCAGTATATGTTTTTTCATCTCAAAATAAGTTTTAGACCAGTGTTTTTCAGTTATGGCATTCGCGTACTACTTAAAGGACATTGAAAACATACAAGTATCACTAATAAAGTTGATGCTTTAGGGGCCACTAAAACTATACAGGGTGTCCTGGTTATCGTAATGCTGTGAGATGTCGTAAACGGTAAGAGATACAGAGTTGGTTAAAATTTTTAAGAAACAATATTTTAGACCGTGCACCAACTTTTAGCGGGAATAAAAAATATTTGACAAATAAATAGTAAAAAACTTTATCATTTGTATCATAGTTTTTGAATGACACTGTATATTGTCACAACGGCTTTAAGTCCTAAACCTTAAAGACAATGTGCGCTTGGGGGGTAGCTCGGGAATCATAATGAAGCTAATTGATAACTATGAAATTGGGTAGATTTATTATAAGAATCAGATGAACACATTAACAAACAGATCTTACGGAATTGTGACTCACTGGACCCAGGGTAATTACGGCCATCTCGGCCGGACCGACTACTGTTGACTGTTGACGATTGACTCTCTACTGTCTACTGTCTTCCTATAATTTGGGAAGACTATTTCTGCCTATATTTACCCTGAGTCAGCTAAAAGACTATGACGTATAATAAGGAAACACATAAGGCCATACTTGATTGCTTCAGCTCTATTTGCTTGCTGTGACACAATTATAACATATTGCATATTGCAAATAGAGCTGACTCTGCATAGTGTATCATGTAACCTACTTAACGGAATTTACGAAATGAGTTTACAATAACAAATCTACATTATTAAATGTTTATGTGTGACAATATGTACATACTGTTGGATAAAAAGCTTTAGCACTGTAAGTGTAATTTTAAAAAAGTGATAATAAACTGATGTACAATAAAAGTATCACAGTAAATGAGTTTACTGAAAATTACAAATGAACTAATTTGTCAAATGCTTTTTAGAACTCGATTCAAACCACATATTCAAAAACTTTTTCCAAAATGTGTTTTGCATAAAAATGAATTAATTTGAACAGATTTTGTAAGAACATAATCATGTTAAGCTTCGTTTATCAATGACCAAACGCGTGACTCGAATTCTAAATGTTATGCATATTTAACGCTTTAGCCAAAACGTAAAGAAATTAACTTTAGATGTGTTATTCTTGCGTGCTACTTGGCTGCAAATTCATGGCAAAGAACTGCAGCCGACTGTTTGCATAAAAAGGTTACATCTGCCCTGAAAATTACGATGTAAATATACAAAATAAACAAAGTTTTAACCACTCCCTTTAAGATATGCAGAGATACTATATTACCCTGGAAGATATTTATTTTAACTTTTTTTATTGCATTCTTTACATTTTTCGCGTCAGAGATTTCAGAACCATGAATGTGTAGTATATTTTTATGAGATCTGCAACTGTCTCCTATGTTGATACAATTTTTAAATTGGAGTTGATAATTTTGTTTTCTTCTTTATAAATACATTTTCAGTATCAAATGATTTTAACCCTTATACGACAAATTTTGTAATCGTTATGGAATAGTTATAAGCTGCTTTTGTTAATAATATTATAATTTTCAAATATGAAAATTGTTCATCTACATTTGTTTAAACATAGACTCTAATATACCACGTGCAAGCTCTACAATATAAACTGTAATAAACAGTGCACAAAAATCTATAATTCGAAATTAAATATGCATCTCTTCACAATTAGGCTTTGTTTTTTAAATAACAGCACATTAAACCTCATTATGTATCTACACACTAACTGATTTATGAAGGTGAGAAAATACTAAAATAAAAGAATCTTTTAACATATGGGTCAAACTCGATGACAATTAACCAAAGGTGAAATGTTTTTTCGGACAAGGGCGACAAATATGAAATTCCGAAAATAGAACTAACGACTATTTCACAGATTTTCGAAATATTAAAATGTATGTTTATAGAATGGACTTTATTGGTCTATCAAGTAAAACAAACTAACGTTTTATGTTTTACATATGTTTCATTATATTGGTTAGGAAAAAAAAATTATAAAACGACAAAGGGTGCTATTTTAAAGCCCGACAAAATTGGAATAAGGCACGACAAATATTTCAAATAAGGGCAAAATATCTAATATAACGACACAAAATGTAAATGAACGACAACATATTAATTTGTTCTTACAGCAAAAAATATAAGTGAACGACAAAATAATTGTTCTAACGGCAAATAACGTAAGTAAACAACCAAATACAAGGATCATGTTAAAGGTTGGTGATTTTTTTTACTGAAAAAATAACCTACTAAAGATCCAACCTTTAACCTTACCCTCTATTACTGACCAAATGAATAAGCGTCACGTTAAAGCTTGTTTGTAAAAAGAAAAAACTAATTAGGTAATAATTATGTTTTTATTATGTTATTATTAATATATAAAGTTTGGTATTTATCAAAAAACGGTAGGTTGGTTTACTGGTTTAAACAGGTTTGTTGTTTTAGTTCAATTTATTTTACTACTCTTCCTACTTGTTTCGTTGATTATATTTTTCTTCAACATCAAAGAAGGTTTTCTGTTCAATAGTAAGAGAGCTTTTAATGTGTGTGCAGTTATTGTATATTTGATATCAAAAGTTTAAAATTCACAGCTTTAAAAATAAAAATCTCTATATCCCTAAACATAACGGAGCTAATGTTCGCAGACGACATGGTCTTAGTCGCGGAAACAGAAAAAAATCTGCCACATAATCTAGAAACTGTAAAGCACGAATTGGAAAAAATTAATACGACAAAAAATACCGAAAAAACTAAAACTATGATCGTTACAACAGAGAACAAAGGGCATAACATCACTTTAAATGGGCTTCTCGTTTTTCCGTGTTTATACTCGTATTTTTCTCTTGCTACATTTTTCGTTCGATATATTAATTTTGTCGTGCCATTATAATATATTCCCCAAAGTTAAATATACGTACTTAAAATTAAATCTTTTGATGCAATATTAGCATACATAAACGTTGTGTTTATAAAATTAAAACCAAAACAACAATAACAAAGGGGAAAGGATGACCCTAATTTGAGCAAGTGATATTTATAACCCACGAGTACGTATCGTTGCTATAATGTTCGTAATATTTACGCCAGCTTGGATGATAATTCCTTAAAAGTGCACACTAGTACTACTCCGGAATTTGAAAGTGCTTTTTGCAATGGCCGTTGCAGACATTTAATTAAAATTTCACTTGTAGTCTAATATGCGTTTTATGTTGTAGTCCAAATTTGAAAATGTAAAAATATTACTTTTAAGAGCTGTAAACCCTAGATAAGCAAAAATGTTTAATTAAAAGAGTACATACAGCGTTTTGAACTTTTGTTGCGTTTGTTTTGATTACGCTGGCACATCAGTGTTAGTAACCAACTTTATAATGTTGCCTTGTGGCGGGTGGCAACTGTAAATTAATTAACACACTTAACTCGCGTATATTAAGCTATAAATTAATTTATCCCAGGGTAAGCAATTATTTATGGATATTAATCATGCCTGTGATATTATTACAACATTTATTAGTAGTAGTTCCGTTATTACACAGTATTTTACAGCACTGATAAATTTTTACGTTTGCGCTTTTGCTACAGAAACTTCTTTATTGTTGAAGTTAATGTCAAATAAAGAACCGGAGTTATTGCAGTATTTTACTTAGCTATGGATAAAACTGAAGTTGGGTCGTAGCGTAAAGTGATTGTAACGGATGCGAGAGCCTTTTAGACTTTTGAGTCGCGGTTGTAAAGTCTTTATGCTATGAGGTAGCGGTGGCACTTAATAACTTTTGTGTTCAACCGTAATCCGTCATGACCATGCCCGAAGATTTAAAAAGAACCCGTTTCGACTGGTAAGACAGCAGAAGTAAAGCGCTCGAGTGTTACAACCTTTTACACTAGCAAACGCTTATTAAATTTTGACTAACGCGGTATATACAGGGTGGCCTATTTTCGATGCCCATACAGGGTATCTCGGCTATTATCAAAGATTAAAAAAAATTAAGTACGTAGTCTCGATTTCTTTTTTTCGAGAGGAATTCATTGCCATAAACATATTTTTTATTTCTTTTTTAATTTTCGAAATATAGCCAAAAACCGATTTTTGGCTTTTCAAAAATGTTAAATATCTCGCTTAAACAAAAAGATTAAAAAAAAAAAATTTAAAATGTTGAGCATGGTTTTTTGTCCTTAATAAGATAGCGATGTTCAATTTTTTTTAACTCATATAAATATTGATATATTACACCTAAAGGCTGCCTCAAAGACTTAAACTATTATAAAAAATAATTGGGTAAATTTGACGGATATTTTCATGTTGTAAACTCATGTTCTTTAAAATGAATTACACAAATTCATTAGCAGCCGGGTGTCTTTATAAAGAAAAATATCCCAACCGTATAATTCCACATCATTTGATGATAACACGAAAACACCCATCAATTCTACTCAATATAAACATAAACAAACCATGGTAACCACCGAAATTAATCGTTTTATATAGAAATGTTTAATAGTTCATGTTCACTTATTTTATTTTTTACTCAAAAACTGTAGGTTTCGCAAGAAAATTTAGAGAATAAAAAAGTTTCTAAATAAACAAAGTTTTTAAGGAATGGTTTTAAATTATAAAATGGTTAAACCCTTTAAAAAGTTCTGATTAAAAAACTAACAGTGGTCGCACTTTTCAGCCAGTTGTAAAGGTGGGACATAATTGAAAATATTACTATGGGAAACCTATAAAACATCTACTGAATGTCATTCTCCTGCATATCTCCAAATTTGAGAAATAAAATAAAAACCTAATTTTACCGCTTCCCTTTAAGGGGTTTAACTATGAAAGGAGACGTCTAAGGGAAAAAGCTCCCCCCTCAATTTTTGATAAGAAATTGCCTCCCCAATTTTTTCTCAGTAATATAGGCTGTTCCATTTGAGATAACAAAGTTAGGGTAATTTCCGACGAAGCCTGAAATGAGATATTAGTGTACATTTGTTCAAATATTCCGGTTATTTACACATATAATACCTATATCTAAACGTTTATTTATGTAAAATTATAACTAACTCGTATACAGTTAGTGCAAATAGCCAAGTACTACTGTAGGTGCAAATAGCCAATTATTCGTACCTACTCTAGGTGCAAATAGCCACTACCATAAGAAAAACAAAGACGCTTTTAAGAAATTACTCTAGAAAATCAATTAGTGTTGTTTCTATTGTCAAAGTCCGAAAAAATTTGGAAATTCCTACAAAAAGCATATAAAAATAAGTAAAATGTAAATATCTCAGAAAATATGCACTTTAGGTACAGGTAAGTATGTATAAAGAAAAGTTGAAGAAAAACAAAAATACAACATCAAAATAACGTTATAATATACAGGGTGTTCCATTTGAAAAAATTCAGTTATTGATGTTTGAAATTTGGGAAGTTGGCACATCTATAAGAAACACCCTGTATAATATAAATAAATTTTGAGTATTTAGACTACGACGCCACCTTTTGACATTGTATGTACAAAATATCATTTGCCAACGTTGTGCTTTTGACAAGTATTGTACCTACCCTGTTTTTTTGGAAAATCAAAGATTGTTTGAGAAAAATTGGCAACGTCGGAAAAAAATTATAATAACAATATACTGTCATATGGAATTTTCTTGCTAAATTAAATATTGCAAAAATATACTGGGTGTTCAATTTAAAAAAGAAATACCTTTAGTGACGCCCCACTTTTATGAAACACCCTGTATACTTGAAACTAATTTTAAAACATGCACGTCTAGCAAAATTATAAGTTTCATTAAAAACTTCTTTTTGATAAGTTGACATTAAGGGCAATAATGGACTTTATCGCACTATTGGCGCAACCTGTATATTATTATATTATTATATTTAATTTTGTCCATGCGGAAACGAAAATATTTGAACTTTTTTCGAGAAACAGTTTTTCTTTTATTGGGGGTCTTTGTTTACAGTTTGAGAAGCACTGGCTGTGAACAACAACTACCATTGTGATTTATACAATCAGTAAAACTATCTATCTGTCTGTGGCAGACGAATCCGCTATTGTTATAACAAGTTAAAATTTTAATAGAGTTTTCGTTTATAAGTTAACAACACACTAAATGTCAGCAACGACCGTCATAAAAGCTTGTGAATTTACGCCACCTATATTTAGTTTTAATACAACATTGCGTTCTAGAGGTAATAAATTACGCGTTTTTATTATACGAAAATCTGTATACTTGAATACTTTATAACATAATAAACTTTTGCTCTCATTTATGCCTCCATTGTGTAATTAAATTATTCTCGAGTTATTTTTGATCATTGTGTATTATGTTCTTCGTAATTTTAACGTTCTAATATTTGTTTCAGGGTATTTTTGGCACATAACGGACTTTCACTACGATTCCCATTTTTCCATACATGGAGATAATAGAAAAGGTATGTATAGAATTCAATACATTTCATATACAGGGTGACCCAGATTACACCAGTATGGGGATCTCGCTTATTATAAGAGATACAGGTTTGTTTAAATTAGATGAATTGTTCCTTAGCATGAGAGAAGCCACAATCAATTTTTAAAAGTACAAAATTCGTCGTGATTCAATGTTTTAGCAAAAAATATGGAAATGTCGATTGTAAGACAAATTATTTATTATCTTTGTTTTTAGGGGAGTAACGAAAAAGTTTTTTTTCACAGAAGTTGTTGGAATTTAATAGCTATATAACCTACAATTATTTGTTAATGCGCAGAGTACTTAGTTTTCGAGAATCAATATGCAACTTTACTTTTTCAAATAGAACACCCTGCATATTTTAACGTTTTCTTGTCGATAAATCAATTGCTATTAAAAAATATTCAGCATGTTTTTGTCTTAAGTTAATATTTCTTGAGTTATTATTCTGGTAGACGCGTGGGGAAAAATTAAACTAATTGTAAGACAAATTATTTGTTATCTCTGTTTAATATTGAAGAAAAAAAAGTTTTTTTCGCAAAAGATGTTGGAATTTATTAGCTACCCATATCACAAATATCGTCGTAAAGTGTTGCTAACCTAAGCATGTATTATTGACTGCCCATCAGATATAAGTATTTAAAAAATCACACAATTAATTACAACAAAAAACAAATTTATATGGTCAAAGACAAAACAGAAGATAATGAAAACAAAAACTTGGGTTTTCAAAGCCACCGTGATTTGTAGAAAGATTTTATGCAATTTATTTTATGAAGATTTAACAAATTTATAATAATTAGATTGTGTAACTCATGATTTCCAACAGTTTTGGTGAAAGAAAACTGTTTTGTAACTACCCTAATAATAGAGATAATAAATAATTTGTCTTACAATGAGCTTAATTTTTGACCCTACGCATCCACCAGAATAATAACTCTGGAAATATTAACTTAAGACAAAAACATGCTTAATATTTTTTAAAGGCAATTAATTTATCTACAAGAAAACGTAAAAATATACAGGGTGTTCTATTTGAAATAGTAAAGTTGCATATTGATTCTCGAAAACTAAATACTCTGTGCATTTAAAAATAATTGTAGGTTATAAAGCTAATGAATTCCAACAACTTTTGTGAAAAACACTTTTTTGTACTCCCATTATAACAGAGATTATAAATAATTTGCTAATTTTTAAGCGGCGCATCCACCCGATTTTTTTTTTTTTACAGAAACCCCGACACAGACATACAAAAATTACGCGACCATGAAAGAGTTAGCAAACCTGTAACTCTTATAATAAGCGAGATCCCCATGCTGGAAATGTAATCTGGGACACCCTGTATATTTCATGGAAATATATGTTAATAACGTTTATCATTTTCAAATAATTTTCGCGACAAAAGCTTGTGTAAAGCTTTGAATTTCATCGCGGTGTTATTTTATTTGCTCTAGCGCCAACGCAGACCTGTAAATAAATTATTAGTCGTAATTAATTAGTTAATTATTGCAAAACAGTTATTAAACAGAACAGAAATGAAAATATACAGACAAATGTAGCTAAATGTAAACATTATGGTTACTCTTGAAAAACTTTAATCAATTTTAAAACTAAATTATGAAAGTGTAGCAAATAATGGACAATGATGTTGTTTTATTGTTTCGTCAATAAAACACTTCTGCCATGTGCAAAACTATAATACTGTTCCATATTGCAACTCGTACCTACACCGCAATTTTTATTGCATAATTTCATTTTTATGTGCTTCAATAAAGTTTACGTGGCATATATCTGGTTGTAGACATTACTGTTGGGTTCTACCACAAGTCTCGATGAAAATTTTGTCATTAATCATCATAGCAAACCACAATCGGAATATTAAAAATTCAACTAATGCTTTATTCAGAACTTGACGCTCGGTTCCTAGCCACTTCGAGGCTAAATATTTCGCGAGCTTCTTGAGCCTCTCTTGGTAGACAATACGAAAAAATATTCCTTGTAATCGCTTTACGTATTCTGAAGGTATGCGCGAGTGTTAAATTTTTTTAATCAAAGAAAAATGTTTAAATCTAACGTTTTGTTATACGAAGTGCATAGAATTTATTTCTGTACATAGATGAACCTATTTGTATAAAACATAGAGTCGAGCAGTATTATACAGAGTGTACAAAAAGTAACGTAAAGGATCAATATCTCGTTTTGTGGAAACTTTGCAAAAAAAGTTTCGAATAAAAGTTGTATGTGGTACGAGTAATTTACTACATAACCTAAAATTATTTTCAACTATACACAGTGTTTTGTTTTTGCGCACCGATACGTCACTTTGTTTTCTTAAATAGAACACCCTGTATATTTTCCCTGTTTGTTCTTCTCTCATACCCTTGTTCTATTTTCGTTCCTCCCAACACTCTTCTAAGTATTTTTCTTTCCCATCTCTACAATCTTTCCTGTATTTTCTTATTCAGCATCCAAGTTTCACAGGCATAGAGTGCTGTTGTTCGCAATACGGTTTTGTAAAGGTGGAATTTAGCATATCTAGATAGCTGTTTCGCCCTTAGTAGTTGGTTCAAGGCTCCAGCACATTTATTCGCTTTTGTTAATCTCGCCTCTATTTCTTTTTGTTCCTCAGAGTTATTCGTTATTCTGGCACCCAGATAGACAAACACATCCACTTCTTCCAGACTCATTTTTCCCAATGTCGTTGTTATTTCTAGGACTGCATTCTGCTGACTTCCTCCAATGGACATAAATTTACATTTCTTCTGCTTTAATTGTAATCCCATCTTAAAAGCCTCCTCCACCAATCTATTTGTCGCGTGTTCTAATTCCTTTATATTTCTGGCTATAATGGCGATGTCGTCTGCATATCCCACTATTTGATGGCTGTTCTACATTATATCTCATCCCCGGTTTAGACTGCTGCTTCTTATTATGTTTTCTGGTGTTATGTTGTACAGAAGTTGAAAGGGGATTTCCTTGGCGTAATCCACTTCTCACTATGAAGTCTTCTGATGTTTGACCTTTCACCCTTACATTGCTTTTTGTGTTTTTAGTGTCATATTAATTAATTCTACTAGCTTTGGATGTACCTGACACTCTTTCATACTTTTCATCAATTTTTTTATCTGTTAAGTACGTAAATTCCGCATAGCATTTTCTGTTTAATTGCATAAAACGCTACTTTAAAACCTCCACAAAGTAAAAATATGACGTAAAAACTAATTTTAAAATAAACTATGTACTCAACTTCCTTAACTGCGCTCGTCAAGCATGTTCAAAGCAGGTATGTTAGTTTTTTTCCTGTAACGAAGCAAATAATTTTGCCTGGTGTTACGTGTGGATATAAATGCAAATTGAAAACGGTTATAAAAGAGCTTTAACAAACATAAATCATAAGCGATTAGCGATTAACGGCAGTTTCATTGTGTAAATTAACTCACTGTATTAAAGTCCTTCAAGCTTTTATAAAACGACTTTAAATTGTTGAAAAAAATTTGCTCGTAGAACTGCTCAAATTTTTTTAATTTTTTAATTGCATAGTTTTCATATCGCATTATGGCAATCTGGCTAAACCAGTGTTTGTTAAAAATAAAATAAAACATGTAAAATAAGTAAATTAACGTATTTTTTCTAATCACAAGTCTTTTAAGTTATTTCAATAAAATAATCTCAAATATCACGTTATTGGATTTTTTTACACGGTATTTGAAAAACAATATTACGTAAATTATATGATATTTTTTGTTAGAAGGGTGTTTTATAATTATATCCTTTGCAAACTGTATAGCGTGTAGCACTTAACTAAAACCACCATGGAGATTGGTCTTACTATAAAAGATAGAGATTCGGTTAAGTAAATAATTCACCACTCAAAAGAAAAATTAATAGATAATGATCCTTTTTTTTTAACCTAATGAAAGCCTGTTATCTGTTAATATTTATACATTTTACTAAATAAAGTGCATTCGCTTAGTTATGCATTTAAAAAAATGTGTGCTATACAATGTGCGCATTTACCAAAAATTTTTAATTCTGAGCGGCAGATTAACGTATATTTACGGGTTTGACAATAGCAACATGTTATTGCACAACGTACATTTACGGGTTTGACAGTGAAAGGGTTAATAGCATTTTTCAATCATTCCAGTTCTGTTTAGTTGTAACAAACACAACAAGAAATAACTGCGTCGTATTTCAAAGTCTCCTGTTTTTGCTCTATCAGCTATCATTTGTTTTTCAGCTATCGACGGCTTTTGTAGAAAACTTTATATTTGTTTGATAGGTTTATTGCTTTATGAGCCTTCGACTTAAATTGAATGTTATTCATAAAATACGGACAATAACGAAATGTTTTTGTTTTGCTGGACCTTTTATCGCGTATAGGAAAATCTGCTATTTTGAAACAATACGTCGAGTATATTTCACAAGCTGTAAACTGAAGGTATTTATTTTATTACCGTCCTGGGATAAAATTTTACTGTCGCCCCTTAAATCTGCTAGATGTTTAAACCTTTTACTTTTACAGCATATGGGGTAAAATAATGAAAATTTGTCCTCATGGGATTGCCATGAATCAAATTGCATAAAATGAAATTCTTGTCGCGCTTAATTGCTCATTTCCCTTTACCGACTTCAATTTGCAGCCGAAATCATGACGCTTATGATGGTTATTGTCTTGCTTGTAACATTTCGATAATAAAAATAACCGTTCGGAGTAGTATTTTAGAGAAAAAGTTTCGTCGCATTACGTAAAATTCAAAGTGAACCTGACTGTAATAACAACGATAGAACTGTAAAAGTAAATGTTAATGCCTAAGATATGGCCACGTATTTTGGTATTACGTGACATGCTATAAAAATATATGATTTTGTATTCCGTTTATGAGAATATGACGCAGCCGCACCGCGCCGAAAACAGTATTAGCAGCAAAGGAAAAAGATGATGAAAATTCTACAGCGACAGTTAAACAAGCTTTTACAAATACGTGTACATATACAGGGTGTCCCAAATTCGAGTAAATGCATGGAGATCACGCTTATTATAATAGCTAGAGTATAGGTTTAAATTTGGCAAAGTTGCTAAATTTGGTGCTCATTAATAATCCGAAGAGAAATTGGAAATATCTCAAACGGTATCCGAAAAAAATTGGAAAAACTGGAAAGTAAATTTTTGTAAATCACTTATAACTCCTTCGGAGTTTGAAATATTTCATATATGTTAAAACATTGCCCAAGCAACTTTTTAAGCCCAATCGGATAGTGGTCACAAATTTTTCCTAGGTCGATTCGTTTTTGTTTTAGAAAACCAACTTTGTTTTTTCTTATGGGCAGCATATCGCGTTTTTCTTCGTTATTAAAGTTCATTTTTACGACTAACAGGCCTTAAAAACTTTTAGTTTGTTGATCGGTTGTCATGGAAACAACATAAACTACAATGACCGGCCTACCTGATATACAGTGGTTATTGTTTAAAACCTTTTTGTTTAAATTTGACAATGAATAAAGAAGTAAAATACTATGTGTGATACATCAATGGATTCAGAAAAATAAATGCTGTTTAATTATTTAAATAGCAAATTTGCGCCCATAAGATAAAATAAAGTTGGTTGTCATAAAACAATCTTAATGCCGTGCACAATAACTGAGACACTATGTAAAAATGCTCAAAATTAGTGCTTGCCATCCGATTCGGCTTAAAAAGTTGCTTCGGCAATGTTTTTACACATTTGAAATATTTCATACTCCAAAGGAGTTATAGACGATTTTTAAAAATCGTATTTTCTGGGTTTTCCTAATTTTCTCGATTATCATTTGATATATTTCCAATTTCTCTTTGGATTATTAATAAGCATCTAATTTCGCAACTTTGCCCTAATTTAACCGACCTCGTAGCTCTTAAGGTAAGGGAGATCCCCATGCATTTACTCGAATTTGGGACACCCTGTATAGCACACTATGAAACTGTTGCCAGAGTACAGGGTGTTGTATTTCGATTTCTCAATATAGTCATCTGAAGAAATTTAAAAAAAATCAACATCATCAGCAAATTAGGAAAATCAATAAACTGATTCTTTTTATTTCAACAAATTTTTCAATTTCTAAAATTTAACTTTAACATGTATGCAGATATGACCTAACATATTGTATCTCAAGACATTAACACAGAAATTGATTTTTATAAAAAAAACTTTATTATTTTCGCAAAAATCACGCAACCATTGAACAAGTGCATAGAGTCGCAAGCAAAATTAGTCAAGACCTGGAAGAAAGACGGTTCTGCTCGGCAGCCTTCCTTGATATCACTCAAGCATTCGACAAAGTTTGGCACGAAGGCTTACTTTTCAAAATTAAAAGAAATCTACCACATCCATTTCACCAAATCTTAAAATCCTATCTTAGTGACAGATTTTTTAAAGTGAAATTTAACCAGGAGCAAACAAATCTCGTTTCCATAACCTCTGGTGTGCCGCAGAGAAGTGTCTTCGGACCCCTTCTCTACTTGCTTTATACCGCCGACATTCCAACCGTGGAACGTAGCATGGTAGCTGCTACATTTGCCGTTACAGTTAAGATTCAAATGTGTAGTTAAAAGATTTTAGCTTTGTTGAGTTAAGAATAAAGTTTTTGTGGCCGTTTTTCGTTTGATCCTCCCAAATTCAGGTGCTAATGAAACAACTAGTGAAACAACTATAACCATTAGTCAAATTATCAATACATATATTTTCTTACCCGTCTCACACACTGAACAAATTTTCAATGTGTAGGTCACGAAATATAAATGTTCGGCTTTCATACATGCGAGTAGAAAAACGATTTATAAATAAAATATTTCTGTTAAATTATTAAACACGTTTCCTTGAAAAAACGTCATTTCTGTATATGATAAGACAGTTTTATTAAAATTTCAGTGAATACATAAACAACAAAGCAAGCCGTACGGCTTTGTTTTCCCAAGACAATGATAATTCATCTTGAGATACAAACGTTTAAGATAATACTTTTCCGCAAGCAGAACTACATCTTTACTTTTTACAAATGGAAAAGTATGTACAAATCAAATACGTGCATGTTTTAAAGTTGACCATCTACTAAATTACCTAAGATGGGTTGTATTGCTTTGCAGAAATGGTGTAGAATAGGTAGAACCGGGTATTAATGTAATTGGTGACTTGAAGGAAACAAAGAATTGCTTTTAGAGAGTTTTTTTTTCACGTCACTAAAAATTTAAAAAAATATATCTATAAAAAAATAAGGTTTTTTACTTTTTCTAATAAATTTGTTACCGCTAAGAACGCAAAGTTACCTTTTCTGATTTTGCAACTCTGTCTCTATTTAACCGACTTCGTTGCGCTAAAGTGACCCCTATGTTAAGCCTAGAATTTGAGACACCCTGTATATCAAAAGACGATGTGACGTGTATTTATTTGAACACGACAAATGTTATGTAATAATCACTTTAGCAGCAACTATGACAATTTTCCAGGTATGTCAACTAACAAATTTGAATATTTTGGCGTAGGTCAGATCAGTTAAATTCTAATTTCTCGAAATCTGATTTTAAAAAAAAAGCATGCACCATTGTAAAAGATTAAAAATAATTATGAAAATCTAATACAAATGAATTTTAAGCCATATAACTAAACACTAATTGTTTTAGGGTGAAATAGTAATTATTTTACTTGAATATAATTCTCAGCTAAAATTGTTGGCTATTTTGAAAATACATTTATAACGAGTCTACCAAATTCTTGTTATTTTAATATTTATTTTTGTGGTTGTACAATAGTAACGAAAATGAGGAAATAAAATATCAGAATTGTTAATTACGAACATTAACTAAATATGTTGTTCAAAAGTGTTTTAGAACTACTTTTTGTTTGAAAAGCATATTATGATGTTTGAAAAGCATATTATGATGCATGCGTCAAGTAGCATTGTTCAATTACAAATCATTTTAGAATGTATTCAGAGAAATAATTACCGTATAGTTTTGTAAATTTCAGGAATTTTAACTGCAGTTTTAAAGCTCGACTTGTTCAGTAGAAAAATACTGTTAACATCGGCTACCAACCAAATAAACGTACTTTAATACTTGTCCAACGGTCTCGTACCTGCGCCTCCACCAGAAATGTTAAAGGCCATTTAAAACGTTCCTAAATGCCAAGCATGTATGGTCTTATGAATATAAATGGCAGAATTGTATAAAAAAATTTAATATGCTCTATATCCCCGTGTTTTAGCATAAAAGAATTCTGTAACAAACTTTTCATTTAACCTACTAGATTTAAATTACGTGTGATGCACAAAGGTTTAAATTAAAATAAGCTTTTAAACGAAATTTACCAGCTTAGCACGAACAACGCTGCAGTTGAGAATTATCGTATAAAACAAGTACAAACCCGTCTATGCCATTAAAACGGATTATTGGAAAAAAACATTTACAGTAGGTGAATCACAAAAAAAATTATGGTGGTTTTTAAAGTCGTAAATTTAAAAAAAAATGTCGAAATTGTAAAAATTATACACCAATAAAATATTTGTCTTTCAAAATAGTGGTAAAGCTGATGTGGTTGCCTTAAAAATGTTAGCTTTTAAAATATTTTCTGTCATGTGAAAAGCAATTTTACACAGCCGTGTTTCGAAAAAAAAAAGTTATGTTGCTTATCAATCTGGAAAGCTAATTGTTTTGTCTGTGTAATGATGTAAAAATCCGAACATAAGAACTAAAAAAAGTTGACTAAGCAGCTTGAAATCTAGAGGACCTAGAACATTTCTGTCCACGGCATTCAACCCAGAATGGTCAAAAACGTAAGATTTCCAAGTTTGATAAAAAAAGAAACGCGCCAATTGTACAGAAGATGTTTTTCTAAAATCACATTTTCCAGTTTTTGTTATAAATCTGGAAAAAATTAAAATTTTCCAAATTTTGTTTAGATTCTCAGTCGCCATAAAAATGTGCAACTTTTTTCTAATTCATCTCGTATCTCGCACCGTTTCTAAAATACCAATGGGGAGCCTCAAAAAATTCATCACTTTATATCTTATTGTTACTAAAATCCCCATTTGGGTATCCAGTATTTTTTTACTGATACACATTTAAATTCATGTGCCAATATTATGCTTTTAAGACTGTTTTGTTCATTTTGCAGTTAAAATTTTAAAAAAGATACAAAAGCATTAATAGGCATTAGTGTTTCCGGGCGGAATCCCTGTCTGTTATCGGGATTATTTTACGTTTTCCCGTTCCTGCATTTCGGAAAAATCGAGATATCCCGGAAATCGGTAAAAGAGCTCTTTGAACCCATTACTAGTCAAAATGAAAAATGAACGTACTCTCCATGCAATATTTGAATCTTTTTGGTGCGTCAGGGATGTGGTTTAATCTATATAAAAATAACGCTACTGGTCGCCGAAATTCGTCAAAAAATTATCGAGACCAAAATATTAAATTCCCTCTCCAAATTTATATTTTCGACCAATCACAAACTCAAATTTCTTAGAAACGACCAATAAACGGATGAAAATCTGTTAATTGCGAAAAGGATATCGTCAGCGTATGATTATGTTTATTGGTCGTTTCTAGGAAATCTGAGTTTGTTATTGGCCGAAAACGCAAATTTGACAGGAGGATCCACATCAATGTAAAATTATTACCGTGTAATAATGCTCCTATTGGTAGTCTCTAGAAGATTTAAGATTAGTGATTGGTTGAAAACGCAAATTTGACAAGTGAAGTACATTTTCACAGAGATTTGGATGTTTAAAAACGTATTTGTCTGCAATATTAAGAAAAATGCAAACAGTTCAACGAAATGCTGTCAATTTAAAAATCAATTTCAGGAGTTTTTTTGACAAATGGTCCGACTGACTGTCGCTAGCTCTTTTGGATATCACGTGATTTGTCTGTGTGTGTAACATAAAAGGGTGTTCCCGCATACAAGCTGACCTTTACACATTTCTATGTACATAATAAGATAACGCAAAAGTTCGATCGAGGCGACGGAGAGTTTATTTTAGATATAAATTATGCAAATTCACCTCCACAATAAAGCTCTCTAGTGAGTCTCTAATAATGTTATCGTGTAAAATGTACGGCTACTCTGACCTAAACGAAATGGTACATTCAATGTCCGTTAAGTAAACTGACGGCTGAGTGAGTTCATTTAAAGCACGTAGGTTATTTGCTTCTCGGTACGGCTCAGTCGTGGTTCAGCTCATCCCGTACTAATACCTCTTACACAACAAATTAGCTGTCAATTATACTACCTTTTAGATGTGCTTGCCAAGCGGTTTAATAATTGTTAATTCTGTTTGTATAACCTAGTTTCCTTACAAATTAAATTAGCCATTTCTGTTCAATGTTACATGCTACCCTCAAATGACAAGTTTGAGACAATATTGTTAAAGTTCTTACCGTAAATTTTAATACGACGAATGAGCAAAGTAGCACAATTAATTTGTCAAGTCTCTTGTTAATATCACACCAGTAAATTTTAATTGTTTTAACAATTGCAGTATGAAAAAGTAATGAAACGTATTGCTTTCCTATACAGGGTGTTCCAGATTTCATTTCCAGCATGGGGATCTCGCTTATTATAAAAGATACAGGTTTGTTTAAATTAGATGAATTATTCCCAAGTGTGAGAGGAGCCACAATCAATTTTTAATGACAATTATTCAATACATTTTTTTTTTTTATATCATTACATTTTACACAATCTGTCCTAGAGACGGACAATAAGTGTTTTTGTGAAATTAAAATTAAAAATAATTAATTGAAAAAATTAAAAATAATTAATTGACTTGTAGGGCTTATCCCAGTGGATAGTCCCTTTACTTGCCTAAGTAACAAATCTTACCTAAGTAACAAATCTTACCTACGTAACAAATAATTAACTTAAAAGAGGTTTCTAATTCTAATTTTTAGTCTAGCAATGCTAATCAAACCGGGTTGTGAGGTCTGATGGCTTGAACCTTTTTAGCCGCCTAGTTTCGCACTCTTTGTCCATGAGATTGTTTGCTAACTTGTTAGGGTGGACTTTTACTCGTTCACTGTATCTGGAACTAAACTTTTTTATTTCTTCTTTCACTGAAGGCACGCACAGATCACATTGTATTACTGCGTTGGGTACATACCAAGGTGCGTTCACTATGGTTCGAAGAACTTTATTCTGAAATCGTTGTATTATGTCAATGTTGGTGTTGCTGGCTGAGCCCCAAAGCTGGATACCATAACTCCATATGGGCTTTAGTATTACTTTATAAATTAATAGTTTGTTCTCTAATGTTAGCTGTGATTGTCTACCAATCATCCAGTACATTTGCCGCAGTTTCATACCAAGTTGCTTTCTCTTAGTGAATATATGTTTTTGCCAATTCATTCTGCGGTCTAGATGCAGGCCGAGATATTTTACATTATCTAAATGTTGTAATTGTCGTCCATTTAGTATAACGGGTGGGCAATTATCTTTTTTCATAGTGTACGTCACGTGTACTGATTTGTCTTCGTTAACTTTCATTTTCCATTTTTTAAGCCACAGCTGGATTTTATTGAGGTTGGTTTGTAGGTTTTTCGTGGCTGCTGCAGGGTTAGGATGTGTTGCTAGTACAGCAGTATCGTCCGCAAAGGTCACTACAGTAGTTAGCCGAGTTGTTGGAAGGTCAGCTGTATATAACAGGTATAATACAGGTCCCAGCACACTTCCTTGCGGTACACCAGATAGTATGTTTTGCAGTTCAGTGTATTCTTCTTTGTACTTGACAAGGTAATGGCACGTTAGCACATAAAATACTTTTCTGTATTAACGAATTACACAGTTTGCTCAAAAACGACGAACAATTGGTTTCTCAAATTTTCAATTTTCGTTTTAGCTTTGAGTAATAAACATTTCATGTCGATAATCAAAGACGTAAAAGTTAATGAAAAGCAAACACTCTTTAAAGAGAAGCGGATTTCACGAACTTTTAAACATCATTTAACTTTCATTTCATTAATAATTATAAATGTCTCCTTATTTGGATAGTTAAAAATCGGAATAATTACAAAGGAATCCATTAAATTTTGACAAATAAAGTAAACAAAAATAACATAAAGACTTTAAGACTCTCAAATTTTTTTCGAAGTAATTATTATTACGATGGTTTACATAGCTGGAAAGACGAGAATTTCTTGCTATTTCCTTTTTACTATGTAAAATCAAACTCTTAAGCATGTTTTAATGTCGCTGGATGTTATACCCGGTAAACGCATTCAGGATTTATTTATTTCTTTAAAGTTTAAACAAAATTTAAAAGGAAATTGGTGGACTAAATACTAACTCTAGCTAGTTGAAAGTTGCTACTTTAGTAACTCGAGAAATATCAGCCACTACAGTATTTGCTAACTGCTACATGCGGGTATACGGGTATACACATCTGCCCTATATACATCAAGATAACTTTAAACATTTATACATGAATGTATAATTCATTAAGACCGCGAATCATGTATAACACAAATTTCAAATTAAATTTTCGTATATCTATGGATTACTTTTCCAAAGATTTTATGAAATATAATAAAACTCAATTACCTTTGCAATGTTATTTTGTTTCTATTACCTTAAAACTCAAAATAATCGTGGGAAAAATCAAAAACATAATAATGCTTTTAGATTTCATTAGTGAACAATATGATAGTAATAAACACACATTAAACTTTAAAATATAAACACCGGTAAAGTCGCATGCTGAAGCTTACATTAAAAGTTTCCATTAAGGGAATCAAATTACAACGACTGAAATTAAATCTAATGCATGCCATTAGCTATAAAATAACTGTCCTAGAAGGGAAGCTTTATTGATTTGTATTCTGGTTTATGAGGGAATTTTTTTAGCTCGACGAATCTAAAGGCAATAGTTTTAAGATGCAGTAACTGGACTCCTTGTCTACGTATATTTTACAGTAAATTTCTATTTTCCGATAAATGTGTACATAAATGTAAACATCTTACCACTGAGCTAGTTAGTAGTGTACGTCATATGCACATATACCGGTAAATAAACACTTTTACTATTGTTGTACTTTTACCATGGTAGATATACTGAATGTCAAGAATAACAAAATACAAGGTCTTTAGTTTTTTTTTCAGCAATATTTTGTCACTATAATATTTTCATTTTTAAAATAACCACGAAATTACTTAAGACTTTCAGAAAAGGAAGTATTATTTCGATTTGCATATTAAGAAGGAAGGGAATAGAAATAGAAACAATCAACATAATAAAAGCAATGTAAGAAAAAAAAAGGTAAATATTGTAAGAACCCAAGATGAAAAATCGGAAGAGTGTGAAACAAAGATGCGTGCTCAGCCCATTAAAGACGTAAAACAAAAAATTAGACCGTTTCACCTAAGCAACTGGAAAATTGAAGATATAAACATAACTGAGCTAATGTTCGCAGACGACATGGTCTTAGTAGCGGAAACAGTAAAAAAACCTGCAAGATAATCTAGAAACTTTAAACCAGGAATTGGAAAAAAATTATATGAAAATGTCCTTCACTTGTCAAATTTCCGTTTTCAACCAATCACTAATCTTAAATCTTCTAGAGCAACGGTGGGCAACCTCCGGCCCGCGGGCCAACTCCGGCCCGCGTAAAGTTCTAATCCGGCCCGCGAGATCTTTAGAAGAAATAATAAATAAATATTTTCAAAAACTAAAATTTTAAAGAAAAGGATTAGGTTAGTACCTAACATAAGGAAAAAGGAGACATCTACAGTTTAATTTTCGATATAATTCGTCTTATTTAAATTTAACACACATAGCTACATCTTTGTTCATAATTTAGTACTAACGTCGTAACATAGAAAGTCGTAACGCAGAAACTTCGGATATGTTCAATAATCGTTTAACGTCGGAAATGTTCGACAATTAGTTTTTCGTTCGTGGAATCCCCCGTGTAGTCACGTAGTGTCGTAGTAAATGAATAGTCGCATAGTTTTAAAGTGAAATATTTAATTAAAATTAATATTTATTTATTAAAGGTAATAAAAAAAAATCTCGTATAATTTAAATTTTAAATAAGAAAAATAATTATAAATATTTATTTTAGTTCTGAAAGCAAAATGGCATCGAACAACAGTAAAAAACGAAAAGTTGATTTGGAAAACAGAGTTTTTCAAGATAAATGGACGTCGCAATATTTTTTTATTATTGTTTTTATATTTTCAGAAAAAAATTCAAGTAACAAAAATGTGTCCATTAACTACTAAGGCCCGCGGACGAAACGTAAATCTTATTCTGGCCCCTGTTATACAAAAGGTTGCCCACCCCTGTTCTAGAGACTACCAATAGGAGCATTCTTACACGGTAATAATTTTACATTACCCTGTCAGATGTTGATCCGCCTGTAAAATTTGCGTTTTCGACCAATAACAAACTCAGATTTTCTAGAAACGACCAATAATCGTACTGATACACTTATAATAAATATCCTTTTCGCAATTAACAGATTTTCATGCGTTTATTGGTCGTTCCTTAGAAATCTGAGTTTGTGATTGGTCGAAAATATAAATTTGGAGAGGGAATTAAATATTTTGGTGTTGATAATTTTTTGACAGATTTCGGTGACCAGTAACGTTACTTTAATTTACATCACACCCCTGACGCACCACTCTGACAGTACTTGTAAAAAACAAAAGAGGTAGTCCGAAAAGAACCTGGCAAGACGAAGTAAAAAAAGCAGCAGCGGATAGAAACATAGCACAAGACCTAACAGTAGACGGACTCATGACTAAATAAATAATAAAATATTACTTATGAGCAAACATTCTTTAAATATGATTCAACTGTAATTCAAAATCGAGAACTGCGCTTCCCTACAATGACTTAAAAACGTTTTTGTATTCCTTTGTAATAGAGAGAAAGATAACAGAGACGAATGCTGTACAAAAACAGACATTTAATAAATTATTTTGCAGCTTATTTACGCAGGAAGTCTTTTAGAAACGCAATTTATTGTAACCGGAACCGTGAATTAAGCATTTTCACTTCTTTTCATTTGTAAAATTCTGTCTGCCGAGAGGAAACTCGTAATGTGTTACTTATTCGTTTTCTCTGAAATCCAATTACTTCAGAGATTAATAGATCTTTCTGCAAATCATCAATAAATGCTTGTCTGCAACTTCTTTCGCTCAACTTTTTGTATCGCAAAACAAATAGTGCGTATTCATTTATTCCTTCTGGTTGTTTTGTTGCAAGCTTAACATTGATTTTTTCAAACTGAATAATATTAAAGGTATTTGTTTAAAAGAAAGTATTTTTTCATCTGTTAGTCTATTAAAACTTCATTTTAGTTAATGAAATAATATAGAACACAATTTAGTACCACGAACATGCAGTATCTCTTTACAACAACACTTCATCGTTGATATTGTAATATTGTTACAATGTAAACGCAGTAAAATAAACATATAAATCATGAACACGCGTTTTCATATTTTTTCAAACTCACATAAGAAGTGTTCCATGTTCAAAAGCAGCTTCTAAAAGATATAACCATCACTAATCTTTAACACTTCATCTATGCTCTTGGCGTACATTTTTCATAGAAGTTGGCACTTAATATCAAAAGTTCTTCGTGCGAAACAGTTTTAATATTCCATGAATAGTATGACGAGAAATAACTTTTAATTAAAATTTTATGCTGGAATAACGCAGGCTTGATTAAAAAAATGTAAAAACATTGAAAAAGTTGTTTAGAGCTGAAAAATGCATAATAAAATATAATCAAAATAATTTTGCTAATAGAGGTCATCATAATTAGACTTTACACTCTGCATCGTTAAACTCTTGAAGCTTAAAGCCGCATAATTATCAAAATACAAGTTAACATGTATTTTAAATTCTGTTACGTTGGTCCTTTTTTACAACAATATCCTGATCTGTGATTTACTAACGCTTTAAGATTTTGCAAACTATAGTTTTAATGTAGAGTGTATGTTTCAAAATGAAGAATATGGCTATCTTCTAAGAGATTGAAGGATGGTTAGGTTAGCAAAGAAATGTGTTTTTACGTGCTTAGTAATAATTCTAACTAAAAATATATATATTGTACTCAGTTTCTAAAACATCCTGTTGTTTCCTTTAAAAATACACAGGTTTATTCAGGGCCTTCCAGAGTAAATACGCGGCCTAGGCAGGGCCAATCATAGTAAGGGACTAATTCCCAGGGCCCGGTGTTGCAAAGGGGGCCCGGATTAGAGCTAATACACAATTTGTTGACAAATAGTGTATATCAAAATGCGAGTTTTAAAATTATACTATTCTTAGACAAAAGGGAGGCCCGTTTTCTATTGCTTCCCCGGGGCCCGAATTTTCTGTGAACGGTCCTGGGCCCAGCGAAAACAATGCTTTTGGGGTCCTTCAAAATTAAAAACTATAAGGGAAAAATATAAAATGTTAATGGTCGTTTGATAATATACAGGGTGTTGCATGACCAAACGGCCAAACTTATGGAGCATGTTCCTTGAGTCAATTTAGGCAAAAAAAATGTATATAAACCATAGTCCAAAACTCGATGGTTATCGAGTTATAGACCTTTACCCTAAAAAAGTATAAAATACTGCTTTTATCTTCTAAAATATTGATTTAACAACAAAATGTTTTTTAAAAAAGATGCGTCGCTATCGGGTTTTGGACTATATAATTTTTTTTGCTTAAATTAACTCAAGGAACATCCTCCTTAAGTTTGACCGTTTGGTCATGTAACACCCTGTATGTTATAAAACTGATTTTCCAACTACATAAATATTACGTATTTTTTCAGAATACGTTAAAAGTGGAGACAAGGGTAAACATCTTAAGAATCTAATACTAAATGGCATTGGGAGAGCGATGCATAGCTACCAGAGCTCACATTAGTTATGAACAGCGCATGCGTGTAAAATTCCACGCGCTAGTACATGCTTTCATTCAAGTACTGTTTTGACCGTACACCGACTAGTTCATAAATTAATTTTGTAACAGATGGAACAGCCGACTAAACCGTCCGGTGAACTATCAGAGACTGTGATGGCACGCGATATCGATACTGCGCACAATCCTAATAGTACATGGATCGTACATAACCTTGTTGAAACAAAACTTATATTTTTCATTTAAGACTATCAATAAATGTACCGTTAAAGGAGCGTTGAAAAACAAATGAATACCAAGAACATCTTAAGCAATATCAAAATATTACATTTTTAGGCTAGATCTTGGAAACCGATTTGAATATTTGATTTCCGTTTTGACAATTAAATTCCTGCTTTAAATGTCAGTCGATAATGTCCCATTAGTTTTTTTTGTAACTTCGTTATTAACCAAAATGTCCTCGCTGCTATTGTGATCCAAATCGGTCGCATATTTTTGTAACGGATGTAAATGAATTCTGCCCGTTTTTTTCTTAACATTTGATTTTAAATAACTTAAAGTACAGACATATATGGGCAAAACACCGTATTATTTAAAGATATGTACACTATTGTTTTACTCACCATGTTTATGAGGCTTTTTGCTAAACTATATATTATGTCAAATTTAAATTTTTACTAGTGGTTATAAAAAATAATAATGAGGATTAAAATATTGTTGTTTCACGATATTTTAGAATACATACATGAGTGCATATTTTAAGCTATGGTTTTGGCTTAAAAAACACAAATTTTTGCTAATTAATCATTCCCATGTCTTCTAGTTGTAACATACATCCTGTATTTTTGCAAAATATTGTAATCTGATTCTGACTTCATCGCAATGTTTTTTTTACTACATTTTAATGCTTTTCAAATATTTTTTTGACAAACCACCTACCTACTTCTGATCTATTTTTTAAAATTTGTATAGTTATAATATTTATAAGGTAGTTTAAATAATGATCATTCATAATCAATAAAAAATTAGACAAATGTTTAGCATAAAATTTTTACTGAGTCGCTCACACACAAAAAAATTACTTCCGAACGATGACAGGACCATTTACCGTTGTATACAACAGGCAGTTGGCTATACGACGACATAAACTGAATTTATTTTACAAGACTCTCTCACACGATATTGCATATATGTGTACGTATACATTTATTTATCTTGAATGCTCAATACCTCCTATCACAAAACAGACGGTTACTGAAAATTTATTATACCATTTATAGACATACAATTTAACAAATATCGTACAAGGAAAGCTTATACAATTGAATAACAAAATGCTGTTTACAAACGTGTTCATATTATGCACAACATAAACTCGGTATTTTTTTAACAATAAATTAGTTTGTAAGTTTTTCGTTTTCATTTAAACTAATGTTTAAAATTACATTAAATATTTTAAATCAAGAGGCGTTATTAAATACTGTCGTTAAAAATTCTGCCTTAACAATAAAGGGACCGTATGTCTACTTTTTTACTATAAATAACAGTTTCATGTAAAACAAGTTTCTTAAAAATAGTTAAGTAATACAGTACGGTAAAATATAAATGGTCTCATTGATTATGAAGACATTTTTTCCAACATGCCTAACTTATTACCGACTTAAAATAGTAAGATAAATAGGTTTATCTTTAATTACAACTAGCACCAAAATTGATTAATAAAAAACTTTTTTTGATATGCATTTTCCCCATTTTCACTATTTTAAGAAATGTTAAATTAAATTCTAACAACTTGACTTTGAGAATATAACTCCAAATGTCAGGTAAAGAACTAAATAATACTATAGTGTTGATTTTGTCTTTCACAGCGCACTTGTTTTATTTATTCTTAATAAATTCATCTCGACCTTCGTATTTTATTACAGCGAAAATCGTCTTGAACTAGATTTTTTTAAATTAAGTAAACATTAATAAACACGAATTAATCGTAACCTGCACTAACAACTAACTATATAGTATATACCTATAATAAAAATTACATATACTGTCACTGTTAATGTTTCTAAAGGAAATAATATTGAAACTTTTTCTTTGTCTTTTATTTAATGGTTATTTGTAACGGCCCTTTAGAATATTTTAGCAATTAACACAGTAGCAGAGGACAATAGCCTGGTAATGTATTCTACATCCGAGCACTGCTTACTATATTTTATTGTTAATTGCTGATTGCTCATCGATATCGTTTATATAAACGTATTTATTTAAAAGAGCGTTGCAGCGATAGTACAAATCTGGGTTTCTCTCCCTAGCTCCCGCTCCATTTTAACCTATTTTATATTTACCGAGCAATACTCATTGTTCCGGGATATTTAAAAATTTTATTTTCGTTTATTTTGTATTAAGATCTTTGTAATATTATCATACCTTGTCAGAATTTATGATAAACGTCTATACTAATATTAAATTATGAAAGAACTATACCCGTCTTTAAAAATGCTTTTTCTAATTTATAATAACCGATCGTGTATACCTAGTGTTTCTTCTCGAGAATTCTTTCTCGAAAAATTCTTGAGAAAAAGCAATTTTTTTGATTTCTCATTTAGAGTTTTTTCTCGAGAACAAACTGTACATTTTGATGCAGATCCAGTCAATAAAAATAAAGAATTGTCTCTCCAAGAACAACTGAGCTTATCGGTAACAGAAAGTGCGAGAAATGTTCAAGTGAAGCATAGTGTAAATGACAAAAATAAAACAATAATTAAGCAAGAATTTAATATATTTCAATCAACAGGTACAACAACCAAAAATTTAGAACTACTCAGGAATGCTTTATCCACAACAAAGCCTACATCGACACAAAACGAACGAAATTTTTCCGTTGCCAACGATTTTGTGACAAAAAAAAAGAAATAGATTGTCAAGTACAACTTTAGATTACATTAAATCTGTACAATGAAAACAAAAAATTTTGTTTATATATGTGTAAGTTTTAAGTGATTCATAATGTTTAGAATAATAATGTTTAATTAACTTACGGTTATTATCTTTTGTACAATAATATACTTATTGATGAAATCCATGTTTTGACGTTATAAATAATATATCAAAAATAAATTTCTGATGAATTTTAAAATTAATTTATTACGTGCCCGTCCAAGATGTGTTAAAATAATAAGTAAAATATATTAATTTAATATTAAAGAGTGATAATCGTTGTTATATAACTTTTTAAACTGAATTCAAGCGGGTAAATGTAAATTTATATATTATATGAGAATTCTCGAGACTCGAGAATTCTCGTGAAATGAATAATGTATTTCTCATTTCTCGAGAAATGAAAACTATCAAAAAATCTTAAAAACTATTCGTAAATATACGCATTTACCAGCAAATGTACACATGTACCAGATCATTTACTAGTGAAATAGGCTTTTTAACGTGGGTTCGAATTATGCTGACGGCGGCAAGAATTTTGTCAGTCGGAAAAATTGTATATGTTTGAGAACAAAAACAAAACAAAGAGCAATACTCCACATCAAATTCAAATACCGTAATGCTTCCTGTGAATTTTATTACTCAAAAAACAAAATATCAACTAAGACATCATGCGTCATCGCGTATATCTCTGACAACGAACGCCCTGGAGAAAATGCATTGGAAAATATTGCCACATGCCGCTTCTGATTTAATGATTTTCACCTGTTCAGCCCCAACAAAGCCTCCCTGTGAGTAGAAAGATTTAGAGCTGACAACGAAGTTACATTTTTTGTGTATAATAACTAAACAAGTAACCAAAAACCTTGTATAAAATAGGCCGCCTTAGGTTATATCGTACAGTGTAACTGTAAAGAGTTTATATGCAACAGATAATAAATAGCAGTTTTAGACTTTTTTTTTCATATTACATTTATATTAAGACAATTTCATATTTATGTCTTATTATTTAATTGGCCTATTGCTTAAAGTAATATTGTCTCTTCCATGTTTTTTAGATACATACTTGTAGACTGAATGAAATTTTTATTCCATTTATTCTGCAATAATTATTGGTTTCATTCTCTTCTTGTCAAGTCGATTTGATTTATGTTTCTACGTAAACTTTGTTAATAATTATAGGTGTCATATTTGATTTTCACATGATTTAAAAATCTATGACTTGATAAACATATTGTAAAAAAAAATGTATACAATTAAAATTCTCTTGAAGAGAAACAATAATTACTAAGTTGTCAAATTTGTATTTTTTTAAACTTTGTGCTATTAAATGCTTTAAAAAATCTTTTATAAGGTTACAATTTAAACTGTAAAAATGTTTTGGCGTACTTATCTAATATAGAATAATAAAAATGCAATACAATAAAATAACGTAAATACATACTAATGAATTGTTTTTAATTTTGTTTGTTTGTTCATTTTAATATTGCTTTGGTTATTGCACGTTTTTTAAGCCTCAAGCAATATTTTTAGATGTATATTGATTAACATAGTCCTCGTTTTTTGTATCATTTTGTTATCGGCCAAAAATCCGTTTAGTTATTTTACATCTTTAATAACAAGTATACATTAATCAAAATACATATGTATATCTGCGATACTGTAAGATCAAAAATACAGGAAGTTCAAAATGAAATTGCCAGATAAATATTACATGTGCAACAGTAGCATCTAATGGTAAGCTGCGGTTAAAAATCAAGAAAGCGGGATATTAAATTGAAGAGGGTGTAACCTAGCAGGGGTGGATAGCCTTTTGAATTATTAAGAGTTTCCTGAACAACCAAGAAAAACGAAAGGATAAATAACACTAAAGTTTCGTGCTGAACAACTTTAGACACTATAGATTCTTGATTTGTTTTTGTTTTTATCATTAAGAACCATTTTAAGATTTCAATTGAATCCGGAACCGTTTAAGATTTTTTCAAAAACTTTGCACCATTTTACTTGCAAAGGATGCGCGCATTGGTAAATAGAAGAATTTCGATTTAATCTCTGACGGTTTCATGGCCAACGCGATCGCAAAAATTATCTTTTTTTATTCAACTTTTCAGTTTTTCCCCTATTTTTCCGAAGGAAATGGCCAGTGGCACGTATAACTCTGCAAATCATTTATTTTTGATGTTCTTGATGCAATAAACACAGCCTTGATCAAATTCTAGCGACAACATATCGTTACCTTCTCTGGTTAGCAACATTTTCCTAAAAACAATTATTGTCTGCGTCTCGAAAGTACTACAAAATTATAATCTCGCTCTACATAAAACAGTATTAAAACTTGACAAAACTAGATAACATCCTTTTTCATTTCAACCTTATTACTTGTAAAATCTCTTCTAATTTAACTTCTCATAAGTTATTATATAATAAATTTACATAAATCTGCAAAAATTAAATTACAACGACTTTAGTGAACTATCCCACAAAACACCAAATGCATTTAATATGTATTCCATGAAACGATGTAAATGCAAATTTTATGTGGCAACAACTGCTCGACACCCATCGTGTTTCTAACTCTGAATGTAGTATAGTATATCCGGTTCTTATGAAATACTGCCACATTGCTCGTGACCCTGTTTGTATATTTTTTTACGTAACGTAAATTATTTGAAGAATCCAGTTAAAAACGTATTATATAAAAATACTTTTCTCATTTGTTAGAAAAAACTTTTGTGAATAACCATATTATGTAAATTTATACCATTTTTTTACCTAAAACAACATAGTAATTCAAAAAAGTGGCAAAGATCAATTCCATATTTAATTGCTCAAATACTAAATAAGATTGCTTATATAAGTTACAGGTAGGCATGAGTGAGCTAAAATTATAATATTTATGAAATTATTGAAAACAGTTAAGTTTTTTGTTGTATTTACCACAGCCATATTTATTTTAGTATGTAATAACAATGTATTTAGACTTTTAAGATCAACATTTTTTTGTCCAACATTCACTATGACATCCATAAAAATAACGAAGTTAATGATGTTCTAAAATAGACGATACACCTCATACAATCAGCACATCAGTAGAGAATTAAAAAATGTTTTGAGAAAGAGTTTTTAGTTTTTCGATATCTCCAAATATTATGCAAAAAACAAGGATGATTGCTTTTAGTTTTGTTTTATAAATAAGTACTACGCTGAAGGACTGTAAGGGTTTCCTTTTCAGATTTGATTTTGCACAAAATTTCATAGCTTCGTCCCAACTTAACTGAGTTCACAGTTTTTAATATAAACGTGAATTTCATCTTGAGCCTTTAACTTGGAAAACCATGTACAGCATTATTAAAACAATTTAATTAGAAAAAAAATAATTAAATTCTTCTTTTCTTATACAGGATGTCCCACATTACATTTCAAGCAGGTACAGGTCTGTTTATATTAGGTGAATTATTCCTTAGTATAAGAGTAGCCACAATCATATTTTAAAAGTACTAAATTCCTCTTACTTCAAATGTTATAGCAAACAATATGAAAATGTCGAATTTCTTTGTTCTCTCATAACTGTTTTTTCTCAATCATTACATCAATTTCATTTGTACCTTCTAGAGGTACTTTTTTATGTAGAATGTAACTATTATCTTAGATTTTTTTATCTCTTTTTAATTTGAGATATTACCCTTCATTTCATTTTGAACGCGATGAAATAACTTTATATTAAAGTAGCAGTATAAAATAATGCAGAAAAAATATACAGATGAGCGATATAAATGAATCACTTAAAAAAAACACAGTGTAACACTTCGTTCTCTTAATTTCGTACTTCAATTTAAAATAATAAATTTTACTCTTGACAGTGTTTAAGATTTAAAAAAAGTAACTGATCTTTTCCAGTGCTAAAATTGAAAAAGGATGTGCATCGAATATTTTGTGTTTTATTTTTTGTTGTGCTAAATGGCTATTCTGTCTTTAAATTATCTATTTTATCGGAGTGGCATATTTCACCCCTTAAAAATGTTCTACGTCTACCCTGTGTGATATGTGACGTACAAAAAACAGCAATAAAAATTGACTTAACTATTTATTTAGTTTGTTTTAAAAAACAACTCTTCGACACCCTAAAACATACCCAAGTATCAATTAAAATGCAAGCAGAGCTGTGCAATAAGTTGTGATTAATGAAAACAATATGGAATAATAAATTAAGTTAATGTAGTTGCTGCCGTACACCATAATGGGTATATCAGTCTACAACACACAGTGTCATCCGATTTAATTTGCAAAATATTGTACGACGTAATGGTGGTACATTACCCGCAAATTGTAAACATTGTTCCTGTTAATTAAGAATACCTTGTCTCAACCATATTTTTTTCGCAAATTGTAATTAAAACTTAATTAGTGATATATTGTTACACACTTCTTATCATGAGACTGCGGAGTCGTTCAACAAAGAAATCTAATTTTGTCGTTTTGAGCGAAAACTTCCTCGAGTTGTTAAGTTTGAAATTGCTAAATTTATTAATGATATGCAATTTAGCTTTCTTTTAAAATGATAATTAAACCTGATTGATATTACAATTAACAAGCTTCACTAATTATGGTCAAACGTGAGCAATTAAGGCAAATACCGTGCGCTTACTCTTTTAGGGCAATACTGTTACAGCCGTATTAAGGATTTTAAACTGAGCACGATGGCCCATCCTACGAAATTCGTGATTATTGATGACGAAATGCCGTCAGCTATAATTGCTTACAAATATCTTTTATCCCTTCTTGCTTCGCCCTCCTTGCACCTACCTAAAACAAAAAGATGTTTTCAAACACAAAACCACACAGCTACAAGTGTAATCTACAATATAGGTACTTTGATCTACAAAAATAACATCCTCGACACTTGAAAAAAAAAACAAAATATTTACCTTATTGTGTAACAACCGGAGGCTTCATTCCTGGAGTTTGATCCTAGGCCTCGTTCAAGCTTAATCGACTTGCCAACCGCTCATTATCGTTCGGCATTCTAATTTTGATAAAAATGTCAGGCTTTATTAAGCGAACAAATCGATTAAACCTCTTCAATCAAACAAAAGAAAGCCAATCAATCGTTCCTTCGTAGGAGAATTACCTCGCTGTAAACTCTTGCTGAAACAAAATAAATGTAGTATTACACGATTTTAATTTTGTTAATATTTTTATTTGAAAGGTATCAAAAATATTGTTTATATTATAAGTTGCAAAAAAAGAAGAATCTATTACAAGAATCTGGTTAAAATCAAAACTTCCGAGGAAAATTATTCGCATGGTCACTAATTTTCATCCACATTCTATAAATAAATACATGGTGAAGCACAGATCATTGATCCTTCAAATTTGACCTTTTTGCGCAGTTTTTTCGCCACTAATTAACATATAATATTTGCAAGGGTTATTTCTCAAACTAAACGAAACATTCAGAGTGGTAAAGGTATCTAATACATTCTGTGTTAAAAAAGCCATGTTAAATTATTAATAAATACCATGCTTTTACAAAGGTACAGAAACAAAATTAATTTCATTCGATTACCTATTTTTTACACAACAAAAATTCAAACTGCGCGAAAAAAAAACTTTAAAACAGAATATAAAAAATAGGATTTAATAAAATAGAGCTTAGATTAGTGGTATGTTTGATAAATAAGTAATATATACAAAAATGCATTACTAAAACCAAAAATACTAAAAAGTAATCCTATGAATAAATAATTTAAGCACATATGATCCATATTTTCATATAAATTTAAACTAATAACTTTCCTAAATTGATCTTTTTAAACTGTTACAGGCCAAAACTTTCTTTATTAATACATTCAATTTCATAAAAAACAAGTTAACGAAATAAAATGCATACTAAAACTGATGTTACACTAATCCACTTACTTACAATGTATTGTTTAAAAACCCTTTTTTTAAATTTGACAACGAATAAAGAAGTAAAATGCCATGTGTGATGCATCAATGGCATCAGAAAAATAAATGCCATTTGATTATGTAAATAGCAAAAGTTGCGCCCATAAGAAAAAATAAAGTTAGTTGTTATAAAGAATTCCAATCACCCTGTATATACTTGGGTTTTATAATAAAACTAGCAAAGAGTTTTTGAATTTTATTGAAAATTTGTACAATCATGGTGCCTCTACCTAAATAGATGTTTGTATGCTCATTATTATTTTAACGTTTTAAGCTGATGTTAATTAAGCGGCAAGTAGTAAACTGCACAATTGTTCCTTTTAGTGTGTCTCAGTTTCTATTTATTATTGACGTGATCGTTTGTTTAGTTGTGCTTATTACAAAATACATGTTTAATCTACGGTTGCAGATTTGTTTGTACGTCCTGTTTACTGCATTGCAAATTACCTTTGTAACTCAAACAAGCTCATTAGTCCTTAACTATGAGAATCCATGGATACTGCTCTTAATATTTCCATTGATGTTATTTGCTGTATTGATTTATGTCAGGGTACATAAATCGTATGTCAATAAAATAATTTTAAGAATGCTGCCCATGTAAAACAAAAACAAACTTGTGCCTTTAATAAACGACAGACAATATTTAAAAAACCAAGATCATTAATTGTACGCTTTAAAGGCAGTAGTTGCTAAACTTTGTTGTGCATTATTTATTCTCAAACGTTATACGTAATATTATTTTACCATAAACGGGTTTCAGTAAAAAGTAATATATTACAAGGTAATTAACTATTTCGTAATCTTTAGGACAAACAATTATACGTATACGAAACACATTTACCTACTAATTTCACATTAAGCTTCATGTAATTGTAAAGGAAGAGAACCAGAGATTATCATGTATAATGTAAACATGTGGGGTACATAACAATAGATATTTAAATTTAGTACCCACTTGTGGATTTCCACTTGAATAGGTCCATTAAACTGCCAAAATTGCCAATTCGTTATTTTCAAATAAAGCTTTTAAAAACTGAATTTTGCAATTAGAGTTCTTATTAACTAGTCAATAAATAATTTATTAATTAAACAATTCACATTAGCTAGGAAGATTGCCAACAAGGAAAAATGTGCATTTCAGATTCTTTTTTTAAATAACACTTGCAATTTGAAAATCGCATATTTTACAACAAGAGATGAAAGTCCAGTTTTTTTCGTGAGGTGACATCTGTTCACGAGAAAATATCACGAACGAAAAAAAATGATTTCATCTCGAGTCGCAAATGCTATTTTTCCTACGAAATTAAAATTATATTATAGAACGAACGTTAATGTAAACAAACCAAATGACAATTATTATGTATAAAGTTTTAATTAATAATTCCATTTCCATAGAGACACCACCACACTGACATTGACATAAATAATATTATAACCTGCAAACGAAATATATTATATATTAATTTTTGTACCTTATGCTTTTATATAAAATGCTACAATAAAATTAAATTATTTGATAAGAACATTAACGCAATTTTAGTTTATTATGAGCTTAAGCTAAAAAAAATCATAAATTTTACAATTTGATTTAGACATTGACAATATTTTCGCCACTAGTCGCGAAAATTAACTTTCGCCACTTGTAAAAAAGTGAAACTTTCATGTATAGTAGGCAGTGAGAAAATGACAACTTTCATGTACGTGAGTAAACAAAAATTTAAACAAAATGTATTAGAAGCCGTTTTCAAAAAACCGTCGAACCGAAAGCGACTACCACTCGTTTACTTGTGAAAAAAATTTATTGAAAATTTCCTTCACCTGTCAAATTTGCATTTTCAACCAATCACTAATCTTAAATCTTCTAGAGACCACCAATAGGAGCATTATTACACGGTAATAATTTTACATTCTCCTGTCAAATGTTGATCCTCCTGTCAAATTTGCGTTTTCGACCAATAGCAAACAGATTTCCTAGAAACGACCAATAAACATAATCATACACGGATAATATCCTTTTCGCAAATAACAGATTGGTCGTTTCTAAAAAATCTGAGTTTGTAATTGGTAAAAAATGTAAATTTGGAGAGGGAACTAAATATTTTGGTCTTGATAACTTTTTGACGAATTTCGGCGACCAGTAGCGTTACTTTGATATAGATTAAACCACACCCCTGACGCACCACTCTGACAGTACTTGTAAACTTTGACATAACAAACATTTAATTTGACAGTTAGGTTAGATGAAGGAAATTTTCTGACAAAATATAACTCGTGCATTGCAAATAATCTATAATTTTGGACAAATCTTCACTCATGCAAGTTGAATCAGAATAAATCACTCGTGCACTCGTGTTTTTTTTTCAGCTCAACTTGCATTCGGGCATATTTACCCAAAATTATCGATAATTTTCAATGCACTTGTTATATTACTACTGAAAATTTTACTTTTTATAGAAAAAAGTATGATCTTTAAAGTGTATGCTATGATTTTTAAATTAAAAAAATGTTTTTTAACGAAAAAAAATTACTCTACTTTTACCCTGTTGTAGAGGCCCTTAAACCTTAAAAACTATTTTAATTTAACCTGCATAAATATACTAAGCTAAAGTACCGGACATCTGTATTAAAACAAACGTTAATATGAAGCTGCGACTGTTGCCAATAATGTAACATACCTTTTACTCACATAATTGTTTAGCTATATGAAATGTAATCGTATGAAAATATTTAAATACACTGTAATGCAATTTATTTTGTTGTCACTTTATTCGAATCGAAATTTTATAACACCCGAACAAAATTATGTATTTTATCGTTTTTGAAAATGGTATCATATATTTATAAATAAATATTTGTCAAACTGCTTTGTGTAATTAATATTATGCCATGTGATTGTGTCTATATTTATTAAACACATGCATTTAAGATAATGCTGGCATAGCTAAATCTGAATATGTAGAGGGTATATTTTTCACATTTTTACATTGTATAGTTTAATATGACAGCAGCTAAACATGGGTTTGATATTAGGTTGCTGGCGCTCAGAGTACAATGGTGGTTCCCGAGCAACCCGAAAACCCGCGGGCCGCTTTGGGGACTACAGCTGCGACGCCCCCTGGGAACTGATTGAGTCAGCTGCAAGGGCTATGATGTCACGACAAAGCGACAACGTGGAGTTCGTCCTCTGGACTGGGTAAGTGATCGCCCTATAAAACTTTTTAACTTCAAGTATGTCGTAGTATGCACAGCCTTCCGTTGATTGCAACGTTTTATTTTGATGAGATAGAAGACATTTTCTTAAGTATCTCTTGACAAATATCACGATTGAAAGCGTGCTTGCTTTCACACTTTTCATGCTAATTTTATTAAAGCTCAGTTTCTATTTAATTTCACTCACCTTAATTATCTGTTATCCAATTAACAAATCTTTTGCCTAATTAGTGCAGTAATTTTATTGAAAAACTTAATTACTTTATAATTTTACAGCGAAAAGCATGTAACCGAAGATTAAGGGTCATTTTATTAACGTCATAATTAATTTCCCGTAAAGCTACTCATTATTTTTGTAGCAAAAAAACATACCTACTTACATTTTTAACGGCCATTTCCATTACTGAATGAAATTTTTGGAGATTTTTCTAAACAAATTAATTTGATTAAAGGAAGCTAGTTCGAAAAATGTTCTTCAGTTTACCTTTTATTTAGTCTATTAGTGGGAAAACGTAATACTTTGATAATGATTTGTACGCAAGTTTATACTGGAAGCTAGGGTTTACACGCATGCGCTGTTCATAACTAACGTGAGCTCTGGTAGCTATGCATCGACCTCCCAATCCATTTAGTACTGAATGCTTAAGGTGTTTACCCTTGCGATGCACTCATTTCTATGAACCAAATAGACAGAAATGTCATTTACAGTTAGGCCAGTCATAAAAGCGTTCCAACAACGGCTAATACTGGCCAATACATTTATTAGTACATAGTTCACGCATGCGAATAAACCAGTTCATGTACCTATCCATGAATTGGTTTTAAATCGCTTTTTGGAACAAACCTATAACTTTCTATTTTCTTTAATGTTAATTTATACTTTTGGGCATAAAAATCATTATTTCATTTAAGTATTTCAAACGAAACTATCAAGTATTGAAGATTCTGTTAAATTGAATACTTAGCACAACTAAAAAATTCTTATTTGTACAGAAAAAGTGGGATTATATCAATCGAAAAGAAATATAATGTAAAAAATTTCAAAAATAAAAACTGTGTCAATACAAAGAAAATAGACTTTCAAAATTTCGATGAAATATAGTACGATCTTTTCTCGGCGCTCGCTTACTCCGCCCGATCAAATAGATTAAACTTATCAAAAAGGTCGAGCAAATAAATTTGATTGAATGTAAGAATCTGAAGACTGCGGCCACCGAATATTTTGTGTCTCTTCGATTTTTCTACCAGTAGCCGATTTTCAGTAACTTTTAAGCTATAATTCAGAATCATTTATAGAATTAGTTGAGCCGTTTATTGAAATTTGTATCTGAAATATGATCCCTATGGAGTTTTAGAATGTTAATTTATTTCTTTATTTTTTTATCCATATATTTAAATAAATAGTCATTGTTAAAGTCCAAATATTTGTTATACAAATGCATTAAAAATTAAATTTCCGTTTGTTGATTGTGACGAGCAATATGACTTTGCAAAAAAGAATTTAATAAAAAATAACAAGTGATTTAAAATTAAATGTATCCCAAAATTTAATTTTGATTCTGAACTTCTCCGTGCATGCTAATTAACTTTGTACTTTAATTTTAATAAAATGTGTTGCAAACAATAAATTAATTGCTTTTTAACAACGTTGACCTTTCGTTACGATTTAATTAAACTGTCACAGTTATCAAAGTATTTGCGCCTCAAACGCGTGCAAAAGCGTTGACATTATCTTTCATTTCATAATAAAAAATAGTTTAATTGGGCTGTGAATTCGTTTAGGTTAACTTATAATTCGACGTCGTCATCGTTTAGAGTTTAGGCCATCAGGCCTGTTCCGGGTCTACACTCCATCGTTTTCTTGGTCTCCCAACATCACGTCTTCCACATAGTCTATAGGAGAGTGCTTGTTTTGGAAGGCGTGTGGCGTTCATCCTATTCATATGGTGTTTCCATTTATTTCTGTACTTATATGTCTTAGACTCTAGTGCAGTGGTGGCGAACCTATGACCCGCGGGTCATATTCTGATCGTATATTATGTCGCATACTAAGTATCTGAAGTGGTTTACTTGTTCCAAGCACTGATTCTCTAGGACAAATGACTTCTAAGTTATTAGTATATATTTAATGTAAAATATCCGAAATTCAATACACCAGATTTTAGTCTGGCCGACGCACAACGCTCTGGAACAGCTATGGAGATTGATAACTCTAATTGAGGATAATCCACTACAAACAACACGGGGAGTTTGTCGAGATGTTAAAAATCCAGCATTGTAAACCATTTTCACCAATTTGGAACAGTTTCCAGATACGATGTTTGGGTTCCGCATAACTTACGCTAAGGAAATTTAATCGAATTTCTAGTTGCGTTTCACTATTGAAACGTCATTGTAACGAACCATTTTTGGATCGCATTGTTTCGGGCTATAAGAAGTGGATTATTTAACAAAGCGACTAGGAAAAGACTTTGGTGTACGGCTGAATAAACTCTATTAACCACTACCAAAGTTGATTTACAGCCCAAAAAGGCCATGCTACGCGTATGGTAGGATTGAAACGAAATAATCTGCCATCTAATCAGACCATTAGTTCTGAAAACATTGTTCCCAATTGAATTATCTAAGAGCAAACGTCCAGGAGACACGGCTAGAATAAGCCAACAGAAAAGGATTGATTTTCCACGATGGCAATGCGAGACCACATGTATCTTCGCATTAAGAGAGCCTAATGTTCAGATTCGTTCCCCATGTTCACCTGATCCTGTCCTCTTGGATTATTATCTCTTTCGATCTTTACAAAACTCACTTTATGGTAAGAATTTTGATTGAGGCCTGCATAAAACCTGTCAAAATATTTTCCCGCAAAAGATAAGAAGTTCTGAAAAGATGGAATTGTGAAGCTGCCCGTGAGATGGCAAAAGGTTATGGATGAAACGATAAATACGTTGTTTAATAAAGTTACCTGTAATTTGACAAAATGAGTACTGTTTCTTCCTGAAAATTACTTTTTGGCCAACCCAATATATCGCAAAATAATTTTCGTGGATACCACTCGAGATGAAAGATCTTTTAAAAAACTGCCTGTCTGCTTCATGGAGTCTTTGACTAAATCACTGCACAAAATGCCACAAAAAGATCCACTTGACTTCGTTTCGCGAAACTTCTGATGACGTTTCATACCGTAATATTTCTTGGAAATTTTCATTAAATCGAAAAACCATTTTCAAACACTTTTTACCTCTTGTCGAATTAAACCAAGAACAAATACATTGCATTAAAAGATAATCCTGTTATATTCATTTTTATAAATCTACATTTAATAAAAGCGTAAACGAAATATATATCCGAGTGAAAAAGTAAACAAGTGTTTAATAAAACAATCTCACGAATTTAATAACACCGTATTAAGCTGATTTAAAGAAGAATTTCATAAAGATATTGATAATAAAAGTATAGGGATTAAATATTGCTTATATGGCAAGAGTCACTTGTTTTTTTCTCTTTATTACATCTTTTGACATTATAACAAAAATTGTGTAATCTAAAACTTATTTGTATTACATTTTTATATCCTAGAAGTTACTTCCTACAAGTATCTTTTAAAATGAAACTTTTTAAACCTTAATGTGTGAACATAATAGAACATATCCCCACATATCATTTCCTCGTAGCGGTCCCTACTAGCCCGACTTCTCCAATACACCCCATGTTTACATAAAATTTTAACGCAACAGATGGTTGAACACATAACCAAATCACACGGCTTTGATACAAAAATTCCACAAACCATTTTTCAAATTACGCATTATCGACTGTGGAAAAAATATTTCAGCGTCATTTGTGTAAAATAGTATACGCATCAAGTGTCTCTTAAATAAATTGACTTTATTGACAGTCGGATACGAAACGTAAAAAACAGTGAGCAAGGATAAATTATTAGAAGTAACTGATGTTGACGATTTATTTCTCCGGATTTGGCTAATCTGATATGAATTATGCAGGAAAACATTTTTAAGCCACATACTGAGAGTCAAAATATCGATGTACGACGTAAAACATATGTTGCAGTTTTTATAGTTGTTGTTTTAAGACGTATCTGAGATGTATTTAATGTAGGTCCAGGCACACTAATAAAAAAAAATTGTTTAACGTTATTTGAGGTTAAAAAATACACACGATGATACAGTTGTATTAAAAATTGAATTATCATTCCAAAACAATTGGGAACAAACGCGAGCCCCTAAAGACAAAAGTATTTTAAATAATCTCTCCCAGCGAATTAAAAGAGAAATAATAGAATTAAAAAAGAATTCCATTAATAAATATTTAACAGAACTAACTGGCTGCAAAGAAACTGACTACTCGCTATGGAAAGCTGTCAAAAAATTAAAACGAATAACATCACATTACCCACCAATTAGAAACACTAATGGAGTATGGGGAAAAAGTAGCACCCAGAAAGCAGAGGCTTTTGCCAATTACTTAGAAGAAACGTTTAAACCAATAGAAGAACAGATTAATGAGAACATGGAAGTAGAAGTAAAAGATCTTGAGAAAATAATTTTAGCCACCCGAAAGAATTTTATTTAATTATCTCGTTTTAGAGACCAGCAAAGACATTCAAACGTACCCCAAACATGAGCAAATATTGAACGGTCGGCCTTTATCCCCGCCATTTTTCTCGCATTTTGCTGTAAGGAGTCCGCTAGTATAACGAAGGCCCCGGTTTTATGTTAGAAACCCAGAAACACCAATAGGGACATCTTGGAAAAGTGATTAAATGATACATACCCACTTATTTCAGGTGTATGTAACCATATCTTGAAATCAAATAACAAACACAAATAAAAATAAATTGGTATAAACTACAGTATAATAAAAGCTCATTAAATAAAGTACAGAACTGCTCGGTTTTACCATAGGCTGTCACGGACACATTTTGCCATTAAATATTGATGCAGCTATAAAGGTATCTCCTAAAGAGAAAATGTTTGTTTAAAAGTTCAAGACCGATAATAAATTGCTTGGAGTAAAACGCTTCCTACGTATATTTACAACACCCTATGAATTCATGCAACACGTATAAACGAACATAACGTTCTTGCTTCCCTCATCATTGAAGCGGTGAAATATGAACCTTGTATATATTTACGCCTTATCCCCGACAACATTTAATAAATGGTTTCTAAACTGCGAAAATTTCGTTACGACAGAAATATTAAAGTGTGGCCTTTGTGTGTAATAATTTAACACCTTGATTAATAAACAACCTAAATTATCATTAAAAAAACTGAAGGATAGTTAAATTTTATTAAACATAAAAGTTTCCATGATTATTCGTCCTTGAATTTTTTTATTCTTCTACAAGCGCGCTTGTGAAAGATCTGCTCTTAAACAAAATTTAATTTCGCATTTTGTAAATTGTAATTTATTCTAGAGTCAGATATTAAACCCTAGAGAAACGTTTGTCTTAATATGATACAAACGGCAATTAGATTTTTTTTGCGTTCAATCAACAGCCTTATAGGTTCAATTTTATTTTTTTTAAGTTTGTTTTTATACAAACCACATCGGTTTTTATTTGTCTACCAACGTAATAAATATTTATTAAGTAGAAGGTGCTCATACACACACAAATCACTTTTTTAAAACTTGATCTACGGATCTAAAACTTAAGAAATAATTTTCTCTCTTCCTAAATAAATCACAAAAAAAAAGAATCATTACAAAATTACTTTTAATTTTTTAGAGCAAAACTGTTGTAGGTACATAATTTAAAATTTAATTTAATTTAAAAATAATATTTAATTAAAGTGCCTCGTTTATTAAAAACTACTTAATTAGTAGCAGAATGTAACTAACCTTTTCGCTTTTTGAAGTTATTTACGAATGCTTGCCACTGCAATTTAAAAACTAGCAAATTTGATTTATGCAGGTTCAACAACTAATATGGAGATATAGAGAGCGTGTTTTTCAACTCTGTGCTGTTTATTTCAAATCGCAAAATACTCGCCGTACAAAAGTTGCGCACTGAGCCGCGTAGCAGCGAGTGCGTATTTCCACGAGTGCGTAACAGCTTTACAACTCGTGATATGTAGCTTGCTTTTTCTACGATCACATAATACCTATGATTTTAACGGCTTTTTGGCTAATATACACAATGTAGTTACGTTGTCTTGTTAATTTTGACGTAAGCCCACTTTGGACTTTGACATGCTAGACAAGTGTGCGTTTTGCTTACCGTGTGTTATAACTCACTTACTAGGCATGCAGGAAGTGTTTGGCGTGAGTCTACTTGATCATTTCTTTTAAAAAACTGTGCTTTTTGCTTACCGTGCGTAAGGACCCACTTACTATGCATGCAGGCTGTACGGTAAGAGTTATTTACATTAGTGGCCGTAGAAAAATAAATAAATATTATTGTTTTTCCTCATATAGACGTCGCCTATTAAACCATCCGATATGCTTTATTGTTTTTAGTATAATTTTCAGTACCTATTATAGTAATTAGCTCCTACGAATAACTGTTTTGTCTTGAGCAATACCTTTGTTTTAGTGCGAACACTCAAATCCTTTTTTGTCGTTCATTTCCTTTTTTTATCGTTTATACAATGAACTATAAAACTATTCTAGCTCGCTGAAAATATTTTTCCATTTTTATTTATTTTGTTGATGCATTTCAAGATAACTTCAAATTTACTGTGGTAATTTTTTTTTTGTCGTTTAAAAATGAAATTTCTACAGTTTTATTGCATAATTTATCTTGCAACGTATTTTTCAATGAGCAAAATAGACGGTTGAATCCTATAAATAAGACGACTTGATTATCATCTCGATACTTAATTCCTTTGTGGTTAACACACCGGCCGGTATCGCATTTGCTACTTTACCTGTTTACGCCACAACGAATCGCATAAATTCTAGTATTTATGAAGTTCAGTCCAGCGTTATTGCAGATACAGCAGTTTCAATGAACAAACGAAACAAAAACATTACTGACATTTTTAACCTACTTTTACCGCAATCAACAAAACCGAATAAATACGCCGATTTATAAAATACCGCAAAAACTGTAATTACCACGTACAAGAGCTTAAATGATTTTAAAACGTACAGTTTACCAGTTTTTATGGTTCGGTGTTTTGAAACAAATCAATCTGTATTAAAAATTTACGATATCGAATTGCAGAGTTTTGCGTTCAAATGGCGCAATATCAACTGTAAATATTTAAAATGCGAAAACTGAGCGATGCGATGTGAGAACAAGTATTTGTAACATGCAACATGACAATCAAAAATTTATATTAAGGAAAAGCAATTCCGGTTGAATCGTTGCCATAAATTTGCAACACGGAAAAGCAAGCTGGAAACATACTGCGCATTTATGTGTTGCATTGGATGTTATTTATATTCTCTACATGCATAATTCAGACCAACATTATCTTTTTTACTTATCATTGGCCGCGTTTGTGCATAAAGTCGTGTTTCTAGAATTCATTAAAAAATAGGAATCTGTTAGCAGCAAAATCGCAGCTGAATGTTCATGGCTTCGATATTACTTTAACTATAATACACCATAAAACAGCATCGTTATTATGCATTTGTCTATTAATCCATCTATTCATCGATGCTGAATAACGAAACCTGCAATGCGTTTTCATTGTACGAGTATTAAATTAATCTCTTAATTAATGATTTGTGTGTTACCAAAAAGCCGTAAAATTTAGGCTTAGCAATGGTATTATCAGGGCCTTTTAGAGCAAATGCAAGGCCCGGGGCAAACAATGTTTTTAAGGCCCTTCAAAATTAAAAACTTTAAGAAAAAAAATGTTCTTCTTCTTCTCGACTCATTTTGCCTTTTCAAACGTCGGAGGGTGGTTTCGGGTTCTGAAGTCATTTCCACCATGCCCTTTTATCTTTTGCTACTGGTTTCATTAATTTCTTCTTATGTTTTTCCTTTTTCTGAACCTAATTCCCTAATTTGATCCATCCATTTTCTTTTTGGTCTCCCTCTTTGTTTTTGACTGGTTTTCCAATTTCCATTATTTTTCTCGTGGTTGTCAGGTTTCATTCTTACTACATGGCCATACCAGTTTAGTTGTTTTTTAAAAAAAAAATTTATTATTGGTTCTTGTTCCGTTATTTATCTAATATTTCGTTTCTTATTCTGTCCTGTTTAGTTTGCCCCGCAATTTTTCTGATGTGTTTCGTTTCCATGGTGTTAATTTTAGCCTCGACGTATGTTATTGTTGGTAATGTTACCATATTATAGGTATGTATTTTCATTTTAACCTTTATGTCGATGTCTTTGTGTCCTGGTATTGTTTTGTTCAACGAGTAATATTATCTTTACTCGCTTTACTCGCTTCCGGCTCGTCCAAGAACTGCCTACTCATCCAGTAAAGTACCACTTTCCACTCTTGTTACGAAAATAACTACATATTAGTCTTGACGAATTTGTAGTGATATATTCGTTTTCTGTCTATATTATTCCTGCAAACCTATTTAGTATAACACATTGTGTGGGATCTGAACAGTCAATACTCGAATGTAATTAGTTTAATTTTGGTTGTTCGTAATGTCAAACGTTATACACCACTACATGCGTGTTGGCTACGCTAGTAATTTTTAATTACAAGTTGGCACGTTGGCCAGTTACCGTTAATTGTATGGAAATGTAAACGGGTAAATCAATGAGACGCGTAATCAAATACAAGACAGTAAATGGTCCCGACATTTGCATTCGATTCCCCGTATCATTGCGTGGCTGTCCACTGACCAATTATACGGAACAAAACTAATTGAACCAGTACATACGTTGTCCAATCCTTGTTAAACCATTGAGGATTAGCACCGTTAGAATTAAACTGAAATTAATGCTCGTTCGGGTAGGATTACACTTAAGTCCTCTGTTCTGTGCTGAAAGGTGGCGTATCCAAAATATTCTGTATCTAACATTAATTAATAAATTTTCATGTTGTCTTATGCTTTATTCATTTGCCAGAAAAGTTTTCGAGTAAATTATTTCGTTTAAGCTAATTAATCTACGTTACTAACCATCACACAACCAGAATGTATCTAGCAACACGATTACCTAAACTAAGCCAATCTTAAACACTGCAGAAAATATATTTTCATAGTTAATTATTAAATGGTACCTATATCTTTAGGTTAAGAAACATTGTTTTATGAATATACATACATCGGTTCTATAGCGTCTGTCGGCGCTGTCCGATCCCCAGACTGTTCTTCCGCCTCTTCCTATACTAGAGTGGTCGCAGCGAGAAGTGGACTGTGACGCAGAAACCAAAACAGGTCCAAAGCGTTTATTACTGCACCACCTAAAAACATCGGCCTGTCTCAGCAACGTGGTAATAACCTGTAAATCACAGTAGTCAAATGAAGTCCACTAAAAGTCAACGTTTTTAGAAAAGTCTAAATATCAATCGCGATCCCCTCTCTTTGCGCATCTCGCGGTCCACTTTTGGGTGCGATCACTCTACCACTGGTCCTCTTGCAGATTTCTTTCGCTCATAGCCCTCGTTCCACGTCTTCCTGGGTCTGTCTCGTTTTCTCCTCCCAGAAGGGATCCAGTCAAGCGTTACTTTTGGCAGTCGATGGTCTGCCATCCTTCTTACATGTCCGTACCAAATTAGTTGTCGTCTTTCTGCCCCTTGTATTATAGTTTCCCTCAGTCCGATAAATTCTTTAATTGTTGTGTTCGGTACTCTATCTAGTCTAGACATTCTACTCGATCTTCTTAGGGCATCCATCTCCAGAGCTTCCAGCCTTCTTTTATCTGCTTCTCTCCACCTCAATACTTCTGCTCCATACAATACTGTACTTTTAATAACTGTGTTGTATTTTCTCTTCTTTGTTATTTCTTTACTCCACCATATTCCATTTAGCCTTTTGATGCCTCTTTTTCCTTGTCCTATTCGTTGTCGAATTTCTTTTTCATCCTTTAAATCATCTTCAATTTTTACACCCATGTATTAAGATATTTTCTCTCCTCTTTCTAATTCTAGCTCCCCGGATTCTCCCCCAATACGAAGGTATTTAGTTTTCTCCATATTCATTGAAAGCACTGCATTTTCGTATTCTTCTTAAATTTTCCTTGTTATGTATTGGAGGTCATCCTCATCTTGGGCTATAAGCACCTGGTCGTCCTCAAATTGGAGAGTGAATATATTGCTTTCTCCTATATTTATCCCCATGCCCTTGCATTTTTTCCCCATGTTTTCAAGGAGTATTCAATGTATATTTAAAAAAGTGTTGGGGACAAGCAACATCCTTGTTTTAGTCCTTTTGATGTATCAAATCCTTTCGATGTCGACCTTCCAATTTTAGTTTTAATTTTAGTGTCTGTATAGTTCTTGGATGGATTTAGTTACTCTACTACTAATGTTTGTATTTTTTAATGCTTTCCATAATTCCTGAACAGGCACGCTATCGTAGGCTTTTGTGAGATTCATGAAAAGCAAATGTAGATCTCTTCCTGTACTTATTTTCTTCTCTATTAATTGTTTTAGACAAAATAAGTCGTCCATACATGATCGACTTGCACGAAAACCATTGTGTTCCTCTGCTTCTAATGTCGCATATTCCGCTTCAACCAAATCCCTCAATACTCTAACATACACCCGGCTGAATGTTAACGTTACTGTTATTCCCCTGTAGTTTTAACATTATTTAAAATAATTTATATTCCTGCGTCGCGATTACGACATTATAATCAAAAAAATTGTCAACTAATACCGTGAAATAATGATAAATGTAATGAATAATAAAAATAATGAATCTGAGACTATTATCATACTATTACACAAATATAATACACTCATAAATAAAAGATTAATTAAAGCTAGTACCGTTTCAAAATCCAAACAATTCGTAGGCTTAATATATAGCTGAAGTACACGCACGTATCCATGTAAAATTATTCCCACACATTGTAATAATGGGCACATCTGTCTTCAAATAAGAACGAGGTCGCAAGAATAAACTATCGATATTTCAACATAATTGAAGCCAAAAAGTAATTAGTAAAAAACTTTGCCGTAGAACGCCAGAAGTTGGCTAAATATCTGCATTTATTAATAAAATAGTTTTACTTTCTCACTCACTCAATTCTGTAGATTATTAGTTTAGCAACGATTACTTTTAAAAATGTGATGTAACTTCTTTTGCAGTCATTATTAACGTTTTAGCCAGAAACTTTAAGTACCTATATTGTTTCTATATTTACATTATCAGCAAAATGATGTATTTCATAATTAACAGATTTGTAAATTTGTACTGATGCATCGCTCATCTTTAATTGTTATCTTAACTAAAATTTTTAACACCAAATGCTTTTGCTGTTAAGTTTAACAAATCAAAATTACTTGATCTGCAGAAGATTGGCTTAAAATAAAACAGACTCTGCAATGTTTTTTCTACATCGATTTTGACTGAATATTTTAAAAACAGATCTACTCCCTGTTTCAACGAACATTGTTTATAATAAAAAATTATGCAAACATTACTAAATATTCATATAGTACTTTAATTTTATATATTAACTGGAATAGATCTACACTCTAAATTCTCTTTTATAAGAGTAACATAATGTCAATATTTAATCACCTTACACAGAGAATTTCATCGACCATAGTTTGTACTAATTTAATTACTTGTTTCCTTTCGAAAAATGTTGGTTCAAGACAAAGTAACTAACCAAGAAGTGTTGCTTTTCTAAATCATGTAAAATTGTAACTGTTGCATATTTAAAATTGATTCAAAACATAAAATATGTATTAAGCTTATCATAATTTAATATTTACATAAATGACATACAGCATTGCTTTCTGAATTGTGAATACCTACAATACGCTGATGATTTAAATATATTTAAAACAATAATAAAAATTTCAGATTGTCCACTGCTACAAGAGGATCTCCACAGATTAGAAATACACTGTCAAATAAACAAACTTGCCTTGAATGTCAGTAAGTGCTAAAAAATTAATTTTACACGAAACAAAAATATAATCGACATAATTATTATTTGAATAATTCAACTCTTATGAATACAACAGTGGTGAAAGATTTAGGAATTCTATTAGACCCTAAACTTCTTTTTGCTGAGCATATCGAATACATTAAAAATAAATCTCTCAGAATGCTTGGTTTTATCATACGCTCCTTAAAACATTTCAACACTGTTAATGCTATTTAAACACTGGGTTATTCATATGTTAATAGCATTTTAAATTTTGCCTCTATCATATGGAACCCACAATATGACACCTACGCTAGTATAATCAAGGGAATTCAAACGAAATGTATATGATTTTTGCACAAAAAACACAAACTTCCAGAGAAACCATATGAACAACATTGTAAAGATCTAAACATGCTCTCCTTAAAATCTCGTAAAACACTTAGTGATATAGGAGTAATATTTATTTACAGAATTATTAACTACAAAATAGATTGTCCTAATATTTGATCATTAATAAATTTAAACGTACCGAGATTAGGTCTACGACACCAATTTCTCTTTTATTTAACACCCTGTAGCACAAATGCCTTTTTAAACTCGCCAATCAACAGAATTCTTTACTCCTATTGTGAAACAATCATAAATATTGATACATTTTGTCTATCATTTCATTCTATTAACATTACTCTAAAGTAATCCTATTCTAATTCGATCATTTACTTTACTATCTATGTATATTAATAATAAAAACGAGAACATAATTTGAGCTCGGCCTGTCTGTTCTGTTCTGTGTAAATAAATAAATAACTAAACTGTCACTAATACATCACACTCATTAATTGCGAAAACCTCTTTTTGAAACTACTAAAAAACACAAATATTCACACTGTACTGTTCGCTATGTACAGTGACTCATTTTTTTTTATCAGTTCATGTTGTTTTTGTAACCTTATGTCATAGTTCCAGCTTTATTCGAATTTTCTATAAAGGGCTTTTAACGGCACTTCCTCAGCTGGAAATTGTATTGAAGATGTGGAGTAATCAATCAAAACTTCACGCTCATTTCATTGATGTGTCATTACTTAATAACATAAAGAAAAGCAGCTCGCGTACGATCATGCCTCCTTTAGGGTCGTTCGTTACCCTCGGTCGACTTAAGACGTCAACAAAGTGTCTAACAACACCACACAGCTTCGCAAAAGGGGAGATAAGGCCTATAGGACAGAGCAGGTCAACCGAAATCATCACGGCGGCTTCCGAGTCTCAGTTTTTGCCTTAATGAACGGGTTTATCGTATAAAATTTTCGACACACAATTGAATAATTGAAGACTACTAATAATACAAAATTGTTGATACATTTATTCAATGACTGTTAAAGTTCTTTACTTTTTAGGAAATTAGGTGCAAATATGAAAGTAGTTGTAATAGAAATAGTAGCAATGCAAGTGAAATGCATTTGAAAGATTTATAGAAAGAAGGCAACCAAGAAAGAAATTATTTTCGTTATTAGAAACCAATTTAAGAAAATACGGGTCATTTACAAAACCCAAAGGTTTGAAAATTAAATTTAACAAGAAGATGAAGAGAGAGTCCTGGCATATGTAAATTATAAAGCCACATCATCTACCCGGGAGTTGTCCCTTGAAAGTGGTGTGTCAACTGAAAAGGCTCGACTGATTTTAAAACATAATCAATTTAAGCCATATAAACATCGTATTGGCAATACTTTGTATCCCAATCTAATGATTTACAAAGAAGATTAAATTACGTCCGATGGTTTTTAGAAGAAACAAATACTAACCCAAATTTCACTCACACAATTTTACTGATTCACAATTCACAAGGTCAGAATATGTTTTCGATAAATATTTGGTGTGGTATCCTTAGTACAAAAATCATTGGTCCGTACTTTTACAATGAAAATTTAAATGGTGATCAGTATTTGTAATTTTTGCAAAATGAACTGTACATGTAAGATGAAGTTCTGTTGAATTTAGTGCAAAATTTTAATTATTTTCAACATGACGGTGCTCCTGCGCACAATTTAAGAACAGTGTCTGATTATCTGTCTAATCGTTTCCCTAGATGGATTGGCAATAATGGCCCTGTGGGCCGGCAAGATCACCGGATTTAACACCACTTGATTTTTTTTTGTGGGGTACGCTTAAAGATAGTGTATACCAAAAAGCCTGATAATATTTCTTCATTTGAAAATGGCATCAAATTTCCCCTTAAATTCTGCACAAATTTGCTAATTTAAACGTTTCTGTATCTTTAATATTAACGGAGTTACCCATACAACAGCTTAGGAAAATGGGCACCCTGGATATATCTATGATATTTTACATTGATAGAATTTAAACCGAGTATATTTTGATCGCTCGGTTGATACCTATACCTAAATTATAAAAAGAAGTTATAGCATTTTTGGCATTGGCAAATTGTTTCGCGCACCCTTGAAAACAATTACAATTTTAGTTTAGCACACCGCTGGTTTCGACGATGCAGTTAAAACTAAATTTGCATTTAATGACGTTTTAATGATTGGATTTTTTGCTTATATCGAGTATGCTATCAGACTGTGCCATTCTAAATAGGCAATGTTTTTCCAATATTACCGACTGTGTAATTGTAACCGCCAATTTGATATTTCGTTGTATAAAAGAGATAAACGAGTGAACTTCAAAGAAATCGATGTATTAGTATTTCCAGACGTCAGTTTTAGTCGTGCAGGTTGTAAATTTAAAAAGTTGTGTGCTCCTTAAGCATCTCTTTTAAGTACACCACTGGTTTAATATTAAATGATATAAAAATTGACAGCATTATGTTAATTTTCTATAAGCCTTTGATTAAATATGCAAAGCTTGTCATGTATTTGTGCACGTCGAGCGTTAAAATAACGCTGTGGTGACGTCAAATAGTATAGAAATTGTTGGTTTATGTATTATGTGAGCTATGTTCCATATTTAATAATGTTTGTGCCGGCATCGATGACAAAATATAAAAGTTATTGGATCATAAAATCTCGTTAAAAGTATACGCAGAATTGCTCTATAAAATTTGTTTAGCTTTTGATACGTTGTACAGCTCTTGTAACTCGAGAAAATTCCGTTATAGAGGACAAAAACATTACTTTTAATAGCCGACATCCACGTGACTGTGAATTTCGTTAAAAGGCTGCAGTAATATCTGCCATGTTACAGTAAAACTAATTGAGATAGCTTTATATACGTACCAAAATGTATTTATTTCAAATATAACAGGATTTTTTGTGTAGGTAAATATATTAGCAAGATCACAAAATAAGTTTGGTGACATAGATAGAATTGTTCTTAATTTTTTAAACAGATATATTGTTTTCTAACGGGTGCATAGATTGTTAGTGTGTAGGTATGTTCCACCTCATATATTTATCTACTGAAATTCCTAGATATTTGACTCGAGTTATTTGACAAGTACAATCAGTTATTTATAAGATTTCATTTAACATCATGAATTTTAGTATTCTCCCAATTTGGTTGATGGCTTTTATATACAGAAAATGTAATAAAAATACTTTTTTTATAATTAAGAGTGAGAATATTAGTATCCAACCATTGTTTAATTAATTTAAGATCTTGCATCGCCATATTTTCAACTTCAGCCCATGATCTTGCCTCAAGGAACAGACCAGTCTCATCTGCGTATGCTATCAGAGAGCCATGAATGTTATTAGATAGTAGTAGATCATTAATATAAATTAAAAATAATATTGAACCTGGAACTGTTCCTTGAGGCACACCACATGTCATAATTTTTGAGGGACTGAAGTAACCACCCACTTTAACAATTTGAAGTCTATCAGATAAATAAGTTAAGTGTTCAGCATGTAATTCATTTTGATATAATCATAAACAAACCCTGGTGACCACCAAAATGAATCGTACTATTTTAGAATATTTAATGGTTCATGTTCACTCATTTAATGTTTTACTCATAAACTGTAGGTGTTACAGGAAAATTTAAAGAATAAAAAAAGTTTTTAAATAAATCAAGCTTTTAAGAAAAAGTTTTACTTGACTTAAGCAAGTGTAAAAACCTTTAGGAGTAATTATTTTTTTTAACAGAAGTTTTGATTAAATGGCCTACTAGCTCAACTAGTTTTTGCATTTTTACAAACATTTCATAGTATAACCCTACTAAAAGTCTAGACTAGACCGTTGAAAAAATCCTAAAATACTCTACAAGAATACACCAAAAAAAATTTACCAACCAATTTTTAAAGAAATATCGGTCACGTCACAACAAATAAGTAAAGGTGGTTAAAACATAAACTTTTTCGCCAAGTTGTAGCTAAGACTGTCCCGTTTAATAATATATATGGTTTTTTGATGGCCTCGGACCCATTTTGTAGAACGGACTGTATATTTATATACTACGAATTTAGAAACGTCTGATCTAACGACTTGGTAACTATGGATAAAATTCTTTGTACGTGACCTGAGCATCTAAGTTCTACTCTTTGAATGCTTTGTATAATCGATTTTTGACGTTTTCTGTCAATGGTTTATTTACGATTCTATGCTTGTATGTGTCCTCATCTATTTCTAAGGAATCTCCTTTTATGCTATTCATACAGCGATTTTCATTATCCACGCCCATAAGGCGAGAGCTGAATAAAGAAAAGCTAAGTACACATCTATTTCGGTTTTCAAAGCTTTTATTTATTTATTTTTTGTCGTATAGCGTTAACCATTTTATATGATATTATGCCGAGAAAGTATTTTATCTTTCACTTTGTTATTTTAACAAAGTCAATTCGTGTGCTTCTTAGCCACTGCCTTTTTCTTTTTATTTATTGTTTCTATTTATTAAACTGCTATCTAGCAAGCGCATAGATCTTTATAGTTGTAACAATTTTCAAGTATTTACAACAATTTTTATTAAGTTAATTGGTCCATTTCTATCCTACGCTGTAAAAGTTCATTAAATTTTTTTATTAAATTATTTAATTACATTATTTAATTAATTTAACTATTTAATTAATTAATGAATAAACATATGAACATAAAGTCGCAGCTTTGCCATGTAATTAATTTAAAGAACGTTGATGTTAAAATACATTCACATTTACTTGATAATACAGATTAATTACGGTTGTGGATTAATTTTTACTTAAAGTAGGTATGTTGTTTTGTGTGCCGGACCATGTATCAAAGTGTGAAACCATACAAATGTTTATTGAATAGCATATCTGTTAACAAGCATTAAACATGTGACGCTCAATAGTATTTTTCTGTGTAGGAGTATAGAATTTGTAATTCTATGTACTTTGTCAATAGTTATATGTTCATTTCTAAATCCAAATTGCAGAGAGGGAATTAGTTCTTTTTTTCTATTATCGGTTTCATTCTTTTGAGCAACAGTTTCGATATAACAGGCAACAATGAATTTGACCGGTAAGATGAAACTTCATGAGGAGGTTTCTCTAATTTAGGAATCATAATCACCTCTGCAACTTTCCATAGCTTAGGTACATACTTGAGCCTAAAGGCAGGTCAGTTTTACTATGGCCTTCCTTGGGAGATGTCATAGCACTTCACCAGTAATTGAATCAAACCCAGGGACTTTTTTCGGGTTAATATTTTCTTTAATTTCAGTAATTACTTCATGTGTGAGTCTGATTTCATTGTTTTCTTGTAGGATTTCTTCCCAATCAGGATCTTCCTCGTTTTCTCCATGTAGTTGGAATATTTTTTCTAAATGATCGACGAATGTTTTGGCTTTTTGTTCACTATTTCGAGCCCATTTTCCATCCTGTTATCTTATTGGAAGAATCTGCACGATTGGCCTTTTTAGTTGTTTGTTCGCTTTCCAGTCAGTGATTGTCCGCTAATCTTCGAAAATTTTGATGGTAAATCCATACGTTGGAAACCGCTGATTTACGTAAAATAAAATTTTTGAACTATGTTAAATATTAGTTGATTTACTATTACTACATAGTATTTTAGTTATTATCAACGTGTAAGTTTTAATTTTACTGAGTTCATCAATAATCTACAGTAGGAGTTTTTTTTTTTTAATATTCACTAATTTTAAGAATAACTCCGACAGCGAGTCGTGCTTCCATAATCTTCTGTGACGTAAAGTTTTTGTGTTGTGTACTAAACGCCGCTGGAAATATAATAATGAAGTATGGAGTCATCTACCGTTATAATTAAATACAGTTCCTTTATTAGCATATTTTTTAATAAACAAGGTTCATAATTAATAAATGCGAGAGATAAAAGAAAATTGCATTTTGTAGCTTAACTAATTTGCTTTTGTGGAATATATTTACTGAGGCAAAATGAAAATTGCGTCGTTAACACACTTTTTTTTTATCGTAGCTTTTACGAATTTTATCAGGTAGTTTGTGGCAGAGTGTAAAAAAGGCAATGGGCTGACAAAAAGTGCAACTGTGTCGGGAATCGATAGTAACTGCAAATTAGTGCGGTAATTACTGAACCGCTCGCGCGCGATTACATTATGCATGTGAGGAGGATACGTAGAGGCAAACCACGGGCAAAATAATTAATAGAGAAACTTTCATGCTGTACGCTAAATGAGGTATTTGCTACGTCCCAAAATCATATTAACACCGTACCGCTTGCACGTGAAGCGGAATGAACAAAGATATGGATTACACCTTACTAACTTACCGCTTAAGAAGGGGATTTCTAAGACTTTGCCGTCGAAATCTGTTGTTCATTGGTATTAATTAAGTCTGCATTAATTATTAATTTATGTGCATAAAATATTGTTTTATTTATTTAAACGTCGAGTCTGGCCTCATAGTATATGAAATATGAATTCTTTTGTTGCCTTGACGTTGCCCTTAGTTCCTTCTATACATTTTTTTGCATTCTCATTATCCTTACTGGCTTCGAAGTAAGCTACTTAGCTTACTTTTTTTTTCTTTCAAACATTGTACAGAATATTAAATTTTCTCTACTTTTGGTTTTCTCATTGTACACCCAATTTTTCCTTTTCCATCTTTTAGTCTCTTTCTTTTCATAGGTACAATCCTCCTAATAAAAGCGATGTATGAAAAAACGGTAAATATAGTAAGAACACAGAATGAAGAATCGGCAGAGTTTGAAACAAAAGAGGGCTTAAAACAAAGATACGTGCACTATTATTCTCAGTAGCTATAGATGGGGCAATGAAGGAAGTCAAACATAAAACGAGACCGTTTCACCTGGGCAACTGGAAAATAGAAAAAACCAACATAACGAAGCTAATATTCACAGACGAAATGATCATGGTCGCGGAATCAGAGAAGATTCTACAACATTACCTACAAACTTTTAACCAAGAAGTGAAAAAAATGATTATGAAAATAAATATAGACAAAATTAAAACTATGATCGCTTTAACTGAGAACTAAGGGCGTGTACATAACATTGCTTAAGATGGGCTAAGGTTGGAACAGGTAGAAAGCTTTAAATATTTAGGAGTGATCATCGAGAATAACGGAGTATGAACAAGGAAATAAGCAAAAGAACCGAAAATGTGGGAAGAATATTTAATAGTTTGAGATCATCATTTTTTGGAAATAGGGATTTACAGAAAATTATATTTAAAAAATGTGAAAGCCATCCGTCAGATGCTCAAAATGTTGTTAGTTTTTTGTTACAAATTCTATTATTACAGTTTTTCCATATTTAGAAGCATTTCTATTTTAGTTATTTTATTGTACACATAATAAAACATGATTTTTTGCTGAATATTTTTTATTTCTTAACGTTTTCGTTTTAACAGTTTCCCGAGAATAGCGTTGTTGTGACTGAACCATATTTCAAAATAATAATTCTGGCAACCCTCATGATGTCTGTCGACAGCGTCATCATTTGCTGACAACATAATATGAAATAATAGGGACGTTATTCACGAAATGATATTTAAATAAATGCGAAAAACATAGGATCAAAGAGCAACGTTAATCGAACAGAGGGAGTGCTGTGAAAAAATGAAATAAATGTACTTAAAAATTTAAACTAAACTTCAAACAGTGCGTAATAAATGTACACTTTATTAAATCTATTTTTATCATATTTATTAGGACAATTTTGTTTCATTTACAGTAGCGGCGAATTAATACGAACAGAGTAGCATTTTTGGATTTATCGCAGTTGACAATAAAATTATAGTGAGTTTAGAAGCTGTAGATAATTTTGAAGCAAACAATTGGAAGCTGTCGAGGTGAAGCAAAAAGGAAAACGTGGAAGAAAGAGAACATCATCTGCAAGAGGTGCAGCCTTTCTCATCCGCGAATTAAAATTACACCCTAGAAAAACAAGCTTTGATCTTCAGCAAGATTTAGCACACGCTGGAGTTATAATTCACAACTCCACCGTACGAAGGTGGGAGCAAAACCATAAGACTCCAGAGAAAATAACTAATAACTCCTACGATGAAAAAAAGATATCGTTGGGCCAAAAAGTATGCGAGCTGAACTGTTGAGGATTGGAGAGAAGTGTTGTTTTCGGGCGAAACACACTTTTCGGTTCAGGACAACGATCTCGCTATGGGAGGAAAAGTGATCATGAGAAACTTACAACAGCCCATATCGATGAAAGTGTTAAACATCCCCAGAAAACGATGTTTTGGGGCTGTTCCTTTTATGTAGGAACTGGAGCTTTTGTACCAATCGAAGGGATGATGAATACCCAAAAATACAAAGACTAAAGGTTGTGCACGGCAAAATCTGGTCAGCTAAAAAAAATTAGAACCAGTACATGAAGGTCCCTAGACGTACACAATTTATAATGAGTAATCTAAGACACCTTAGAAATAACAAATGACCATTATTGACACATTAGGTAGTTAGTTGTCACAATGTTGTCATCTGAACAAGAACGTCGGAAATTAATTTTGCACGAACATGTTAACAATCCCAACATTGGTAATCGTGAGCTGGCTAGAAGACTGAAAATTTCTCAGTCCACTGTATCGTTCGTTCTAAACAATTTTCAAGAACGTTTTACTATTGAAAGGAAGCAGGGAAGTGGAGGAAAAGCAAGGAGTAAAGTATCCTGATGTGGAGAAAAAGATTGTGGCGCTCTTTAAGAAAAACCCTAAAATGTCGACAAGAGACATGGCAAAAAAGGTAGGAAAATTAAGTTCGTATGTACAAAAAGTAAAGGAGCGAGCCGGTTTGAAAAGCTATAAGGCTCAAGCTGCTCCTGACCGCAATGCACAACAAAATATTAATGCAAGAAGTCGTTCTCGAAAGTTGTACGAGGAATTGCTCACAAAGCATGATTGCGTCGTAATGGACGACGAAACTTACTGCAAAGCGGATTTCACCCAAATTGCTGGACATGATTTTTACACGGCACGCAATCGGCAGGAAGCTCCAGAGAACTGCAAACTAAAAAAAAAGATTCAAATTTCCCAAAAAAATTCTTGTCTGGCAAGCCATTTGTAGTTGCGGGCTTAAAAGCAGAGCGTCATCACTGTCGGTACCATGAATCAAGAGGTGTATCAAACTCAGTGCCTTCAAAAGCGTCTTTTGCCTTTTTTACGACAACACCAAACTCGGCCTCTGTTTTGGCCCGACCTAGCCACGGCACACTATTCAAAAAACGTTCAAGAATGGTATAGGAAAAATAAAGTGATTGTGGTTCCAAAAGAGTGCAATCCCCCGAACTGCCCAGAATTGAGACCCATAGAACAATATTGGTCAATCGTCAAAGGGATATAAAAGAAAAAAGGTAGGAAGGTATCGACAGCCCAAGAGTTTCGCTCTAAGTGGATTTGGGCAACTCAGAAAGTTGACGACAATCTCGTGCAGAAACTCATGAGTCAAGTTCGTAGAAAAGTACGTAATAAAGCGTATGCAGCCGATGATAACTAAAATGAATGTGTTGTTGTCTTTAATTAAGTTTATTTTATATAATAAAACTAAAATTTCACTTAACCGAACCGTTGTTTGAATTTTATCTATGATTCTTAGTGACCAGATTTTGGCGTGCACAACGAAGACTAGAAGCAGAACTGATTGTGAGTAAAGCTGATAGCATAGCTGTCTTCCAACAAGATTCGGCACCATGCCATGTGTCAAAGATCATGATCAAATATGTCAAGGATAAAAAGATCTCGCACCTTGAGTGGCCAGAGAATTCGCCGTAAAAGCTAAACTACGCAAAGTGGACTGCACAAAACAATTAAACTGATCGAGGCTGTAATTCAGCTATGGTTTTACGACGAGAAAATATTAAAAAATTGCAGAAAACTTGTTGACCCTATACCAAAACGTGTTGAAAAGGTCATAAAAACTAAGAGACCACATATTTCGTGTTAAAATAATGCAAATTCAATACATATATGCGTTTGACGTATTATAAATAAAGAATAAATTATTATTTTGAAGTTATTACTTGTGTTCTCACATCAATTCGTACACTACTGTACCTTTTCGAAAATGAAGTTATTTATAAATTAGTATAATCTCTAGTAATTTACATCTTTCTTCTTTTATAGCCAATCACGGTTAGAATTTAATAAAATTCGGCTAGCTAAAACTTTGTTCACAACTTTCAACTAATATTAAAATGTTCAACTTTATTTTTAAGTCTATCAACAAATTCAGCGCTGCATCATATAAGTAATAACCTATAAAGTAGTTTTTACTAGTGAATTCACATTATTGACAGTTGGTGATACTTCGAATAAATGCATACAAATTACTGAATTTTTGTGAAAGAGCTGTACATGCAAAATCGCTTTAATTAAACGAAACCTTGTAGTTTCAAGTATAAAATTTGCTTTGATGCTTTTGAAATACAAATAAAATCACGACAGTTTTGCAGTGCAGCGGTAATCTCGGACCTACGTCACGACTTAACAGTTTTTCAAAGTTTTCAAGCGCTCCTAAACTTGACGCGAGTTCTGTTAAATCACATTCCAAGTTATGCGATTACGTTCCGAATAAAATTTCCGCTGTTCAAGAATAGCTTAAGTGAGAAAATTCCGGTCACAGCTGCAACATCAATAATCGATATCGCCGAGTATCATAATGAATTTTCTACGGTTACTTTTATTAGCTCTACTATCCGTGTAAAGTGGAACATTACTAGCTTAATATAAATTGACTCTGTAGAAGGATTTACTTTTTTTTATACGTATGAAATGAACAACGCAAGGTATTATTGAACGCCGCACAGTGCCTGATCTAGCAGGCCAAAATTATGTTTGTTATTTAATTGTTTCAAAACATGCTTATCTTCTAAGTTAAATATTAAAAGTATATTTTTAGTCAAAACAATCATTTTTACTTGCATGATATACAGGGTGGTCCACAAAGAAGGATCACTATTGGAATCTTGTAGACAGGGGTGGGCAAACGGTCGATCGCGATCGAACGGTTGATCGCGAACAGTTCGACAGTCGATCGCAGACATTTTAGTCCAAAATATTTATCAATAAAGTACATTGCACAAAATAGTAAATACAATGTATTTAATATATTATTATCGATAAAGACCTTAATTAAATTTTTATTTGTTTTTAATTTAACCCATTTTTCGAAGTCGATCGCGCATAAATAAGAAAAATTAATGTCGGTCATACCAGTATTAAGTTTGCCCACCCCTGTTTTAGATGCTAAGAGCTACAAAGAAGTTTAAATTAGACAAAATGTTCCCATTTCTGAGACCTATTCAGTGATGCTTTAGTGTTCTAAAAAAGTTCCTAGCACGCTAGATAATAAACGAAAATTTAAATTTTCTTAAATCGTTTATAAGTCGGTTATACTTGATCGTAAAAAAATATTTTTGGAAAAAAAATTGTAGATTTTTTACACTCTGTAAAATGAACACATTCATTTGTTTCAATATTGAGGCTTTCCTCATAGGGACTTTTAAATGAATTTTATTTGTTTTGAGACTAAATATCAATATAAATACATTAAACCTTATATTATTAAAAGAAGGGAAAAAAGCTTTGTCATGAAGCCATAGCCAACTTAAAAAAATGCAAGTTTGTAATTTATCTAAGAATTTAAAGAAATATTGAAACAAATGAATGTTTTCATTTTATAGTGCGTAAAAAAATCTACAACTTTTTCCCCAAAAATATTTTTGTACCATCAACTAACGATTTAAAAAAATGCCCATTTTGATTATTGCTTACTATCTAGCGTCCCATGGAACTTTTTAAAACGCTAAAGCATCTCTGAATAGATCTCAGAAAGGGGAACAATTTGTCTAATTTAAACTTCTTTGTGGCTCTTGCCGTTTACGAGATCCCAATAGTGGCCCTTTTATGTGGACCGCCCTGCACAGGGTGCCCATTTTTTGACCGATTGTATGGGTAGATTTTTTATTATTAAATATACAGAAATCTCTAAATTAGCAAATTTGTGCAGAATTTAGAAATAAATCTAATACCACTTTAAAAATTGACCTATGTTCTCAACTTACTAAAATATTTCTAAAAAAACTGAAGGTCGATTTTTCAAATTTTAAATGGTTTTATAACTATAGGAGCTACAACAAAGTAAAAAATTCGCTTTGATAAGATCTTAAATACGTTCACTTACATTTTTTTGCTCGTTTTGGTGAACCATTTATTTATTTATTTTAGTATTTTTGGTGTATCTATTCCAAGCTTTGTGCAGCAAATATTAATTCGTCTCAATCTACGTTGCTTTTCCGTCTTAGATCTTAACTGCGCCTACCGATTAAAATATTTTTTTATGAGCTGCCACCTATCTACGTTTATTTTATGATTGTATAAAGGAACCTTTTTTTTTATTTTTTTTTCTCTTCTTCTGAAAAACATGAACTACTTCATAGATACTTTTTGGCTAACTTTAATTGTTTGCTGATTTTTGTGGTATTCTTATGTTTAATATTCCTATTCTAGTTATTTTTTTGTATTCCGTGATGCTGAAAGCAAAAAAAAAACATTTTATATCAAAAATAAACCATGACCCAAAAAATAACATTTACGACTATAAGAATTTATTTGGCCTAATACAAGTAAAACCAGGCATATCCGGGCGAATCCGGGGCAATTTTTTGTATTTTTCTAAACTTAAAACCTCTGTTTTTATATTCATGTAAAAAAATATCGGTACGCGCCCTAAAGTACAACAAAAACCTTCGGTTTCTTGAAAAATCGGCAAAACAAAATACGAAAATAACTACTTTTTTGGAATGGAATTTTAGTATTTTAAAATTTCATTAATATACCTTAAAAATATTCTCACGTGCCTACTTCGAAACAATCCATAGTTTAAAACTGTTTAACACTTCTTTAAAAAAATTGGTTTTACATTTAAAAGAAAGACCTACATGTTCGAAGACAACCCATAATCGCACTATTTAAGACATTTGAATTTGACTGGAGTGAACAATAGAAGGCGCAGAAAAGTGAAAAAGATGGCTCACTGTTCTTTGACTATTTAATTCTCTTAAATAGTAATTTATTTTTATCTGTGATAAATTTGAAAAATCTACTTTTGACCGACTAAGTGAAGTAAATACGCCACTGTGCGCCGGGCTGTTATTATTCTATATTTTCGGCGTTTTCTCGAAGATGGACGTTTGAACTTTTCGATATTTATAATCACAAAACGTCGTCTAGCTAGAATATGTTGACCGGCATTCAGCTCGAGTTGGTGAATTTTTGCCCCTAGTTCTGCACGTTTGATTTCATTACAGCGCCGCTGCAGGAGACGCTAACATGTGAACACCTCTAGAATAATGATATATGCCACAATAAAATGCTTTGCTGCTCACTATTTGAAACTTTTATGTGTTTAACGCTATAAAAAGCAAATAAAATAAACGGTTCGCTCTTTAAACCACGACTTTTTACACCCCTTATTCTGGATATAAAATGAACATTATACGGCGCGGGCTGGAAAATCCTTTTTGTATTTTTGTTTCGATCGGTTTCGTGTTGTGTTTATGTGAAGCTAATAGCAAAATATCTTTGCAGGGACGCATTATCTCACACTGCTAAACGATTTCCCGAAACACGTCAACTTGAACTGCTACAAAATCTCACGGACTTGTTGAGAAAGACTTTCAGTTCTCAGTTTGTGTTTCCTGCACTGGGACACGACGACCCCTCTTCGCGTGAAGAACTTGGAATAATGTGGAGCCGATGGTTACCCACAGATTCGATGAATACTTTTAAATCTGGTGAGTAATTATCTATTTACCGAAAAGGTTAATAGTCCTTATCTATAGAGGAATGTGGTAGGGCGGTTGGCTTGTTGGATCGTCTGACCACCCGACCGTTACAACCTGTCCAACTGTTGGGTTGGGTTGGGTGACAGCCTACACACTATTTTTTTTTATTTATCAGAATGGTCAGGCGGTTGTATCAACAAGTTGGATAGTGAATAGAAGCTTTAAGGATTCCATTCCATCGTGCAATGTTTTTCATTTGTCACTTGTAAGCCCTTTTTAATCGTTTAAATGTTACCTTCTTTGTCTGTCAGTTTCTGTCATGCTGAAGACATTTCCCCTTATGTTGAACGCAACTACACAGTATAACATATTTATTACTGTCGTAAACTTAACTTTGGTACCTGTGCACTTTGAACTATAAAATACTGTAGTAACAACTGTAGATCACCATACATACATGGTTAGAATTGGGACGCTTCAAAAGTTAGTTGAACAAAAAGAAAATGATGTAGCAAATGAAATTAGGTTTGATCCAGACATAATGATTCAAGTTAATTGTTCACTTATTCTTCGACGCCAAGCTTGCATTAGAGCTGAACGACATTTTAAACATTCTCGTTAAGTTAAACTAAATAATTTTCCATGTCACTTCTCGAATTTGAACGGTATCAGCTATTTAAATCGCAGTACATAACGTTTCATTGAATGGTGTATGTAATAGTAGTATTGTCTTTTCAGTAATTTTCATATAAGAAATGATTTTAACACACTGTCAATTCCACTGAAAAACGTTTTTAAACCGCAATGCAGTGTCTGCAAAAGGGAATGTCGTAAGAGCTTCGATTGATGCTAGATTTGAAACATCATTGATTCATACAGAATTAAAAATAAATTAATGTCACTTCAAATGCCTGCTATTTGAAATAATGGATACTGTACACATTTCAATAATATTACATACAGTACATTATTTTATTTTCAAATATATAACTAGTCAGTGTTCAATTTAACCACAAAAACTCTGCAATCTAGCACCAGCAGCTGTTTTTCTTAAGCTTAGGGCACTTTAGGAGAGAAAAAAACACAAGTAAATGAGTTTACGCGATTGGCAAAAATAAGCTTTGCCTTGATCCGAAGTCAATTCATTTGTTTGTTTGGGCTAATGTTAAAACAAGTCACTTTCATCGAATCTGCATAACACAACATGGTAAACGTAGAAGTAAATTTTCCAATTGCTACCAATAAAATAAAATTTAGCATACAACTAAACACGTTGCATGTTTTAACATTTAACATTGGATTGTTGAAAACCGATAATGGATGGTTAAACTACCAAAGTGGTGGGTTTAGTAAAAGTCTAACCTTAAATTGTGTAAAATTATGTTAAAATTGACACGGCCTGCTTAATTTTTGAAATGTGGCAGTTAAATTTTATTAGTTCTTTTGTGTATGGTTTATTAATCAAAATAGAAAAATAGTTTTAGAACAAAATTTGTTGGAGATCGTGTGCTTCATAACCTACAGTTGTTTTTAGTTATACCGAGTGTTTAGTTGCCACGCACCGATCTGTAACTTTCTTACTTTAAATGCAACACTCTGTATATTTTTCACTTTTTCGATTCCAAATTAAATTTTCTTTCCGAAATGTACAAGGTTTTTTTAACATATTTTAGATCAATAGGAATACGCCTCTGATATTGTTTAAGGGTAGCATTTATATGCATCGTAAAATATATATATATAAAATGAATTGGTATGGTATGAAACAGATTTTATTGCAGTAACTACGCGCCTGCCTCTCGCGATCTAAAAAAGGATCGTTAAATTATATTATGACTGATAATATAACTATTGAACCGCTGCGTAAATTGCTCTTTATGTGAATTTAATGGTGCGACAATTTAGGTTTTTTACATTGGTAATTTTTCTATATTTAGCTGTTGTGTATGTAATGACTGTATTTGAGTGAAACATAAAAAATTCTTCAGCTTTAATGATCGGCCTGTTTGATAATAACCATGTTAACAAAGTAATCAAATTTTTAAATTGAAAGCTAACACTTAGGTACATCCTCATGCTTTTATGGACAAAATAGATTGTGTTTTAAAGTGTGTACCTACATAAAAGTTTATTCAGGTAAAAAAATACCTATAGAATATGATGTCTGCTCAACGTTCAGGCAACTTTTTTATCTTATTTGTAAAAAGCTGTTGACCAGCAATCTTTCTCTATCAAATGAGTATAATATAGGGGTAGCTAATCATTTAAAAAAATTAATTGTTTTTTATTGCGCATTTGTAATTCAAAAAAAATAGTATTTAAATTTAGTCTTATACCAAACAACTTTTCAAAAGTGGATATTTACTGAGATACATACAGGGTGTGTATAAATTGGCGGAAGCGCTACACGTGACGATGTTCTTCGTAAAATTCTAGGTCGAAAATCTTGATACAAAAATGTAGTACCATACTTCCTATGGCCTCAGTAACCATTTAAAGAAAAAAAAATGGCAACATTGCATACATTGATTTGCGTTTGGACATTTTTTTATCAGCAATTTCTACTTAGGTATTTACAATTTTTGTTCGAACTGAAGGCCTTCAGTTCGTAAACATAGCTGCAAACTTTTGGGTATCGTAAAACACAAACTAGAAATAATTACGAGAAAAAGAGAGATAACAGCTAATGACAATGTTGCCATGTGTATTATTTTCATTCAAATCAGTGATTTACATATTTTCAACACCAATTTTTGAAAGGAAGAACACAATATCTAGGAAAAAATACTATTCGAAATTTATTTTTATTCCAAATTGCAGCTTTTTCATTTGCAAGTATTAAATAATAACGCTTATTAAAGGACTAAATGTCAAAACTTTGAGGACCTCTTCCAGACACAGCAAGCATGGTACAACATTTTCGTATTAAGATTTTCGACTTAGAATTTTACGAAGAACATCGCCGCGTGTAGCGCTTCCGCCAATTTTTACACACCCTGTATAGCATATTCTATACCTTTTGGACACACTGTATATCTGTCTTTGATCTAAAAGTGATCTTTTTTATGCTTACTACACTGAAAATGAATTATGTCAGACCGGTAAATGAGCTTTGTAAATTTCGTTTGCTATATCAGAATGCAAATCTGTTTTAGAAAGAAACAAGTCGTTAAGTGACGCTCGGGTAAAGTAACCTATCACAATATTTATGATGTGTCAGTGCTGACTCGCAATGCCCTAGAGATCCCGCGGGACAAATACACGGACAGCCCAACGGTCAGTTGCTAAATTGGGGTTCAGTCTCGCTGACGCGCAAACTGTCTTTTTTTAGTAGATTTTCACACAACAAAACAAAGTTCCGTGGAGGAAGATTTTTGTTCCAGAAAAGATTACGTTTGTTGGGGAATCTTTGTTGCATTTTTAACAAGTCAAATTCCTGCACCCACATTCTACCGCTATGTAAAGTTTTATACAAGCCTCACGTACTGAATTATAAAAAGTTCATCACTAACGAAAACTTGCAAATTAGGTAAATATTTTGATGTTACATCATTTTAATCAGTTTAACTGACTGAAACTGTTTTTGAACGACGATCACTGTTGTGGGTAAATTGTGAAATATCATATTAACGCAAAAGCTAATTAAAACTGGAGTTTTGGTCACCACAAAGTTTATTTTTAAAATAAACAACATACCTACATGTTATGTTGCTATCACTGGACAGTAAACCTTGTCATGTCTAAATTGTAAACAAATTTGCTTATTGCTGCATGGTAAGCAGATTGCAAATATTGGTAAGTTAAAAAAATTATACAGGGTGATTGAAATTCGAGTTTAAGCATGGGGATCTCGCTTTTTATAATAGCTAGAGTATAGGGTTACATTTGGCAAAGTTGCTAAATTTCATGCTTAATAATATTCCAAAGAGAAATTGAAAATATCTCCAACGGTATCCGAGAAAATTAGGAAAAACCAGAAAATACGATTTTTGAAAATCGTCTTTAACTGCTTTGGAGTTTGAAATATTTTAAATGTGTAAGAACATTGCTGAAGCAACTTTTTAAGCCGAATCAGATGGTGGTCACAAATTTTTCCCAGATCGATTCGTCTTTGTTTTATGATAACTAACTTTAGTTTTTTCTTATGGGCGCAATTTTTGCTATTTACATAATCAAATAGCACTTATTTTTCTGAATTCATTAATGTATCATACATGGTATTTTAATTCTTTATTCATTGTCAAATAAAAAAAAAAGTTTTAAACAATAACGACTATAAATGAGATAAGGGACTTTCAGCTTGGTGGCTGGTTGGTAAAACAACCTAACTTGTAATCGGGAGGTCGTGGGTTCGAATCCCACGGCCGTCTGTCATCGTAGAGGTTTCAGGTGGTTCCCTCTACCTGCTATAGGCAAATACTGTGACAGTACTTCCACCTACCCTTACCTTACCCACCCTTTCCTTGTTCCCTGCCCCCACCGCCCGGACGCTATTGGCCAAAGTAGTTGAAGCGTCCTTAAGCCAACAATTAAAAAAAAAAAACTTTTAGTTTGTTGATTGGTTGTCATGGAAACAACATAAACTACAACGACCGGCCTACCTGATTTATAGTGGTTATTGTTTAAAATCGTTTTTGTTTTATTTGACAATGAATAAAGAATTAAATACTATACATAATACACCAATGGATTCAGAAAAATAAATACTATTTGATTATGTAATTGGCAAAAATTGCGCTCATAAAAAAAAATAAAGTTGGTTGTCATAAAACAAAAACGAATCAATCTAGGAAAAATTTGTGACCCCCAACCGATTCGACTTAAAAAGTTGCGTGGGTAATGTTTTTACACATTTGAAATATTTCATACCCCAAAGGAGTTATAGACGATGGTATCAAAAATCGTATTTTCCGGTTTTACCTAATTTTCTCGGATATCGTTTGAGATATTTCCATTTCTCTTTGGATTATTAATGAGCACCAAATTTAGCAATTTGCCAAATTTAAACCTATATTCTAGCTATTATTATAAACGAGATCCCCATGCTTAAACTCGAGTTTCAATCACCCTGTAAAAACCAAAATATTTCACATTTTTCACGTAAAAATGGCCATAGGAAATTAAAGTTAATTAAAGTGTCAATTTTAATAGATCTGTAAGTATTTTATAGCAGTGTTGCTATACAGCTTTTTTTCACGACACGATTCACACAATATAGCTTTCACTGTAATATTTCACAAAATATAAATGCACCATTTAAATGTGGACCATAAATCGTTTAACAATTGGACTTTTATGCGAAATTAATTAAACTAATCAATAAAACAAATGCATGTTTGATTTATAGTTTTCATTTTAACCATATTTTCAAATTATTCAAATATAAACATCATAGGGACTTGACTTCAAAGTTCAATAAATGTTTGTTGAATACTTGCAGTCAAAAAACGTACACATAATTAAAAAGACTGTTTTCTGCGATGGTAGATTAAATTCTGGCTATTCAGCAAGTACATTTTCATAGATTAATGTCGAGATTTTAATAAAGCCAAGAAGTGCATACATTCGATAATTTTTATTGATTATAGAGCTTAATATCTAAAGCTAAAGCATTACATGTAACCATCTAGGAATAACCAATTTCGAGATGTTCTGCAATCTTTAATCAAGTAAGGAGGTACTATGAAGACACAATTAGGCTTGAAATGATCTTATACTCGAAGCTAATCATGCATGTTTTCAAATTTAATAAGTTGTTGTTTCCCGAAAAACCATGTATGAAGCAATAAAAGTTTTTTTTTAACCCAATAGAGGGCCCAGCGTAGAACTACCTCGAAGCTCACGGAAAGATGTGTGCATGCGGAAACAATAGCTTATTGCGGTTACGAAAACGTTTTTACAATTCACAAGGTCTCCTTTAAAATATTGGTATTCTCGATATGAACAAAATATCATGATCTCACATTTGGTATGAATGCAAATTTACAAAATCTGTACAGTGTAAGACTTTACCTGTGCAATGATAATTGTTTTATCCCTAATCGAATTACTGCTAGGAAACTGCACAATAATAAATTATTTTGTTCCCCCAATAAATTTCGTTTTGGAAGTAAATGGAAGGAAATTAAAGGAAATTAGATAAGTCTCAACTACTGCCAATTTACTTAAATTATTAAAACGCAACTAGTTCAAGCAGTACTTGGTAACCATGCTGATATTTCAAGCTTTTAAGGCAATTAATTAATTTATAAAACGTAAACTTCCTAACTAAAAGTCCACTTTGCCTTTATATACCGAAAAAAAATATATCCGTTTTATTTTTACACTTTGTTGAAGACATTTTCGTACAAAAACAACATTTAAATACAAAAAATAACAAAGAGCTTTCAAAACACGCTCAAATAATAATAAAATAGTTACTATGTATACTTGAAAGACGTCACATTGACAGATTAGTGTTGTCATTTGATTCATTGTCGTATTTGTACCGATTAAATAAGTTATGTATGAAAATAAAAAACCGTTTTGTCTTAAAACCTGATGTGATATCAGAACCCTAATAGCAGATTCGTAATCAGCACAACCAAATTAATACAGAACACCAATCAAATTTAAAACAACGAAAATCATGTGTCAACCTGTGTTATTTATATTGCGTTTTTAATTTATTTCAATTTAATTAATTGGCTGTAGTGTAGAATTGTACCCTATAAACGATCTAAAGAAACGCAATTTCGTAACCTTCTTTTGCTGAAAAATCAGTTGTCCTCCAATTTATTAGCGATCTCGTTCTCTATAAATAAGATGGCTTAATTAGCGACCTTTCGCTTAACACCAGATACGTTTTTATTAACCGTAGTTCCTAAAACTCCCTCTTCCAGATGTAACAGTTAAAGGTACAGTCCAAAGTTACTGAAAGCTATAAACCAGACCACAGACACTAGCATTTACGCAATCCAGTACATCCCCGTCCTAAGCTAAAAACGTCCGTCGGTCAGAAACAATAACATAACTTGTCTTTGGCGTGCAATATTTATAACGTTTATGAAGTTACTGTAGTGTATATGCAATTGAAAGATTTGCGGGTGTTATTTCACATTGTTTATTCAATTTTCTTGCCCTGCAAACATGGGCGTCCACAGGGCGCCCCTCCCTGGAATCGAGTACTCCATTAATGACCAAATGAAAGAGGATCAAGTTACAAGTTCGTTAATATTTTAATGCATTCCTTTGCAAGCTTTGTCTCCCCCTGGATAATTTTCTGCGGACCCCCATGTCTGCAAATAATCTAGTGTTTTGTCGTGGAACAAGCATTTCTCCCAATAACACGATGCAGCTTATTCACCATAAATACTGAACTAAAGACACCCAATAACATTAGCCTGACTTGTGCATTACTCCTCATTTCAAAAATGTTCATGCCACATAAGTGTGGTTTTTGATCGAAAATGAATAAACACATTAGCTGAATAACATATGCTCAAGCATTTTAAATCCCGGTGTAATTATAAAAATGGTTTCTGGGAAATCAATAAACAGTTTTGTTGTACTTCAATTTTGTTTTAATACAAGCAGAAGGATAGATAATTTAACCTTGAAATCCCGGTGTAATTATAAAAATGGTTTCTGGGAAATCAATAAACAGTTTTGTTGTACTTCAATTTTGTTTTAATACAAGCAAAAGGATAGATAATTTAACCTTGAACGAAGTAATAAAATCAAAAAAATTACCAAGGGACTGGAACATTGGAATAATCCTACCATTATACAAGGAAAGGGACAAAAGAGATTGTTCTAACGGCAGAGGAATAAAATTAATGAGTGTACCAGGAAAAATACTGGCAAGAGTAATGGAAGGCAGATTTAAAGAAAAAATAAAAAACACACTAGAAGAATCCCAATACTGTTTCAGAAGAGGAAGGAGTACACAAGACCCAGTCTTTAAATTAAGACAAACAATAGAAAAGAGCTTAACAAAAAAACAATTAAATACATTTATGTTTTATAGACTTGGAAAAGGCATTCGATAAAATCAAAATAAAAGACGTATGGACGAGCCTAAGAAGGAAGATAATAGAAATAGAAAAAATCGACATAATAAAAGCGATGTTCTTCTTAGGGCCATCTACTTTATCATGTTCTTTCTATAAGAAATCAAAATAATCTACTTTAAATTGTTGCTTTGATTCAAACATAGTGTCGCTACATTCATAAACGAATAATATTATGTTTTTACTCTTATTGGAGGAAATACAGTTTCTATGCTCCATGCCTAATTCTTGACAGTCACTTGCTGCGTTCAAAGAGTTTGAAAATCCTGCTTGTCTGTAACCTTTCAAATACTATATTACATTTTTAATCGTAGAAATGCACCTGAGGTGGTCGCCTGACCATCTCACGTATAAAGGACCGGCCCTGAGTATTGCTGTTATGGCTTAAATTTAGTTGGCTTAACTTAAGCAAACTAAATTATAACTTTTTTTATTGTGTTGAAATGTTGTAATAGGAAAAATACTTGAGGATGCAATCATGGATGGAATGGAAACCCAGTATTTTGTTAACTCGTTATTTGTTGGGTATCCATGCAACTTAATTTATACAAGTGTATTTAATATGGTTGAAGAGTAATTGTATTTTTTATTGGCGGAATGACTTGTTTAAACTAAACAACTCGTAATTTTAGAACGTTATTGATACTCGAACCGAGCGCTACAGTGTATGAGTGGGCACTTCACTCATATCCACTTTTACACTATAAACAAACTTCGTGCAATTTATAACATATACTTTTTTTGCCATTTGTTTGTGCTGCCTAAACAAAATTTAATTGAATCGATACCATGATATGTCTATCACTAAATTGGTGTCGTATTTAAGCTACAATTTAAAAAGAAATGGTCAACGAAAAATATGGTTGATAAATAGAGTAAATAATTTAATTATGATTATTTTGTATTTTTAATTACAATCTTAATATGAATTAAATTTTGTGTGGTAATAGGCCCACAGGTTTAAACCACTGCCGTAAGTGTTCTTAAATTATACAAACCTATTTTGTAATATTCAAACTTACACAGCGTATAGACACGGTACTTCGAATGAAAATCAAACCGAGTGTCATTGATTTTAGTTTTAAATTAAACTTGTTTCTGTAATTACATATGTTTAAAACCAATTTAATTATCGATATTTAAGTATTAAATTAACAGTCGGTTACGTCAATATTGAAGCTATCTAAATTAAATGCGGTCCAATGATTAAATTAATTTATAATGCGCAAATTTCGATATGAATGTCAATAGCATATCATCATAATTTTGAATTTATAGCCCTGACCTTGAAAAAATTTAATGCTGAATTTCATATCGTGCTGACAAGTACATTTTGGTTGATGTTCAATTACAGAAAATGTCATTAGACTAAGTAGTAAATTATAATTCAGGATATTATATAATAAACGTCGACATAAAATATTAGGCTTTAATGTATTCACAATTTAAACACAGTTGTCCTCTATTTGTAACTGCTTGATTGAAATTAGAGTCTAATTTTTTTATGTCCACGTTTATTATTTGTTTTTATTTTTATTAAAAATTGATTTTTAATACATTTCCATTGATAGTTATAGTATACTTTTTAAAGTTTGATCGTTTTTTGTTATGTTAAATAGACAGTTTGCTATGATTTGAATAAACTTTGAAGTGATTTTTTTCGAATTTTTTTTTATGTAAGCATACCTTTTAATACAGGGTCGGATTCAGAATTAAATTCTCTATCCGAATCAACAAAATGTATATTATGTAATTTAAAAAAAAAAAAAACAGTTGCCTATCGCGGATTTGACATACGTCATCGCAGAGACAAATGCACATCATTTAATAGAGAATTTGTCGCCGTTTCCAAAAATATAAGGTTTGTTGGGGTTATTTTCAATAATTAAAGTTATAAGGGTGCGACAGTCAAATTGAATCACCCGATATAGCTAATAAATTCTTTTGTGAAAAAACTTTTTTGTTACTTCCCTAATAACAAAGATAATAAATAATTTGCTTAATTTTTAACCTGGCGCATCCACCAGAATTTTGATTTTTAAAACAAAAACCCGACAGATGGCCTGTGCATACAAAAATTACCCGACAGCGAAAGGGTTAAAAGTCAAACCTGTATCTCTTATTACAGGCGACATCCCCATACTGGAAATATTATCTGGGACACCCTGTATAATGCAACATTGCACAACACCTTTTAGCTTTTTCTTGCTTTACTTCGAGCTGCGCGCGTTAACTGGATCGAATTTTTTCCTATCACGTTTTAATTATCAATTTCCACGAACAGAACGAACTTTTAGTACCAGTGCTCGCATAATTTCGCATCCGCCATAATTGCAGCCTTTGAATTTACATATTTTAAGCAAAATCTGATGAAGCGTTAGAACATAACGACACGCAGCAAGAAATAAAACGAAACTACAAAACACTAACGTTAAATAAAACGCAACAAAACCATCACATAACTTTGTATTAGTCTGGGATACACACGACAGCACAATCAACACCACGCTATAGTTCAAGTGTGAAGTGACACGCTCTTTTTCGATAAGGGCGCCAAACAACACAAATAACACCGAAAGTCAACGTTAAAGAATTAAACCTTAATCTAACCGACACAATGATCAAGGTTAGTTAGAAAGTTAGCCAATGTTTCAAACTGTGACGATAGCGCAGCGGTGATGCGGTTTTGGTGAGGGGAATTTAAAGGCGACACATTATTTATAGGTACTACCTATTAAACCAAAATGTGAACTGTATTTACCGAAAATCAGACGATCTATTGTATCCTTAATTTATCATACATTGCATCACAGAACTATTTCAGTAATGCATTGATTATATCTATTGTCCTACTGGACTAATTGTTCGCAATTATTTTTGCACCTAATGCTATTATTAAACCGTTTGATTTGTCTTACAAACTGACAAGTGTATTGTGCAAATACTTTATGCTGAAAATAATCTTTTGATTGCTAGAAGATAAAACCAAAAATATCTTCAAATACAAATAAAGCAGATGATTACAATAAATACAAAGAAAAAATAAAAGAAGTCAAGCTTGCAGTAAGGGAAGCAAAGGCAAAATCATGGATTAAGTTTGGGCAGAACATGAAAGAGAATTTTAATTAGAATCAAAAGTTGTTCTATGGCACGTTAAAGCAGCTAAGGAAGAAAAAAGAATATGGAATGAAAAACATAAAAGATAAAAATGGGAACATAATTACGGATGAGGAAAAAATAAGAGAAAGATGGAGACAATACTCTAAAGAGCTCGCGAAAACAGATGAAATATACGAAGTAACAAATGTAAGAGGCGACGGAGGATATCAGGAGATATCAAAGATTACAATGGAAGAACTAGAAAAATCAATAGCAAAATTAAAGTTCGGAAAAGCCGCAGGTAAAGACGGTATTACACCAGAAATGATTAAATACATGGAAGAACTAGGGAAAGAAGCACTAAGGGCTCTATTGAACGAAGTAATAAAATCGAGGAAAGTACCAAGGGATTGGAACATTGGGATAATCTTACCATTATACAAAAAAGGGGACAAAACTGAGTGTTTTAACTATGTAGGTATAGAGGAATGACATTAATGAGTGTACCAGGGAAAATACTGGCAAGAGTAATGAAATGCAGATTAAAAGAAAGCACACTAGAAGAATCCCAATACCGTTTCAGAACACGAAGGAGTACGCAAGACCCAGTCTTTATACTAAGACAAACAATAGAAAAAAGCTTAACAACAAAACAAGGAAATACATTTATGTTTTATAGAGTTGGAAAAAGCATTCGATAAAATCAAAGGAAAGACGTATGGAGGGGCCTAAGAAGGAAGGGAGTAGAAATAGAAAATTGACATAATAAAAGCGATGTACGAAAAAACGGTAAATATTGTAAAAACACAAAATGAAGAATCGGAAGAATTTGAAACATAAGAAGGCTTAAAACAAGGATGCGTGCTCAGTCCATTATTATTCTTAGTAGTTATAGATGGGGTAATTAAAGAAGTAAAACAAACCGTTTCACCTAGGCAACAAAAAAGTTTGTCAAAGATATTTTTTCTGCAATCGTCAAAGAAATAGCGAAAAATCAAGCAAGTACATAAAGTTTCTTTCATCTGTCAGATGCTCATTCTCCTGTCTATCAGAGCAACGTAAAACAATTGGTAGTATTAATTTAAAGTGTGTTAAAGAGCTGACTTTTATAAACATAAATTTTTTGAATAACGATAATTTTTTTAAGGAAACAATTGTTATGATCATGTTCGCAAATAATGTTATAATTACATTATAAAAAATATTTCTAACCATCTTGAAAACGTTCACGTCTGGAAATTTATTTTATTAAAGTTATAATTGAATATCTTGGCTATCTATACTCTACCGAGACGTAATTGATTTGTAAACAAGGTCCCAAGTCCTACAGCAATCGGCCGTTCAAAATTAATGTTAACAATGGAATGAATCTCGACTCGCTGTAAGGTTTAGGCTTTATATACGATAATGGCATGTTAGGCTGCGTACGCTGTCCAATGTAGTGCCTTCGTTGACGTTGTTTATTACAGGTATTACGTTGTAGATTATCTTCGCTCTAGCGAACTAAAGCCCTGCTGAGATTTCGTAAATGCGATTTTGTTACTTGTATCGAACAGTTAAAAGCATGAAAGAGACATATTCTATCCAAGACTTATTATATTATTTCATTAAACTTCGTCCATGGAGGCGTTAACTATAAATATTCTGTAAGCTTTCATGTTAATCGCTTAAGTTTTTTATGTTGGCTAAATTTTAATAAACGGTTTAAGTAAAACACTATTATTTTAGTTTATCATCTGCAGATATACAGGACGACAATTATTTACATTTGTTGTATGGGCAACTTTGCTATTATAGGAGTTACATAGACGATTAAACTAGCAAAGTTGGGCAGAATTTCAAGACGAGTTTAATGCCATTTTGACATTAGACCTACACCTTCAACTTTTTTAAATATTTTGAAAAAAAATTAAACATAGACGCTTTTTTCATCACCACCTACGTTAAAATCAAAATGTAATATAATTCCTGTAGCTATTTTTACAAAGAATTGGAAAAATTCGATGACATAAGAAAATACAGGGGTTTGTATTTGAAAAAATTGAGTTACGAGCTTTTGAAAATCATGGAAGTTGCCAGCTATTTATGAACGCCCTGTATGCGTGATTCAAACTTTTTGTATAGAGCTAATAGAGCAATGTTTTTTGCATGTCCTTACCAAATTACAACTCTGTGCTTTCAAAAATGACTTGAGAATTTTTTAAATAAAGCTTAAAACCTTGAAAATTATTTTTTTTAGTGACAACGCCGCATAAAAACCTGTAGTATTTTAGATTAATGGAAAGCTAAAATATTTTTATCGTGTTCGGAAGAAAAAACTGTATGAAATAGCGTTTGAATCAACTTTCTATCTCGAACCGTTTAGCCACAATTGACCGATCCCGCACTAATGACTCACCCTTATAAGCCAAACTTGACTTTATTTTAAATGGCAACCATAGAATCTTTTTCTCGTTTCGTTGTTGTTAGGATTATCTTTAAAAATAAGCAGGTTATTACAATATTATTGTTTTTGTTAGGTATAATCACACTGGCCATTGAAAAGCAAAACCAAACAATACATAAATAAACTAGCTGTACATAATTAATAATTATAGTTTTCCTGTTTTTTAATATATGAAGTTTTTTTCAACTTCTTCAAGGAGTGTAGTGGTTTTAATTTTGAAGCAATACATTTTGTTAAACTAAAATGTAAAAACATGGTGAAAATGGTGCACTGGGCGCTGAATGAAACTATAACTAGTACAATAAATGCTAATATAACTTCAATAATTCGCTTCTATATGCTTTAAATATTTCTTGAATTATAGTTGCGCTTAGTTTGCATAATATCGAATGGACATCTGCGGTCGTCTGCTCGCTAATAGCAACTTGATTTTACTAAGTACTACCTATTCACAGTTTGTAATGCAAGAAGTTCGAGCGACCATTTTGGCGACCAACTGGAAGCTGATATTCATATCAATGTACCTTAATTTTCGATAAAGTTAAATGTTGTCTATTATTTTAGTTTTACTGGATGTATAATAATATGTAAAATATTAAGTGCTATATTTAATTTTAAAAATAAGTTAGTGAATCAAACTTTACATCAATCAACTGAAATTTTTGTTTTTCGATAGTCAAAGTCAACTACTGTTTTAAAAAAAAAAACATTAGTTTTTTATAAAATGAAAAATATGAAACACACTTTGGACAATAGTTGCTCGTGAGTATCTTTTAGTAGCCGCAACGATTCACCATAAAATGTTTCAAAATTGCTTTACAACTCGTGTTATGTAGCATACTTTTTCTCCGTTCACATAATACATACGATTTTAACGGCTTTTTGGCTAATATACAAATGTAATTACGTTGTCTTGTCAATTTTGACGTATCTAAGTCTTTGACATTTCTAGACAAGTGTGCGTTTTGCTTACCGTGCGTTATAACTCACTTACTAGGCAGTGTTTGACGTGAGTCTATACTTTGATCATTTCTTTTTAAAAACTGTGCTTTTTGCTTACCGTGCGTAAAGACCCACTTACCATGCAAGCAGGTTGTACGGTAAAGTCATTTACATTAGTGGTCGTTTTTTTTGTTTACAATGTTACAAGTTACAATGCTTCATAAGTTTATTTACAAAAATAGGCAAAATAACTACGAAAATTGCGAAACCTACGATAAAAATCAACGTTGCCATGAAAAAAACAATACTCGACTTCTACTGTTTTATTTCAAGCCTTGCTTGTCTACCCTGACAATAGTGCCACATCGGAGAGTTAAACACCCAGTATATTTATCTTTTAAATTATTTAAGCAAATTTAAAATACGATGCGACTATTTTTTGTATATGTTTCAAAAATTTAATATTAGAACCAAAATCGCCGAAGTCGGGTTTGAATTATGTGAAAACAATTCTATCGATTTCCCCAGCTATAATAGACCGGATAAAAATCTTTACACACCATTTGTTTAGATGTCGACCCTGTCTGACATTCAAATGAAACATGGAATAGGAAAAAAATATGTATTCGTGTTAAACAACATAAATAAAATATCAGAAATCATGTTTTTTTACAGAAATAACGAATATGACTTGCTCTGCTACAAATACAAAAACATGTATTCTTAATTTTTTTAAAAGAAACATGATAGTAAAATAAATTAAATGAAACAAAAATCTAGACTTTTAAAAAATATTAAACAAAGTTGGGTCAGCGTTCCCCTTTAGTTTTCCAGTCTTCAGTAATTTGTACCGGCTGCTTCTACCCCAAATATTGACCATAATTAGCACTTTCACTGATGAAATAAATGGGTAATATCGATATACTGAACACATCAGGTCCAATTAAAAATTAAAAACGTTCCACTAGTTTATACAAAACAAATTCTGGCAAAAGTTCAATTTTCAAAAGTATTTTATTGGCAAAAAGATGTATTTTATTTTATTTAACTTACAAATAATCGTAACTCAACACAGATAATGAGCAATAAATAATCGACCAATTGTTGAAGTGTTTTGTCTGATAATTCCCTGTTTAAAAGGTTTTATTTGCGCAATAATTATTGGTTGTGGTTCTGTGCTTTAAAACGTAAATGATTTTTATGTTTCAACACGTTGATAACAAATATTTAACTTTGATGGGACACAAATTGCTAATAAATATTGCATCAATTTATCATCAACTTGAATTTTCCAATTACGCGCAACAGTCCATGGTTTTAACCATTGACACAAAAATATGTAATTTATTTCGTTTAGCAATGATTTCTTTTGTTTATATAAAAATAAATGACTGAACAAATATTAAGACATTGACTTGTAACAATTTATAACTTAATATGCTTGAAGAAAAAGAACTAATTCCCTCTCATCAATTTGGATTTAGAAATAAACATTCAACTATTAACCAAGTACATAGAATTACGAATGTCATAGAAAAAGCCCTAGAAAACAAGAAAGTTTGTTCTATCTTTCTAGACGTAGCGCAGGCTTTCGACAAAGTGTGGCATGATGGTTTAAGCTATAAACTATAATCGCTCCTCCCAAAACAATACTCCCAAATTATTCAGTCCTACATCTCAAAGAGACACTTCAGAATAAAGCAAGAAGAATCTTATTCAGAACTTAAAGAAATTAAAGCAGGAGTTCCACAAGAAAAATTGTATAGGTACTTGTGATATTCCACAGTTAGAAAACAATACTATAGCGACGTTTGTCGACGACACGGCTATTTTAGCAGTAGGAAGAAACAATATAGAATCATCCAAGAAATTACAAGCAGCTGTCAATCAGATCAACAACTGGACACAAAAATGGCGTATAAAGTTAAATGAAACTAAGTCAGTACATGTCAATTTTTACCAACAAGAGAATGTTGAACATGTACCAATCAACTTAAATAATAAACAAATTCCATACTCCCACACAGCAAAATACTTAGGTATTACACCAGACGCTAAGAGTAATAATATTCAGATCAACCAGAGATTCCAGAAGAAAACACTAAGGAACATCGCTGATGCACCTTAATATTGCACAAACAGTGACATACATAGGGACCTCAACATGGACATTGTAACCAACACAATTAACACGTTTACTGCCGAGCTTATTTTGCTAGTGTTGAATCCAAAGCCGGTGAGAGTTTGCCCAGATTACAATCATACCCAATAGGAATTATATCCAATAAGAATGTATAGTTCAAAATTATTATGCGTGGTGCATTACTCACGCTGCCGGTCATCTATGACCACCACGGCGTAGGAGCGTACCAAAAGTAATTTTGCATCTAAAAATTATATAAGGTTAAAAAAAATAATTCACACGGTAAAACGGTTAATTTCACAGAAAATACATTAGAATTTCAACCCCCACAAGCAAATAGTGGCGGAGTTGTAGGAATACAGTTAAATAAATTTTATAAAAAACTAGTACGGCCCTGTTCAACATTAAACTTGTTTTTGGGTAGAACATTTTATTCTAAACAAAAAGCGTCTCTTGAGTTTTCTTCGTATCAACCACTGTTTGGCGCGAAATTTGATTTATTAAACTATTCTCGCGAAAAATTTGCTCTTAAGTTCTATCTAAAAATATTGCGAAAAGCTGAAAATGGCAAATTGCAGAATAAATGTTTATTAATCGTTAATTTAGCGGAAATTATTTTCTCATAATTAGCATGTTTTGTTATTAAAAACTACAAAAATCGGTAATTACTTCTTTATTTCGAATATTAGCGATATTTTTAGATCGAACCTATGAGCAAATTTTTCGCGAGAATGGTAAAATAAATCAAATTTCGCGCCAAACGGTGGAAGGTACAAAGAAAAATCGGAAGACAGTTTTTGTGTAAAATAAAATGTTACACCGAAAAACAATTTCGAGTTTGATTTTGAACAGGGCCGTACTAGTTTTTTATAAAATGTATTGAAACTGAACCCCTACAACTCCGCCACTGGTTGCTTGTGGGGCTTGATATTCCCACCAAATGTGGTGACATGTAAGGTGGTGCTGTATACCAAATTTGGTTTAAATTTATCGACTGGTTGGGAAACGGTTAAAAATTATCGTTATTTTTTCGAAAATTTTAACACCCTGTATCTTTAAAAAGGAGGTGTTTATGAACCCATGTTGATATGGAATATTCGTTTTAAAATAAGTTTTTGTATCGACTGTTAAAAGTCCTACAAAAAAGTGGACCACCCTGTAGGATTACAAACGCAGGCAAAGCTGCCGTCGATTTATCTGATCAAATGTCTGCATATTGCAACCCACTGAGAAAAACTAAAATGGTACAGAAAACTTGCACTTGAGCTTTTACTTAACACTGTATAAAAACTAGGAGTAACACGTAATAAATCTATTACAATTGTTGAATTTAGAAAAAAATTAATTACGCATCTGACTCAGTGTCAAAATGAACCTCCTCGCCCGTTTCCTCCGTAGTTTTAAGGCCAAGACTGCGTCACGAAGGAGGAAAAAGCGTGTAAAGTCAGAAAATATTGCAAAAATTGTTACAAACATAATTTCAAAATACATGGTCGAACGGTAACAAAAAATAGAACCAAAAAAGTTACAACATTTTGTGCCGATTGTGATGGCAAACCACACTTTTGTCTACCGTGTATTAACAAATTACATCGCTTTATTTCTATTTGATTTTTGTAATACTAAAAATAAAAATTTTTACATGTTCGTGGCTGCACCTATTGTTTTTAACCATTAGTTTCATATTAATTACATTTACAAAATCATAAACGCTATTATTTGCGTATTTTACGCATTTTTATTGAAGTCGGTTGCGCCGGTCATCTATGACCACCACGGCGCTACTGCAAGTTACAGTGCCGGTCATGTATGACCACCACGGCGGTAAACGTGTTAAGAAGTTTGCCAAGAGGCACGAAGAAAGGCTCCATCAACATGTAAACGTCAAGGCGATCCAGCTCCTGGACACTACAGGATTAGTAAGAAGACTTAAAAGGGTTAAACTTTTTGAGTTAGTTTAAGCAAAAGTTTAAAAGCAGATACTGTGCTGTAGCGCGCACGTTAATAATTAGTGTACTTGTATATTAGCAAACTAAGGACTATTATTGGGTAAACCTTAGATTAAGTTTGAACATTATTAATTTACGATAGAATTAAACTGCTCATTGGTCTCAAAGACCAGATTGCATTGTTATAAACTCTATTAGGGTTTAAATTAACAACAACAAAAAATGCTGGCTCAAAATTCATTTACTAAATGTGTCCTAACTCCTAAATAGTATTATATTAGTAACTACAAAATTAAATTCGACTATATAAAAATGTTACTGCTAAAAAATTACTTGTTTACGAAAAATGTCGGCGATGGTGCGTAAACGAAAAATAAATAAATTTGTTGTATGTCAATTTTCTTCAATCTTACATAAAAAAAAGTACTTCGAGTCAACGAAAATTGAATCTTACGTAAACATATTTCAAGAAATATATGTCAAAGTTAAAAACTTGTTTTCCTTTGAAACACAGAAAAATACCTTGAACTTATATCTGCTGTATTAAATAAAAACTCAGGTGCGAAAACATGTTTAAGACAGATTAATATAAAATATAAATATTAGTCATACAAGGATCTTAAAGGTTTTGTTTTAACTGTGTATGTGGTTTTTAAAAAACTAGTTTTTTGTCGACTTCTTAAGAGAGAAAGAATTTTTTTTATAATATAACCGGTGTTTTCTTGGAAAATAAAACCTTTGAATTAGGACCAAATTACAGACACAGTTGTATTATAAAAATTTTCTTTCTAGTAAGTAAGTGAGTAACACAAATAAAAGGAAACATTGTCACGAACAATTTTAAAACGCTCCACGAGCCTGTCCAACAAGCTTTCGCTGGTTTCATTATTTTTGCTGGATAGAACTTAAATTTTCCGTAAAAGCACTTTAAGCACACGTTAAATTTTGCACAAACACTTAATTAATACACCAAAGTACATCATCGCCAGCTGCGCTACCAGACAGCACGTGTATATGAGTATATACTTTTTTTAAGTTGTGCAGTTTGTGCATTGTGCAGGAGATAAATTTGTGCTTTACACCTACTGTAATATTTAATTAGAGGTACCGTTTAATCCGACTTAAAATACATGTGTGTTTTTCTACTTCTTTTTGTCACAGCTTTAGAGCAATAATTTACTGAATACGAATAATGAAAGTTTTAATGTACACCCTGTTTTTCTGATAATGTCTTCTTTGGTGACAAAAATCAATGTGTGCTCTGACGCATGCAACAAATTTTCTTAACCACTGCGTGTACTTCGTGGCCCTTAATCTATAATATAAACCTTTAACACGCTTTAAGAAAAATGCACAATTATTTATGAAAAAAAAAATTTTATCCCAGTATTTTGCAATCTGTCCAGGGACAGCCAGCAATTTATGATGGCAAAGAACTGACGTGCTAGAGTATGTCCAGTGACATATCTCCTTACTCTGTAATAAACGAATATTACTCATCATATTACAGGAAGGGTGCCAAAAGGATACAATACATATTTAACTCACTGAGTAACAAAATAACAAATAATTAAAAATCTCGAAAATTAATATTATCAGATAGGTATCAAATATACGAGTATATTAAGAGCCAAAACGAAATATTTAAACAGGACCGCAAAATATTCGAAATAAAGGGTGAAGCCGAACAGGAGCTATTCCAACCTTCCCTGTGGTTTGCGTTCCTTCGACTTTTGTTGTAACCGCAACGATTCTCTCTTCCTGAATTTAAAACGACTTTTCTATAAAATCATCTCCCTCGTATTTTGATGGAATAGGAAGTAATAAAGCAAACATTCCTTGCGCTGACTATATTAAGTCATATTACAATATTTAAAATTAAACCGAGTTTATTTTTAAATGAGTACCAGTTTTCTTGTACCTACATTGATATCATGTATCTATACTCATATATTATGCACTTTATCCATGCAGACAATTATGTGCTGTGGTTATAATAATATTAACACAGTTGCACTATTATCATTTAACAATCAATCTAGAGAATCTAGAGTAATATTGGAAATTATAAGCGTTTACTTTGCAAAATATGTACCGGACATGTATTTGCTTATTTACTTAGCACTATTTGATGTATTTTCAAGTTCCCAATAGTTGTGATCAGGGTATAACATTTTCTGCTTTTCGCGATATTTTTAGATCGAACTTATGAGCTGATTTTTCGCGGGAATAGTAAAACAAATCAAATACCGCGCCAAACGGTGAAAGATACGATTATTTAGAATAAAATGCCCAAAAACGAGTTAAAGTTTAATTTTGAACAGGGCCGTACTAGTTATTTATAAAATTTATTGAAACTGAACCCCCACAACTCCGCCACTGGTTGGTTGTGGGGCTTGACATACTCATTGAACGTGGTAACCTGTAAGGTGGTGCTGTATACCAAATTTGGTTTAAATATATAGTATCGACCCCCTACGCAACATACAAACATCAGGCATAAAACTTACCTACACTCGTTTTTATCACAAGACTTTAAAAACATTAATAATTAATATATTACCAAACAAAACTAAAATTTGTTTCAATGGACGAAAACTACAAAACATGGCAATTAGGTACAGTTTAAAAATCAGCCTAAACCATTCATAAACGTATTGTAAAAATATATTATCAATTTATAATTAAAACAAGACGCTTTATATTTAGTCGTAATCTCGTAATGCAAAAATTGTTTATTTAAAAAGCGACTATCAAATCAATCAGCTTAAAAGTACAAGATTGAACTTTACAAATAATTTTAAACTCAAAATTTACCTACCTTTCATCAAAATAATCAGCGTACATCATCCTAGGCAATGCCATTTCCGGAAAAAAAGCACATGTTAATGTTGCCAAAATCGCACAATACACGCTCAAAATACCATGAACACTTTAAAAATTGTTTCCGTCTCATCATTTCTTCAACTGCCCTAATTGATATTATAAATTCAACGTCATTTCACTGCGTTTAGCGGTCAGTGTCGCTATCCTGCAATCGGGAGGCTGTAAGCCGGCTCCAGCAGGCACGCTTGGCCTCAGCTGATTATGGCAACGTTTTATAAAATGAGTTATTTCGATTTTCGGAATATCACGACTTCTGCAAACACTTCCTACCGATTATTTAACACTCCGCGAATAATTTTCACAGTCACAACACAGTCTTTGCACGAAATTAACATTAATTACGCGTAAATCAATTTGACGATGATGATAACAGCGTGTGTATTTTTGACAGATGAGCCGCAATGGCGCGCGCAACCTACTAAGGGATCAAATAATTCAGGTGTTCGTTCCATCTCCATCGGCCAATTATTTAGCCATAGCATTATATTATTATACCAGCGCAGCGGTGCAACCTTTGCAGAAATATAAAATGCGAAGTATTCTAAAAATTATGGCCCACTCATTAACCTTTCTTGCTGAGAAAATTGTCGAAAATTCAGCTGGTAAAGCAAATATGTAGACAAGGCTTGTAAATTATTAAGGGCAAATAAATATTTAGTGTCACATGAGCATCTGGATCTTTGGAAAAATCATGTTGCAAACGGAAATCTTGAGATATTTCAATTACTGGTGGGGCTTAAAAGTAAAGTAGGATATAAACAAATTTCAAGTCTGATAGAAACCCACATGGAAGAACTGTTAATTAGAATAGAACATTATTTTCCTTCCCTTTCAACACAAGTGTATGATTGGTTTAGAGATCCGTACTCTGAAAATTCTACTCATTTTGAGCATTTGACTTTGCTAGAAGAACTTTGTGGGCTGCAATCTGATCGCACACTCAGGATGAGATTTGATGATCTATTTCTAGACAAGTTCTGGATTTCTGTGAAACAAGAGTATCCCGGCATTCATAGAAAAGCAATAAAAATATTGTTGCAGTTTTCAACCTCTTACATGTGTGAGCAAGCTTTTTTCGTATTTAACAAGTATCAAGAGCAAGGACAGAAAACGTCTTGTTTCAATTGAAGATGAAATTCGTGTGTGTTTATCTAAAATTCGACCCAGAATTCAGCATTTGTGTAACAAAAGACAGGCACAGGTTTCACATTACAAAAGTAACTTTTATAATCTAAATTGGTTTCAAAAATTTCCTTGACTGTTATACATAAATGTTCATATAACTATAAACTTTACTTTGATATATCTTATGCTTTTTTAATGTCAATAAAATGTTAAGTAGATTAAGTAGTAGTTAGTATCCTTTTTCGTTCTCTTAATATGCGAAGTATACGGTTATTTAAAAAATATATGGTTATTTATGTTTTTTTATTTCTATTTTTCTAGAAATGGGGTCAATTTTTTTGTATGAATGAAAATCTCTGTATGAAGTACCTATCTTGAATCGTATGTTTGATTTCAGTTTTATTTGTGTCATCAATATGCTTGAAAATAAGTAATTTTTGCTTACAACCGGCTATCGAAAAATTTGTTTTCCTTATGAACCATAAGAAAGCGAAATAAAAATATTGATAACATTATAACGTAAGTAGTGAAGGGCGCAATATAGGTAAAGCTTCAAAATTGCCGAGGGCGCTTAATACCATGTTTTTGTAGATGATGCAAAGGGCCTTCTTTTTTGGTGACGGGCAAAAAAACCCTGTCTAGCGAGGACACAGTAAAAATCATCGTGGGGCCGCGTTGCCGACCCTGATATATAATAATCGTTATAAAGGGGTTCCCTGAGGCAGGAATATCATTTTAAGGGTTCCGCAAAGACAAAAAGGTTGAGAAACGCTGATCTAGTCCGACATAGCGCAAAGACGAGTTAAAACTCAAAAAACGTATGAAAGAACGAAGCTGTTTCGTTACAATTTTGGTAAGTTTGTTTTCGCGATTATCAGTTTTAAATTTCACTATCAAATATACTAATTTAAAAAAAAAAGATAAGCGAGTACTAATGCTTTAATACTCTATTAATTTAGGTTACTACCCCGGACTGGTCATCTATATATCAGGGCCCGGGTGCAACTTTTTGGGAGCCGCTATAGAAAACATTTTGTAAAATAAAATGATTTATGCTTTGTGCGTGTCACAAAATTTGCAAAATAATTTAAATACATGCCATTTAGGGGCCCCCAGGTCGGGAGCCCGAGTGCATTGCACTCATTACACCCCACATTTGGCCGACCCTGTATAAGTATAATAGATACAAACGTGCTTTTAAGTTTATAAACAATATGATTTTGTACAAAACTGTGTTAACTAAATCTAGACAAAAAGTAATGAGTATATAAATTTGACCAACCTACATACAGCTTTTTAAAATATTATTAGCATAACAACTACCTTCACACCCAAATCGTAGCAATTTTGTATAATTTCTTAAAAAACCTTAAACCTAAGATTCTTTTGTAACGAAATTTATTTGTTTACTTTATACCAACATAAACAACTGCTATTACCAATATTTAGAAACAAATAAAATTACATCTTACAGTACATTTTTTTGTTCTATTCCATCATTAGTTTTAAAGATATCTTAACAAATTAACCTAAGCTTAATGTGCGCTATAAAACACTCCAGTAATTGCTTTTTACTTTTAGGTGGATACTACATGATCGAACGTAAGATGCTAAAATTACAAATAATAGTCCTTAACACCAACTTAATGATAAGAGGAGAAAACGATAATGACGCTCGACTACAGTGGGAATGGTTGAATGCTGCTTTAAATAAATCCCAGATCAACAAAGAAACGGTAAGTACCTTACAAAATAACCCCGTAGTTACTAATTAGTTATTTCTGTACTGTTGTGCTATTTTAAAAGTATTTCTTTGTAATTAGGGTTTGCAACACCACGCTTGCCGTTTGTAATTGTCAACAAACTTTCTCGTGCTTCGATAATGTAGAAAATATGATTGTATTAAAGTAAACATAAATATTAAATGTATTTATTGTTTTTTTGGCTCATACAAAATTTAAAAACATGCAAAGCGATATTAAAAACAGCAGCCCACTATTTTGGGTGACAGTTATCAAACATCATTTTTACGCTAAAAGACTATTCTACGAAGAATGGTCCAACGGACCCGTTGGGTACGAGCGCGCAGCGCGAGTAGTACGAATATCGATTTATTTGATTGTGAAAAGCAATAACGAGTGTTGTAAATAAAAATTTGAGCCAATCGATTGTTCACTTCCAATCGATATAATCGATGTAATATATCTTAGGCCAGAAAATAACTGGTTTCCATGGTAATACCAATTCTTGACCGGCCTAGGCCGGAAAGTAGCTGGTTGTCATGGTGATGAATTGTTTTGTTAATTTGCGTTGTCAAACAAGCGTCGTTACGTTACGTTACGTTAAATCAAGCTAATGGATCTGTCATTGCTAGGCTCTATTTACCAATAAAACAGTTCAATAACCACATTACGGAAACAACCATCAAACAGGGTGAGAAAATGGAATGTGTTAGAGACCTGCGTACTCCCTTAAAGGCAGTTTCTATGCTAATTGTGTGTTGCACTCGCCTTAGGTGGTGCAGATTCCTTTGTCGATACCATAATGCGTTATCGCTTTATGCATATACCGTTCTATTGTTGTAATACTTTGGTGTACGGGAACAATAAATTTTTATAATATGATGATATAAAATACATCATGTACAAAGCGTTTGTGGAAACGTAACCATTATTGCTGTGTTCGCTTTTACATGGTAGCTATTTTTAGCACAGTCAATTCTTGACCACAAAGGGTGAAAGTGATGACTGCTTTGTTATGTATTTATCTTTTAAACGAGGTATAAATTCTTTTAAAAAAATAGAGCATTATTTTTTTGAGCTAACAGTGCCTAATTTTTTAATTATGCAAGATGTGACACACAAAATATAGACCAAGATTTCTTTAACCTATAAAGATGAGTTTTAGATTTTAAAAATCATTAAACACTTACTTTTAAAGACTTGTTATTTTTTTGTGTATTTGTTTGGTATCAAAGTTTTGCTAAAGAACATGTTGCCAAAACAATCTGCCAACCATGAGGTCCAGCTCTGGGGATGTGCAGCAAAAAGCAACATAGATGAGATCCAGGTCTTTCAAAATAGAGTGCTCCGAAGTATTGTCGATGCTCCATGGTACTATCGGAATGACCACCTACACAGAGATCTGAAGATTGCAACCGTCAGAGAAGAGATCACAAAGTTCCCAGAAAAGCACGAGGGAAGACTCCACTCCCATGGCAACACCAAGGTGCTGCAGCTCCTAGATAATGCTGGTTTGAGAAGAAGGCTCAAGAGGACCAAACCTTTTGAACTGGTTTAGTGTATATCGCGATACAGTGCTAAAGCAGAGCATAGTGAACATGTGCGTAACACAACAAACTTGTGTTTTATGTTAGAAACTAATAAATTTTAGAATAAAATTGTAGGTTAGTCACCCTAGACTAGTAACGATATAAAACCAATTTATTTTAAACCTTACACCTTATATACAAAAAAAAACTTTCTGATTCTGATTCTGAAGAAAATCACAATCGTCTGTGCACAACAAGATGCAACTATACAAACAAATACTTAAGCCAGTCTGAACTTATGGAGTTCAGCTCTGGGGATGTCCAGCCAAAAGCAATATAGATCCAGGTCTTTCAAAATAGAGTGCTTCGAGCTATTGTCGATGCTCTATGGTACTATCGGAATGACCACCTACACAGAGATCTGAAGATTCCAACCGTCAGAGAAAAGAACACAAATTTCGCAGAAAAGCACGAGGGAAGACTTCACTCCCATGGCAACACCGAGGCCAAGAGGATCAAATTTTTTGAACTGGTGTAGTGTATATCGCGATACAGTGCTAAAGCAGAGCATAGTGAACCTCTGCGTAACACAACAAACTTGTGTTTTATGTTAGAAACTAATAAATTTTAGAATAAAATTGTAGGTTAGTCACCCTAGACTAGTAACGATATTTTAATATAGAGAAAAAAAGTTTTGCTAATAAAATAACAGTGGTAGTTTTAACTACATAATTGTTTTGGTGAATTATATAAACTAGCCTTACAAAATGAGAAACAAACCATAAAAGAATCCCAATACTAAAGTTTTTAATGAACAGTTAATCAAAAATAACACTCACTTTGTTTATTTGATGGCTTACGTACTTAATGTACTCTACGGTAAACAGCCCCTAACAAAATATTTTGTTAAGGTTACTAAAACCCTTACCAAGCAATAACACACGTCGAACTACCTATTAACATTTAAAAACATACAAGGTAGTTTAATCAGAAAATTAAAATAAACTTTTAATTATGAAGAGAGCTTAAAAATAACGATATATTTCGTTTTCGTTCCGAACAAAAACGAACGAAATTTTTTTAGTTTAAAGCCTGATTTTAAGTAAAATTTTCCATATTTTAAATCACTTATTTCATACAATTATTTAATTTTTTCTTAAATTACATCTTTCTGAATAATTCAAACTATCTAATACATACTCAATATGTAATCAAGTAATCATGTTTTCAAACTTTAATAATAATACCCATTACAAATTTATGAAAACCTAAACCATGTTTCAAAGACCCTAGAATTCATTTTATATATTATGCATAGTGTATAATTTTATATTAAAATATCATAACGAACTATTGTAGAATAACGTAGCGCTTTAAGTAATCCACTCGTGAAGCTTATAAATAAATTAGATTTACTAAAAGGAAAGTATTTACTTCTTTATTAAAAAGGGTAATTAAATAAACCGCAATCCCTTTCAAACTTAATTCAACGGATTACGTAACCAAATAAAATAAAAATGACAACAGATAAATTAAAAGAAACTCAATAAACCGCAACGAACCTTATAAAATAAATTAATCTTATTCCTAACATATTATGATACACTGTGTCTGATTCATTATAAAGAACGTAAGGATGTCAGAAAACATGAAGATGGAAAAATTACAGCTGTCTACCTTCATAGCCTCCTTGAAAATATTACGTTGCTCTAATAATTAACAATAAAATCGCGATATCTCAAATATATCATTTTAAGGTGTAAAACAAGTTGAATTTTTGCGAAGGACAATTAAATTTTCCATGAGACCGTCTAAAAAAACTAGGAGTGCTGTATTTAAAAAAAAAAGAGTTATCTATGTTTTAAGTTTCACCAAGCGCAAAAAAATCTATATAACATTTTAAAAATGTAGTCAGTGTTAGCTAGTCTATTGCCAATCTAATTGCAAATCTAATCTAGTCTATTGCCACACATAATAGACATGGTTTTTAATTTTACGAATATACTTTTTGTTATGGTGGCAAGTACGTATAGTATGGCGTTCATGTTTAAGTAAACAATCATTTAGATTCTAAAACATTTTTAGTCTGAAACCAGTGCATTAAATTTTGCAAATAGAATGCTCTACTAAACACAAATTTCATAACGTTTTAACATACATGTAATGCACTTCAAAGAGTAACCGAGTGCATTTACATTCAAATTTTTAAATGATAAAAATTATGATTTCTTTGAACAATAAAATTTACTCTTTAGAAGAAGCGCATTCCATTTTTACATAAAGAATTTTATAAATTACTTGAAATTGCTCTTGAATAATTTGGCTTCATTTACGGTTGATTTGAAAAGATTGGCATTCAAAAAAGTAGTACTCCATAACACTGCTAGTAATGGTCTGTCTATTTGTGATACATTTAATAACTTTTTCTCATCGGTATTTATTGATGGCAAGTTGAAAAATGGTAACATAGACGCTTAAACTAATTACTTTTCGAACGATAAAATGACTGTCACTATTGAAATGGTTGAACCACGTATGAACAAGCTTGATTAGGGAGCAGGGCTGGACTATCTCCCTGCACACATTTTACGAAATTATTGTTAATCGGTTCCTCTTGTACTTTTCGGTGTTGAGGTATGCTTTTCAATTTCTGTATTAAGTTTCTCCACTGCTGTCTATCGTTAGCTTATTGTGGTACATTTCTCTTCTAGTCTCTGCCTCACTTCTTTTTCCCATTTTATTCTTGGTCTTCCTCTATTTCTTTTTCCCTCCATCTTCATTTTCCAACCTATTTTCGCGTATCTACTTTCTGGCATGCATAGTAGATGTCCAAGCCATCTAAACTGATTCGTCTCCATCTTTTTCTTAATATCCAATCACTTTACTTTTTAATAAATCGTTGTAAGAGTGTTGATTCCCGTTAATACTAAAACAAGCTCACGTGATCCTAATATTTAAAGCTGTAGACAAGCAGAATACTATAATCTAAAAACTATCTATCTTCTGTTGCATGGCAAAGCTATTTGAATGTATAATGTATGATACAATTTTCACTATATTCCAACCTTAAATCTTCAGTCAACAACATGATTTCACTCCAAGACGTTCAGTTGAGACTAATTTGGTATCATTTACTGAATCTGTTTTAAAGTCATTAGATAAAAGACTACAAGTTGATAAAAATATCGTTTTGTTATGGGCCTAATTGTTTGTAGAAATGTTAAACAACGTTTATGCAATGCGTAACGCGTGTTATTTTGTTTAGAAACCGTTAAAAAAATTTCAAGAGTATACCTTTCACATCTTTTATGTTAAAAAATCAAACAGCTTTCATGGGGCCAGTAAATAAACGTAAAAAGAGCCGAGGGGTCTCTTCTTTTAGTTTTTGAGCACAAAATTTACAGCTCTCCGGCCCTTTACCAAAGTATATCGACCCTATGGGGGGGTTCTGATACCCCTAACCCCCTTGCCTGCGCCACGCGATATTCAATTGTTTGCCTGAGGAAGCGAACTAGTCTGTCGACAGCCCTGATTTTAGGAGCCATCAAATCATATTTTTTTTAAATTCTATGAAGCTGTAGGGAAAATGCTAGAATGTAGCTGTCGAAGGCAGAAAAGTTAAAAATTAAATTTTTATTAAGCGCCTTGTATTTTTTCTGTAGATAAGCTCACTAGTTAATAATCAACCCTCGTATGTTACCAAGCTATAAGGTTACGCTTTTCGAAGTTTTATAGGAATAAATACATTTATGTAAGAAATATGTGCTAATAAGTGCATATTGATCTTAGTGGTTAATAGTCGTTTGCAACAGAATCAATTCCCTGAGTGCATGTAATCCCGGATTTGGAGGGCAGACACGCGCATCGCCGCACATAAAATTACCCCAACAAACCTGCAGCACATGCTGTCACATACTAACTGCACCTACTAGAAAAATGTGTCCATAAAACATTATTAAGGAAGAGATGCTTTCCCATGGACAGAAATGAATAGAAATGCGCGAATCTTAGTTTGTTTGAGCTCCAAATGAAAAATCTAATATTGGTAAGATGAATATAGATTCGTTCCGTGCTTTGTTCATTTATTTTTGTCTGGTCCTTAAGAGGATCGTCTCGTTGTATACTTTGTGTACGTGACTCTGATAGTGTTTATATGTATAACGTCGCAATTGTTATATCGTTCTATTTTCAAGAAGGCATTTCTTTGTTTCGTTTATTCCATTTCAAGGAGGTTAAGAGCTTTTAGAAATAATACTCG